>JXTC01000173.1:0-142824 GCA_002914845.1 Trema orientale
CAACTGCGTAACAGCAGGCCGTCCACGTAGCAAGTGATCCGCGAATGGGCCCCACATTGTCCACGTGGCGAACGATTAAGTTAGCGGGCCCCACAATAAGTCACTCTCAGTATTTCATCCCTTTTCAATTTTTAGGGAATCCACACACTGTTGTGGAATGATTTTTTGCTGATTTTTTCTTTTAATGAAACAAACAAGGGTAATTCACTTGAAATGTGTATGTTATTTTGTATAAAAAGGGAAAAATAAATAGAAATTTGGTTTTTAAAATTTATTGAATTATTTAAAAACGTAACATTGCTACAAAATGATCTAACATAATTTATTAAGCTATTATCAAAACGAAAATAAAATCATAAATAATATGTTAGCTTTTTTTTTTAAAGCAAAAAAAGATTTGTTAGTTTTATGACAAAATTTTATCGAAGATCTAGTATAAGCCTTGGGGATAGATGAGTTTTGTTTATTTTTTTATTTTTATTTATTACTTATTATTATATACTTTTTAAGATATCTACAACAATATCGGTCCATATTTAAGAAATATTAATCTACATTATTTTTTATTTTTCTTTTGATGATATATTTTTTTTGGCAAAAAAAAAAAAAAAAAGGAAGCAAGGAAAAATGCGAAAAAAATAAATAAATGAACACTAATGAAGTAAATAATGAAAAATGGATATTTACTCTATTACTAAATAGGAACCTAAATATAGAATGAAAAAAAAAAAAACAGGTTACTTACTATTTATCGAAATAATTTACTTTCCAAATAAGATACTTATTGATTACATCATATTTTTTTGAATATTACTAATTTTATCCATCCATCCAAAATCTAATGGTCCAAAATGCATTTTGGCTTCTTATTTGATTTATATCATTGGTTTTAGTTATTATCAATATTAAACTTAATAATTTAAATTTCTTACATATTTATATCCTCTCTATGTCAACTACTAATTTTGACCTATAGACTTACAATAATACCCTTGAGGATTTACAAGTATATATTTAGAAAATAAAACTAATAACCAAATAAAAAAAGATTTAGAAAGGGGAAAAATAATGTCTTTTCTTTTTAAAGGCAATTTTCTTAGAATGTTTTAGTATTTGTTATGTTGATTAGTAACTAATATTTTTTAAGAAATTAACTTAATTTTTAAAGATACATTAAATTTATAAGGGTATTTTAGTCAATTTTTTATTTAAAATAGGTATTTAAATCATAAAATATGTAAATTTGACATAATTTTAAAATGTGGAGATTAATATTGATTATATTAACTAAAACCAAAGGTATAAATCAAACAAACAATCAAAATAAAAGGTATAAAAATATAATTGAAAAAAAACTCCAAGTATACACTTTCTGCAATTTCGATCCCATATTTTTGATTTTGCAAAAAAAAATACCTTCACATTTGGAATTTCAAAAAATATATACCCTACGGCCGATTTTTGCCCACTTTGCCTTTTTAAAAAAGTTGAAACTATAATGAGTTTATACTTTCCTATCTTCCAAACAGCTATAAAGTGTTAAAAAATAATTAAAAAAACAAAAGAAATAAACCTGTTCAAACTAAAACTCAACAAACATTACTAAAACAACAAATTAAAATCAATTGAAAAAGAAGGAAACACAAGAAAAAAAAAATGGAAAACAAGTTCGTACTAATACTCAGAGGGGGCAGCAAGTTCTTAAGAAATTATATATATATCCAAATACTTTTTTTTTATTTAAATATCTATAAAAGATGAGATTTCTCATGAAAAAGATATACTAAAGATTCTCCAAAACAATTACAGATTGTCTTCAATCAAAATTTCAAAATCAAAATGAAAAAAAAAAAAAATTAGAAACCCATAAATATTGACAGTTAAAGATTGAAACTAAACTAAAATATAATTCATAGCCAAAAATGTCTAACAACAATAGAAATAATCAATGAATTATGAAACTAAAACTGCCAAATTACTCGAAAGATAATTTCAAATTCTCTACCAAGTTTCCAAAAATAAAGAATATGAAACCCTTTATTTCAAGCCGATCGATTAGACAAACACATCAAGAATCGATGACCAAATTGCTTTGAGCAATTACAATCAGATTCTCATTACTTCCATAAAGTTTTAAAATGGCTAAATTAATACAAAAAAACACTGGAATGTTCCCTATAGAAATCCAAAAGTCCTAATCAAAATAAAAAAAAAAAAAATCATCAAAACTCAAAAGCTCTAATCAAAATCCCCAATAGAAACCCATCAAAACATGAATGTTCCCCTCCATGGCTCCATCACAACTTCAATTGCCCACGTCTGGTCTATGTAACTCATGACGCCATAGATTTAAAGATATCATCAGAAGTGAAAGAAAGAAGGGAGGAGAAATAATAAATCGATCTGGTGCACAAAGAGAGAAAGATGAGAGGAAAAATTCGAGAGTGTGCAGGTGGAGGAGTTGGGCTAGCGGATCTAGCAGCTGAGCTTGCGAAGGAGTTGTTCGTTGCCATGGGAGAGAAAGAGATCTTCCTTGCCATTACCACTAACTTGGTCAGCGGCCTCGCCAACGGGTTCCAAGACCATGCGCCGCCAATTTGATTCTTCCATGGATGATGAAGGAGAGGAGATGGTTTTGTGAAAGAAAAGAAATTAACATGTTTTCTGGGTTTGGGAGAAACACGAGAAAGAGTTTTTTTTTTTTTTTTCTTTTTTTATTTAGGGTTCGGTTTAATATTTAATCAGTTTTTTAAATGATTAATTTGTTTTAAAAATGAATTATTACATTTTATTTAATTTATTTTGATTTTAATTCTTGTATTTGTGTTTAGCAACAATTATATGATATCCCAAAGTCGGATTATGATGGATATGTTTGTATTTTAATAACACAAATTGGGAAAAATGGAAGCGGAAGAGGGTGTACACTTTTTACAATTCCAAATGTGGGGGGTTTTTTTGTAGAGTCAAAAATACGGGGTTGAATTTGCAAAAAGTGCATACTTGAAGGATTTTTTTTTTTTTTTTTTTTTTTCAGTTAACTCAATTTATATATGTAATTTGTAGACTTGTTGATCACATATAATATATTCTTTTGCTATCCCAAAAACTTTGACGGATGGTGTCGTTCACATTGACTTGTAAAATGTTACGCGTTGGTTACACATTTAGTTTGTTGAAACTAAGCCTCATGACACGCTATAATGTGATGTCAAGAAGTGAAGGAAAGTAAGTGAATGAATATATTATATATTGAAAAAGTAAATTCGGTCAAAGTGATTAATTTGTTGGTTTACTTTGATAAGTACTTTGTAAATTGTATGATTACAGATATCAACTTGGGAGAGTACGTATCTAGTGCTTTAATAATTATAGCTCGGAAAATGAGTTCTAGAACTCTTGCAATTTATACATATATATATATATGTGCATATACAAGCACACTCATATAATATATAATATATACATACATAGCATGCAAAAAACTCTTCAATATATGTCGAAGGAATTAATTTTCGACTATTCGGAATGTAATATATATTTGAAGATAAAGGCAAGAACATAGGTAACCTTACGTTTGTTTTACAAAATAATGCCTTTAAAAACAGTACCATACGTGGTTTAAAAGAATAACGAGAAGAAAGGCACCATGGTGTTACAATGATGTTATTAACAGTTCACCGGAAATTGAGATGGGCCAAACTTACGATCACTACTTGCTTTTTCAAAATGTGCTGTGAAACTAATAACAACCACACCAAAATGACACAGCCTAATTTCCTCTCATACTGTAAAGCTGTGTATATATATGGTTGCCAATCTAATAGATATATATTTTTTACCTATGTGTAGATTATTATTTTTTTAGCCGTTGGATCATTATCTAATGGTGATCTAACGGTAATAATAAAACGTATGAAAAAACGTGCATCATTAACATTATTTTTTTCTTTTAATTTTTATTATTAAAAAATATACATAATAAATTTCTATTGGTCAATATAATACCTATGTATAAGTAAAAAAAAAAGTTACTTACTCTCGTGTATATATATATATATATATTGATCATATATATGAGATTTTCTATAAAATGCAACAATACTAAAACGTAGTATTTTTTTTCGTTTTTTTTAATTAAAAAAATGAGAAGTCACGTCATGCTTTGTTTAACTCAATATACAAATACACCAAGTGGGATGACATAGTAGTGGAATTCCTACTATTCGCAGATTAAATGTGGATTAAGTTTCCTAGCCTATACCACAACCCTTTCTATAGCGAGACCTATACTACTCCATTCGGTGAGGCTAGAGTGACGCGTTCCACATTCCAGTGGAATAGGGCCCACCAATAAAGCTCATAATAAACATTCTCGTTATGGGATTAAATGCTCCTATGATCACATCCGATAGTTGCCAAACTAGTCTCACATCCTCTGCTTTTATTCATTGAAAGGAAAAAAAAAAAAAAAAAAACCTCAATATACAAATAGAACTGTGGGTCCGATTTATAAATTAATAGGTTGTAGTATTGTATGTTTTTATTTAAAAAAAGAGAAGTCATGTCATGATGTGTTTAACTCCATATATAAATAGAACTGTGGATCCGATTAATAAATTAATATGTTAATTCTAACTTTTGCTGTACTCTAGCATTTTTCTATAATACGACGTGTTTTGACTAATAATTGATAAATTAGAATTGACTTTGATCCATTACTTATCGAAGAAAAGAGTAGTTATCTTTGCCAGTTAAATTCAATGAATCCAATTTAAACAAAAGAACCACTCGTATCGTAAGAGTTAGAAAATTGTTAAAAATGAATTGCATGCACTAGATTTTTTCCCACTGAATGACCAAGTGTAGTGATTATATATATGTTTGTTTGATGATTAAGTTCTCGGATAAAAACGTGGTAGTTAAAATTATCATACTAAAGAAACTATATAACTGATTCTATTTGTACTGAAGAGAGATTTTTTTTTTTAATAAAAAAAAAAGAGTGCTGTATTGGCATACACCAGCCTACGCTGTTCATACACTAGCTTAAATCACCCTTATTTAAATTTGGGTACTAGTTGTATACCTTTAGCCTTTAGCATAATTAATGCGTTAAAGATACTTGAGTTTCAACTTTAGTCTTTAATTTTTATTATTTAAAGAATGCGGGTGTTAATGTGGCAGTTTAAAAACAAAGAGGTATGCATATATGATTTGATTAATGGTGAAATAGTACTTAATCAATTTTCTATGATAGTCTGTAAATTTATATGACCACTTGAATTATTGTAATGAAAATGCATTTTAAAAAAAAAAAAAAAGATATGCGACTTTAGTCAACGTATCGGTCCCTGGAGTTCTTGACAACAAAATGTTCGAACAATATTTCATTTATCGGGAGGTCGGCCAGAACCGTTTCTCGATTATGTTTTATTTTTATTCTTTTTAATACAAATAATTACCCAGTTGCATGTTTTTAATACTTTCCATATAAATTACCCTAATTGTGTCATACGCAAACTGTAGGATATGTGTACCACAACCACTAACGAAGTGACGGGCCATAGCCTTGTGCCCTTGTGCCCTTGTGCCCTTATAACGCGATACATATTAGAATGATTAAATCGTAGCTGACAAAGTACAAACACAGTACAAGATTCAAAACGACACAAACAAAATGAAAACCCCAAAAACGACACAAAGTACACACCGCACAGACCAAGGAAGAAGAAGAAAAACGACAATAGAAAAACATAATCCGTTAACCGAAGGGAGGATAATTTTGCTGGTAATTATAACTAGGCTAGTGAATTTTCCTCCTCTTGTTGATGAAACCGAAACCCAAAGTAGGCGAGAATGCTCCTGAGAACTTTCCGAAAGATCCCGCCACGCTGCGGGACTCGACGGAGCTCAAAAGAAGAAGCAGAAGTAGAAGAAGAAGCAAGGAGAGTGGAAATAGGTCGAACACATGGTAGGCATGACGAAACTGGTCCATCGAAAGCAGCCGGCATAGTGTCCGAGACGAGGAGAAGAGAAGTGGGTACCAAAGCCAGAAGGTTGGTAGGTAGGTATAGGTATGTTACCAACGCTGTCGAGTGTGGTAGTAATGCCAGCTATACAAATATAAGTGCCGATGCCGCGTAAAAGCGCGTATATATGGGTCCCCAAATATTCAGTGTGGGAAGAATCTAAGATGGACTCGTTCTTGTTTCTAGACATTAAGCCTAGATTCCTAATCAATAAAACTCCCCCCTAAGATAGTGTTGAACGAGTCCTCATTACTACTTGTGCAACTAAAACTCAAAGACAGTAAATAAATTAGCAAGTGTGGTTATTGTAAACCGTTATTCTTTTAAATTAATAAAAGAAATATTTCTCATGTTTTTATACTCTTTTGACGTTAAGAATTTTTAAGTACCAAAATCCATTTTGTGGTTTCGAACTTTTGTACAAATGTTACCATGAGAGGCAACTTGACTAGAACAACCAATTTTTTTTTTTTTTTAAAATGAAATTTCAAAATATAATTTAAACCTGTAGTGCGTACGTTGTAAAACTAAAAGTGAAAAGTGCATTTTAAGACCGGAAAAAAAAAATGTATTCTTGTGGTCAAAGAAATATTGAAGATTGATATCACAATGTGACAGAATAAATAATTATTAAAAAACAATGAAGGTGAAAATGAGTGGATAAGCGATTTTTTTTTTTTTTTAAGAGAGAGAAGAATGAAAAAGATATTTGTCATTATCCCTATTTTCAACATAGTTTGCCGGATTTGTGTTATTCATGATTAGGATAGTACTGGCGTTAAAAATGCGTATTAACTGTACATATACTTTGTTTATATATATATATATATAAAGTTCGTAACAAATATTCAAAAAGTACGCATTAGAATTAGAGTGTTGTTGCCGTATATATATATTATATTATTGGGTGGCTTTACTGCCACCTCTTTTCTTTTTTTTTTTTTCCCTCTCCTCGCTCCTTTTTTAAACACATTCTTTTAATATTTTAATTTTCTTTTTCACGTACCTTATAGATTTTTGTTATGTATAAAAATATCTCTTGCAATATTTTTCAAAAAAAATTTTCCCCTCTCCTAATATTTTACTGTATAGATTCGTTTTTAGAACTAATTTTGCAGTAGGAATCATTGTCAAATTAATCTAACAAGTCCAATGACAGCACATTTTCACCGAAAAAAGAAGAAAAAGAAAACAGAGAGACCAGCACTTACCTACAAGTATCGATCATAAATTATGAACTTATAAGTATGAATTAGTGACATTTGATTTACTGACATTAACCTTACAAATCTCACAACAATAATAATTAGTGGCATTTCTTAAAAAATGTCTTTAATTCATAGTGATATTATGATCTTTTAAATACATCCTTTTAAAATTTAGATTTTGTATCATTTTTACAATGTCACTAAAAAATTTATCTTTAGTGGTATTTTTCAGGTGTCATTAATATTTAATTAGGAACATTTTAGAAATTCCACTAAATTTAGATTTATTATTTTTGAAAAATACAACTAAAATTTAGATTTAGTGACATTTTAAAAATGTTAGTTATTCATATACCAATTATTTATAATTTTAGGATATAGAACAAAATAAAAGTAAAAATTTAAATTTATCCCAAAAAAAAGAAGAAAAAAAAGAGGAACATCGTACGTACTCCATAAATTTCTCTCTTCTTATTATTTTCTTATTTGCTTATTTTTCGCTAGATTAGTTAGAGTACAAGTTGTACCAACATATTCAATTTTATAAACAGAAATATTAAATGACAAAGAATTAATATAAAATAATAAATAATTTATTTTAAGAAAATAATATCCGTAGAAATTCTATACTAGTTTTATATGTGGAAGTGAAATCTTCTTTAATAAACTATCGCATAATAAACTCCTATAAAAAAATGGAAAGAAAAAGCCAAAAAAAAAAAACTCAGAACTAGTTTACACGAAATATAGAATTTTTTTATATAATAGATTCTTTTTTGGTTAAAGTTATATAAGAGATTGTTAAGTTAAGTAATTGAAAATTAAAGCACCAATAATATTTTAAACCGCCTTTAATAAAGATAGATAGTTAATAATTTAAATTTAAAAATTACTAAAACTTAGGAATTTGAATTTCAAAGTTTTCTAGATTCCCAAATTTTCAAATAAATTTTAATTTAAATTTTTTAGAAGTCTTTCAAATTCATCTACTGCCAAATTGAAACAAAATTTTAGCAGTCTAACTAATGATTATCATTGAATCTTGTACTCTAGCTCTCATGATTTCATGCTGTTCTTTTCAAGCCTTCATCTAATCATCTTCTTCCTTTTCTACTGTTGGTATAATCTTGTGAGTATCTTTAGATTTATATTTCTTATTTCTTTTATGCAAGGTAGTGATTTGTTTGAGTTTTATCAAAATTGTTGACATTTTCTTTGATTATTCGTTAGGTTTACTGATTTAGTTAAAAGTTCCATCTATACAACTCCTTTCTAGAGAAAAAGAAAGTAATTTTAGGAAGCATGAAATCGAAAGGAAGAGGAAAAAGAAAACACAAGTCTATGATTGGATCTATAAGTTAATCTCCACCTTTTTCCTTCTTTTTATTTCAATAGAAAACTTCTTTATTATTTTTAAAGAACAAATTATTACTTATTTCTCTTTCATTTGTTTATTTTTCAGGAACGGATGGGATATGCTAATGAGATGGGTGCATTGGACTATCTAAGTAACTTCAAGTTCTCAAATTCATCATTTTTGCAGATGATCTAATTTTTGTTGTAGCCTTAAATTGTATAAACTTTTCGTAATTTTGAATTCATGTAAAACTGAATTATTTTATCAATAAATTGTTATTTATTTCTATTTTATAGTTTCTTTTATTTTCAATATTAAATTAGAATTATTTCTCTATTATGAAATAATAATAACAAAATTAAACTGATGAAAATTAATTTGATATATTTACATACAATAAATGTATACCTGTATACAATGAATAGAAATTAAACGTTGGTAATAATTTTTTTTATTGACAATTAAAGATAATAAAAATAAATTCTTACTATATAATATTTTGATCCAAAAAAAATATCTATCAAACGTTTTGTAGCAATGAATTTTCTTGTAGTGACTAGATTAGTGACATTTTTTCAAATGTTAATAATATGTTTAATAATATTTTTAAAATGTCACTAAAAATTTTATTTTAAACTTTTAAAATATTTTTATTTATTATTTCTAATAATTTAGTGATATTTAGAAGTATCATTGATACAATTTAGTAGCATTTTATAAACGACACTTAAAAGGATTATTTAGTAGCATTTCAAATGTCATGGGGCTTTTAGTCGTATGGGTATCATTTATATTTGCTATAAATATCACTAAAATTATGTAGCAGTGACTTTTTCAATTGCCATAACTCATGATTTTTGAAAAGGTTTACTAATGAATTCACTGGATACAAAATTACTCATTAGTAAATTCTCTTTCAGAAAAAATTTCTTTTCTCACTCTCTATACTTTAGAATCCATTAGTTTTAGAATCCAAAATAAAATAGTATAATCAATCTACATTATATATATATATATATATAAGAATTAAGGAAACTATATATAAGCTTGTACCAAAGAAAAAAAAATCCTTTAACTTATTGTATAAAGAACTCATGAGTTAGTAGTTTTTGGAAAAAAAATAATAATAACTTTTTATTACTAAAACCTCCTGATTTCGGAACAAATTCAGTAAAATCCAGGAGAAAAAAAAAAGTAGAAAAATCCAGTAGAAAAATCCAGGAGAAAAAAAAAAAGTAGAAAGTAGGCTGAAAACAAATGCAAAATATTTATCAAAAAATAAAAAATCTATCATAAAAATTTAAGAAAAAAATCTATCTTAAGAAAATTAGTTACCTACTTTAAAACGAAATGAAACCTATCGTACAATTTATCCCTGAAACGATAAATGCAAAAAATAAAAGGCAAAAAAAGCTACTTTAAAAAAAAGAATTAACTTGAATTTATAAAAAATATTAATATAAAGCTCTCACTGAAGAGCTCATAAAGGCTGAGCGCTCAGCCTGAGGAACTTTAATTAATTTTTTCCTTTAAATAACGCTGATGCTGATGTCAGCACCATATAAAACAAAACTTCTTTTTAAAAAAGTTATACGATTGAAAACTTTAATCCTGGACACTGTATATATATATATAATTACTAAAAGGCAGTATATTATCTAATTTCCCATATAATTTTTGGGTTTGGGGCTTAATTTTGGTATTGGGTATAGATATTTTGGTTAGATTGATTTTTGAAAAAATGACATGGAGTAAGAACTTTTAAAATTAATGACAAAAATACGACCTAGTCCATATAATTACTTTTCCATACAGCTCAGAAAAAAAATTTGTCATTTTATACGATCTAAGGCCCAGTAACTTTATTAGATGTAAAGTCATACTAATTAAACAAAACTAAAAGTTGGTCTAGTGGCTGAGCTAAAATATATCCATTATTTAGACTTGGGTTCAAATCCCTTCATCCACTATTCCATGTTATGCTCTCTACCTTTATTTATTTTTTTTCATTATTTCTTTTTTAAATTCATTTTTTAAAACCAATTTTCCTTTTTTTTTTTTTGTACTGAACCTAATTACTCTTTTTTTTTTTCATATTCTCTAGAAAACTTTCGTAGTTTCCTGTGATTTACTTAGCTACAGGGCATTCTGCCAAATAGAAACTACAATGGTTTCCAACAATTCTTCTTGGTTTCTTATGATTTACTTAGCTACAGGGCATTCTGCTAAAGGAAACTATAATGATTTTTAGAAAATCTTCATGATTTCCTGTGATTTATTTAGTATGTTAGCATTTTGCAAAAAGGAAACTATGATAGTTTCCAAGAAATCTTCGTGGTTTCATGTGATTTATTTAGCTACAGGGCTTTTTGCAAAAAGAAAACCACAATGGTTTCTAGGAAATATTCCTTATTTTCTGTGATTTACTTACATACAGGATATTCCGCTTAAGAAAACCAAACTGGTTTATATGAAATCTTTGTGGTTTCTTGTGATTTACTTACGTACAGGACATTCCGCTAATAAGAAACTAAATTGGTTTCCAGGAAATCTTTGTGGTTTCCTACAAAAAAAAAANAAAAAAAAAAGCTTATTTACTAAAATGTTACCGAGTTTTCAAGCTCCCAAAGTATTTAGAAAAATGCTCTAAAAAGGTCATACGGAATTTTTATTATTTTTGAAGTGTCTGAAACATTTGATTTTTATTATAATTTTATTTTGGTGAGTTTTTTAGTTTTGTGTTTGATTTTGGATTTGGGTGTTGGATTTGGTTTTTTATTACAATTTTAGCTGAATGATTTTCAAATATTACTTTTAGTTTTTTAAATATGTCGGAATAGACCCTTGATATAGCGATGACATAGAATGTCTCGTTATAGCATTCTATAGCAATGAAGCTTTCTCGACAAAAGTTGCGACAACATTTATGGTGTTGTTTTTTGTAGTAAATTAGGTGAATGATGTACTGTTGTCAGTAGAATCAAATTATTTATTTATTTTTCGCCTATAACTATTCTAATGTAATCTCGTACAGTGGTAAGAATGGACGATCCCACGAAGAATGAATATTACTTTTTTTTCAATTCCTAATCAATCTAGATGTGAGTAGTGGGGTTAGGCAAAATAAATGAAAACAAGTGAACATAAAAGCAATTAAGCAAGTATAAATAAAGTCAATAGGGATGAACTAGTCAAAGGATCATTCTCAACCACTAGATATTTCTATTGAATCAACTATCTCTATACTCAACTATTCATCATAATCATTAAACAAGAAATAGTAACAAGCTCTATTATTCCCAAATTTCTCTTATATTCACTAGATAAAATAAGTTCTCTATCTAGATTTTATCAATTAAATAACCTCGAATAAGTTCTCTTAATTTAATCTTTATCAATATATTAAGTAAAAAAAATAGGTTGAATCTAGGTAATAAGCACATAAGCTCGGAATATTTTTAACCTTGGCCATGCTCTTTAATATAACTAATCAGTCTACTAATTCAATTAATTTATTTATAAATTACTGCTTAAGATTAAAATATCTAAATAATTACGAATTTAGAATTTCAACCTAGCTGTAGAAATCTATCAAGTTTACTTAGTTGTGCGCCTAAACAAAGTAAGACAAAATATCATAAACATTGAAACATAGAAGAACAATAGCAATTATGAATGAACAATTGACATATAGAATATGAAAAATAGTCAATTTAATATAATATCTAGGGTTTTGAAATCACCCTCAACCAAAGATAAACTAGCCTGGCATGTTCATTATCAAACTCATCATGCTAGAATAATAAAAACTATGAGAAAAGAAACGAAAAGAGAAGAGGAAAGTTGGTTGTGGAAGATTGGCTTAAATCTCTTCTATGCCTAATGATCTTCAAGCCCCAAAGTATGCAAATCTCCTCTCAATTCTTTCTCTCTAAGTTTCTATGAGTTATAGTGTGTGTAAGAATGCCAATATATGTGTTAGGCTATTTCTAACACACAACCACAAATATACGGGTCGTGACAAATAATATAGAGTAAGAGAGTGTCGATCACACAGGGAGTACTTGATTTACAATTGGTAATTACTGACCGAAACTAGTTTCTAATTTATCCAAACAACAATAAGTGATAGTTTTGAGCAAGAATTAAAATATAAATACAAAGTAAACGGCAAGAATGGAAATTGAAATTAAGCAACCAAGGATAGTTTTAAAAATAATAATAAGGAATCTAGGGATGCAACCTACCCTCTAACTCCTCCAACTACTTATTTTCCTCATAATCAATTTTTTATTTAGAATTGATAACCGAGAATTCTAATGTATTCACAAACTCCTTTCCAAGACATAAGTAAAAATATCTAGACAAGATAATATATTACTCCTAACCTAAATTGACTAGATTCATTAAGTTTGATAATTCTCACATAATGGTTGCACAAGTCACATTGGTATATTCCTATCCTATACAAACTCACCCCACACTAGGCAATCTTATGATGTTCTATCTATGTCCAAACCTATACTCTCCTTCCTAAGTTCATATAGATTTCATAGCACAACTCTATTTAGTGGCCAAGTAAATAGATGTATTAAGCTCAAGATAGAACAACCAACTCAATCAATGGATATCATGAACAATAGAGGAAAATAAAATAGTTGGATTACATTAAAAGTTCGAATGCCTCTCTAGAAATGGAGTTTAGCTCATGTTCATACAAAATGAATCAAAACAGATATAACAATAATGATACATATTCATTTGTGGAAAATAAAGGAGAAAGACAAGAGTAAAAGGTAAGAAAAACTCTTTTTTGAAGCTTTCTAATCTGATTTCCCCTTCTTGAATCCTCTCTTTGATGTTGTTTTCTCCCTTAGAATAGCTTTAGAACCATTTGACTGTTAGGATTTTTCATCCCTCGTCATCTTTGTTTCAGGTGAGTTCAAGAGAGTTTAAATACAAGAAGCCAACCAGCCACAATCCAAGAATTCAGTAACGTATTCTGCACCCTATGGCACTGCGGCGTCAAATTTACGTCAAGACGGTCGAGCGGGTGGCACTGCAACGCCAGACTGTGGCGCTGCGGTGCCAAAATACCCAGGAGACAGTGCCGCGGCACTATGAAATGGCACTGTGGTGCGACGCCATTAATCACGCGGCACTGTGATGCCGTGGAGGTCCTGGTGCCACTTCCTTGGCGCCGCAGCGCCAGCGCCAACTTCCTGGTGCCGTAGCGCCAACTTCCTGGTGCCGTAGCGCCAAGTTCCTGGAACTTCTAGTGGCGCTGCAGTGCCCAGTTCTGCCCAGTTTATTCTTATTTAATGGCGTTGCTACACACTACTGAGACGCTGTTCGCCCATCTTCGCTCACGATTGATTACAATTGCTTTGATTTTGCCTCGATTTCACTTGAAAAGTTGGTATTCTCCTCTCAATGACTTCTCACCTAAAATATGCATCAAAAACAATAAAACAAGTAAAAAAAAGCTCAAAGATGAGCAATTCTTAATCTCGAAAGGATAGTAAATATAAGTGTAAAATACACTATCAAATTCCCCCAAACTTAAGCAAAAGCTCGTCCTCGAGCTAAAACAATAAAAATCAACAAGCAGGAATTAACTAAAATAACACAAAAACAAAATTAAGACATACAAACGAAGCTTTTGAATGAGGTCAATCTTGTTTCAAAACTCTCTAAAAGAAATATAACTCAAAGGAAACTTAAAGCATCACAACAGTTTAGAATTTTAATACTGCTAGTAGCTTGGCTTTGTTGTCAACTCTTAGTGTATGTGTGTAGTAGTTGTTCAAAATTAACCCATCATACTTGGATCGCTTTATGCAGACTTAGGATACACACTAAGAAACTGTCTCAATAAAAGTGAAGCAGTCATCTCATAAGCCTACTTTTCATATATCAATCTCCACTAATGTAGAATAGCACTAAATTGAAGATTAATAGGTCTTTAATCGGCTTATAATGCAAGACTTGGGTATGGATGGATGGAATGGTATCATTTAGGCTTATTCACACCACGGATGCCCATTTTGCTCAATGAATACAATTCTTTCAAACATATCACAACAATTTCCCTCAAACTTAATTTTTGACCCAATTTTCTTCTTCTATTTTTTTATTATTTTTATTATATTTTTTTATTTTTTTATTTTATTTTTTATTTTTTTATTTATATATATATTTTTTATTTTTTTTTGAACAATCAGATACCAATTGGTAGCCAAACTTCTTCCTTCAAAAAGACTTCCCTTTTTTTTTCTTCATAAACTGTTCACACTTCACCATAAGTTCAATATTTACTTTCATGCATCTATGGTATGAGGTGAGGTAATTTGGAAAATTATTTATCGGTCAGGAGTTTGTAGGGCTCAAAAACTGAAAAAGCTAAAGAATTTGGCTCAAAGGGGATGACTAAGGATATTATATTTACGAGTAGGCTTGAAAGGTTCAACTGGTCCAAAATGGCCTACATCATTTCTTCGATATTTATGTTACCTAGGATTTCACCTCGATTGACAATTAAACAGGTTCTAAGATGACATGAGACTAAATACTTTTCTAAGCCACAAGCATAAAACTACTCTAAGCAATTCAAGGTCAAATGTTCACAACTATGTGCAAAATGTTTTCAAGAGTTGTCTACGAAACAAAACCTTAAAAGATTTAAACACATAAATAGTCATGATACTAAATGTTTCCAAAGAGTTATTTCATACCAACTCACAAAAATATCATCGACCGTTAACCTCTATCAAAAGCTTCAGACAACACATAATCAAACAACTAAATAAAATATAAACACATACTAAGAAAGAAGGAAATACACTAAATAAACTAAAATGAAACAAAGAGAAACAGTCTAAAAATTTAACCAATTAAAAAGCTCTCAAAGATAAAGCAAGTAAGTGCTAGAAACTCCCCCTCAAACTTAAAATGTGCATTGTCTCCAATGCACTAAATATGAAATAACTAGGAGGGATAATCACTTACCTGATCGAAAGCCGCTTAATCGGCCCCTAAGGTGCGGTAGTCCCAAGTTGATCACTTTCAGCTGATGGTAGTGGTGGCAACAGTGCCACACAAGAGTAATTTCTTTTTTTTTTTTAGGCCGGTGGTGCCGTGTTGCCAAAAATGCCACTGGGGAGCCAATGCCTGGAAAAAATTTCGAAAGTTTTTTTCTTTTTTTCGGTCGGGTGGCGCTAGGACGCCACCACATGGGTTTGTGGCTGAATTTAGCACCGGGGCGCCATTATTTAGCGCTAACGAACTAAGTTTCTATTTGTGGCGCCCCAAAATGGCGCTGGAGTGCTAAATTGAGATACTGAGGTGCCAAAATAATAACTTTCTCTAAATTTTCTTCAATTAAGCCCCTCTAGCAACACCTTCATCACTTTTGTCTTCAACACAATCACAATAAAAGAACTTTCAAACTTTCTTCCCTCTTTATTAACTTCAAAAGCTTGGATTGTCTCCCAAGTAGTGCCTGTTTAACGTCCGTAACTTGATATTGTCACCTCTCATTGAGGAGTGGTTAAGGTATTAGATGATTTAGCTCTATCAAGTTCTCCTCCTAAGTACTCCTTGAGCCGTTGAATATTCACCCTGATTCTTCTAGTTGGGCTCTCATTGTCCACCTTAATTGTACCATATGGAGACACATTAGTCTCTTTGGATGGCTCCGACCATCTTGACTTGAGCTTGTCCAGGAAGAGTTTTAGACAAGATGAACCAAGTACACGTCTTAGTCCTAGTTCAAAGTGATGATCACATGCTTCTTCTTCTTTGTCTTCCACTTCCTCGTAACCTTCTTGTAAGGATTGTGATGGCTGGAGGAGGAGAGTGAAGACTCCATGACTCCAATTAGAGGATTAGACTTAGAAGAATGCAGTGGGGTTTCCACAACATTGGTGTTCCCTAGAGCCTTCTCTGTCTCTTCATCAACAGGATGAACGATAGAGGTCTCATCACTGATCAATGAAGCTTCCTTCAATAAATTATCTTCAATGTTCTCCTTTACTAAGTCCACTCAATAATAGTCATCGATGTCACTAGGAGAGTCTACCTCTTTGAACACATTGAAGGATATGAATTGATCCTCCACCCTTATAGTAAGTTCTCCTTTGTATACATCAATGACCGTCATTCCGGTTGCTAAGAACGGTCTTCCAAGGATAATTGGAAGATTTTCATCTTCCTCCATATCAAGAACAATGAAATCAGCTGGGAAGAACAACTCATCCATCTTCACAAGCACATTCTCAATGATTCCCCTTGGATACTTGATAGACCTATTCGCAAATTGAAACATTACTGTAGTTGACCTTGATTCACCCAAACCAAGTTTTTGAAAAATAGAGAATGGCATTAAATTGACACTAGCTCCCAAATTATACAAAGTCTTACCAAAGAAACGATCACTAATAGTGCACGGAATGTTGAAGATTCTTAGATCCTCGAGCTTAGGAGGGAGCTTGTTTTGAAGAATGGCACTATACTCCTCCATGAGAGCGATAGTCTCATATTCTCCCAGTCTTCATTTCTTGGAAAGGATCTCCTTCATAAACTTAACATAGCTCGGCATTTGCTCAAGTACCTCAGCAAAGGGAATATTGATATGTAGTTGCTTGAACACTTCCAAGAACTTAGAGAATTGTTGGTCAAGCTTCTTCTTTTGAAAGCGTTGAGGGAACGGTAGTGATGGATTATAAGGACATGGCTTTGATAGTGATGTTGAGGGACTCCCAATGCTCACATCTTTACTCAGCTTCTCTCCATCATTCTCTTTAGCTTGCTTTTCCTCAATAACTTCTTCAACCGTTGGCTTCGAAAGGGAAGTGGGCTTCTCAACAGTCTTCAATAACTCTTTCCCACTTCTCAATTTGATAGCATTACAATGCTCCTTGCCCTCATTTCTTAGATTCACTTCAGTATTGCTCGGTAATGCTCCTTGAGGCAAATTGGTCATAGTGTTGGCCAATTGGCCAAGTTGTATCTCTAAGGTTCTCATGGTGGCTGCTTGATTCTAAAGAGTGGCTTTATTCGTTGTGATGTGTTACATGAGTATCTCCTCCATAGGCGGCTTCTTCTCTTGTGGTAGTTGCTTTTGATTCTAAAAGCCCTGATGTTGCATTGATCTTGTGTTAGAATTCTGCCCTTGTTGACTCTAGTTACTCTAAGAGAAATTTGGATGATTTCTCCATCCTAGATTGTAGGAGTTGGAGTAAGGATTATTGCATTGCTGCTGGTTGTAGTTCCCCATAAAGTGAGCTGACTCTATACTCAAAGAGCAATAAGAACTCAAGTGGTTGTCACCACATTGCTCATAAGCTCCAGCTGAGCTTTGCATCTCATGCACTCCATAGTTTGCCATAGAATCGAGCTTTTTGGTCATTTACTCCAAATTCTTAGTTAATACATTAACTTGAGCTGCCAATGAAGAAATAACCTCTAACTCATTAACACTAGCGTCTCTCCTTGGATTGACACACTCAGAAGGCTATTGGTAGTTGTTCGCTGCAATTTCTTCCAATAACTCGTAGGCATCATCCATCAATTTTCCTATCAATGCACTGCCGGCTACTGCATCTACAATGGTCCTCAAATGACCCATCAACCCATTGTAGGATATTTGAATAAGAAGCCACTTGGGTATCCCATGGTGTGGACACTTTCTTATCAGCTCCTTATAGTGCTCCCACGCTTCGTACATGGATTCATTGTCAAATTGCACGAAGGAAGTGATATCGTTCCTCAATTTAGCGGTCTTAATTGGAGGGAAGAACTTAGCAAGAAATTTTTGAGCTAAGTCATCTCAGTGATTGATCCCAAAGGTAAGGCATTCAACCAACTCTTAGCTTTGTCCCTCAAGGAGAATGGGAACAACCTCAAGCGAGTGGCATCTTTGCTAACTCCCTTGCGCTTGAAAGTGCCACATATCTCCAGAAAGTTCATAATGTGTTAGTTAGGATCATCACCAGGTAAACCACCGAATTGACACATGACTTGCATCATCTGAATGATTGTCGACTTCAATTTAAAGTTGCTAGCGTTGATAACCGGCCTCCGAATGCTAGGACCAAACCGTTTGAGGACAGGAACCACAAAATCCCTCAAAGGTCAAGTATTGTCTTGGTCTCCCATAGCTACTTGAGGGTTGACTCATTGATTCCTCTGTCTTTGAATTCTCCTCAAGATATGCTCAATCTCAGGATCAATTGGCAAGAATTCCGCACTTCGTGTATGTCTTATATAGTGAAATTAAGCACCTGAGATTTACAACAAAAATACAAAAGTTTGAATTAAATCGAAACTAATAGATATTAGTATTAACAAGTAGTAAATCATCGTACTCCCTGGCAACGGTGCCAAAAACTTGCTGGACTATTTCTAACACACAACTGCAAGTATACGGGTCGTAACAAGTAATATAGAATAAGAGAGTATCGATCCCACGGAGAGTACTTGATTTACAATTGGTAATTACTAACCGAAACTAGTTTCTAATTTATCCAAATAACAATAAGTGATAGTTTTGAGCAAGAATTAAAATGTAAATACAAATTAAAAGGCAAGAATGGAAATTGAAATTAAGCAACCAAGGATAGTTCTAAAAACAATAATAAGGAATCTAGGGATGCAATCTACCCTCTAACTCCTCTAACTACTTGTTTTCCTTATAATCAATTATCTATTTAGAATTGACAACTGAGAATCCTAATGCATTCACAAACTCCTTTCCAAGACATAAGTAAAAATATCTAGACAAGATAATATGTTACTCCTAACATAAATTGACTAGATTCATTAAGTTTGATAATTCTCACATAATGGTTGTATAAGTCACGTAGGTATATTCTTATCCTATGCAAACTCACCCCACACTAGGCAATCTTATGATGTTCTATCTATGTCCAAACTTATATTCTCCTTCCCAAGTTTATATAGATTTCACAACATAACTCTATTTAGTAGCCAAGTAAATAGATGCATTAAGCTCAAGACAAAATAACTAACTCAGTCAATGAATATCATGAACAATAGAGGAAAACAAAATGGTTGTATAAGTTTCATAATTCTCACATAATAGTTGTATAAGTCACATAGGTATATTCTTATCCTATGTAAACACACCCCACACTAGGCAATCTTATGATGTTCTATCTATGTCCAAACCTATATTCTCCTTCTCAAGTTCATATAGATTTAACAACACAACTCTATTTAGTAGCTAAGTAAATAGATGCATTAAGCTCAAGATAGAACAACCAACTCAGTCAATGAATATCATGAACAATAGAGGAAAACAAAATAGTTGGATTACGTTAAAGGTTCGAATACCTCCTTAGAAATAGAGTTTAGCTCATGTTCATACAAAATGAATTAAAACAAATATAACAACAATGATACATATTCATTTTCAGAAAATAAAAGAGAAAGACAAGAGTAAAAGGAAAGAAAATCTCTTTTTTGAAGCTTTTCAATCTGATTTCTCGTTCTTGAATCGTCTCCTTGATGTTGTTTTCTCACTTGGAATAGCTCTAGAACCTTTTGGCTACTAGAGTTTTTCATCTCGCGTCGTCTCTATTTCAAATAAGTTCAAGAAAGTTTAAATACAAGAAGTCAACTGGCCACGATCTAGGAATTTAGTAACATGTTCTGCACTTTGTGGCACTGTGGCGCTGTGAAACGACGTTGCACCATTAATCATGCGGTGCTATGGCACCATGGAGTGGTGCTGCAACACCCAGTTCTGCCCAGTTTATTCTCATTTAATGGCGCTGCTACACACTGCTGAGACGTTATTCGCCCGTTTTCGCTTGCGATTGATCACAATTACTTTGATTTAGCCTCGGTTTCACTTGAAAAATTGGTATTCTCCTCTCAATGACTTCTTATTTGAAAACTTGTTGTGAAAATAATGAACACAAGTGTACGTATCGAACAAGTAATAAAGTGTAAGTATAAGGATCGTTCCTACGAGGACTGTGCTTACTAAGTACTAAAATTATTCTAACTCTAATTTTATTTGAAATCAAATCAAAAGGAAGAATTTCACAAAAATAAATCTAAATAAATAAGTAAAAAGAAATGCGAAACAAAATTAATAAATAGAACAATCAAATAGCTAAATAACTAAGGTTTCCGATTCACCTAGATTAATCCGTCCAAATTATTTAATCCACTCAATTAATATTCATTCACTATGCTAACAGTGAATTTCTCTATTATATCCATTAATCTTTCTCAAGAATTAACAAACATATTTCAATAGATAAGTTCCAATATCTTTGTGTAAACTATGAGCCTATCAAAACTCATCAAGCGCAAGAAATTCATAATACTGCACAAGCCTCATAGATATCTCTATTCTATGATAATCTCATATCATATTAATCAAGACAAATTCAATCCTCCCTTCTTAGATCTTGGATTAAACCTCTAATTTATATAAAAATTAATCAGGCTCTCACAAGCATTAAGCATAGATTAATATAATTAGCATAGAATGGGAAATAAACATAAAATTAAATTGGAATTAAAATAATTCAAGACCTCATAATCCGGCTACATCGTAACCCTAGAAAATAAAATTAGTTCATAGTAAAGAGAAAACAAACTCTAAACATGGTTCTAAATATGGAAAAGAAAGAACAAAGAAGAGTAGAAAAAGCAAGAAGTTGAATCAATGGTGTTCCGTCTCCGGATTGTCAATTGCTCCACTTTCAATCCTTCACTCTCACTTTCTCCCTTATTTTCTGAGTTGTTTTTAGCTTTAGAATGTCCCAAATAATTCTAGAAAAGACCTATTTATAAGCTAGGAGGCGGCCACCACAAAAACTAGGCCAAAAGGCGTCAAAACAAAATCATGTACTGAATTTTCGCAGTGTGGCGCCGGGGCGCCAATGATATGGCGCCGAGGCGCCACTCTTGCTGTCTATTTTTTCTTTCTTTGCCCGAACTAGCGCTGGAGCACCAATAACATGGCGCCGGGGCGCCACTTCCTCTGGAACTTTTTTTCCTCTTTAAAATTTCACTCCTTTTGTACCTCCAAAATGCTCTAGTGCCAAAGACAAGTATCAAGGCATTCTCTTCTTTGCCCAACTCGCTATAAATCATGCCATTTTCACCAAGTGCACCAAAATTAACGAACTTACAAAATAAAACAACAAAAAACACAAATAAAACTCGTAAAAATCTTGAGAATCCACCAAATATCTAGCTTAAATGATATCTGAATCGTGAGTAAAACTCACTCATCAAATATGCATCAAAAACAACAAAACAAGCAAAAAGAGCTCAAAGATGAGCAATTCTTAAGCTCGAAAAGATAGTAAAGATAAGTGTACAATACACTTATCAATATGTTGCAAAGTGACCCTTTTATAGTGTATTGAGCATTGGAGTTTGGCTATAGTAGTTACCCAAAATTGGACTCTGAAAAGCCAAAACCTAGTTTCCCAATTTTTCTGGTCTGGCGCTACAGCCCCAAAACTTGAGCTAAAATAATGCAAACTACCTGTTTGTCAGTGCCATGGCGCTAGTTGGCTAGTGTCATGGCGCTAGACTTTGTTTTGCTTGGTTTTGTTATTTCGTCGATTTTCTCCTTCTTTTAGTTCTTTTTCATCCATACTCATTCAAATTACCTACAAAATATAAAAACACAATAAAAAAACCTTAAAATAACAAGAAAACTATCAAAGTTATGTAGAGAAATTAATAAAAAATTATGAATAATTGAGCACTTATCAGTGAATTTAGCATTTCCGAAAAGAAGGAAAAAGAAAAAAGAGGGAAAAAAAAACTAAAGTGCATCTATGATTTTAAGTACTATTATTAGTATTATTATTGTAATCTAAGCATCACACTAATAAATTGGCAAAGAAACATCATGTAGTACAAGGCTCGAAAGCCATTTAGGGGGGGTCTTCAAACCAAGCAAAATCACTATCGTTGGCCATAGACCATTTGGCCAAATAATGGGCTACATTAATACAGCTTCTGGGAATAAAACTAACAATACAACCAGGAATAGAAAGAAGAAGATTTTAGATGTTTTTTATAATTACACCAATCTGTGACAAGGGAATAATTGGGTTGTTCACGAGACTGACCATATTGAGAGCATCTGATTCTATTATCAAGGGGTACAAACCTACAGCTTTGGCAGAGGCAATACCATGCCGCAAATCTAAGGCCTTAGCAATTTCAACAGAGCAAGCTAATTTTTTATTAGAGTCGAACGTAGCTATAATCTTTCCAAAATGGTTTCTTATGATGCCGTCGAGACCAATACAATATCCGACTTCTCTCATTGCTGCATTGACATTTAATTTATATATCGATTTATGAGGAGACTTCCAGTGGTTTTGAGTGTAAGGCTACAACAGTTTTGAAATAAGAAGAGATGATTGATACACTCTTTATTTTGTCTGGGCCTGAAGAGCGATACAAGTAACAAGGACTTCCTTTTGTTCATGCACCCACAAGTTTCTATGAAACCAAAAGGTTCACCCATGCCAAGAAAAACACTCAATCACTTTCAATCTAGTTTTCATGAACAAAGAGATGATGTTTTCCAGGAAAGAGTGGCTGGATAGTTGAGCTACCAACTCAAAAATTAGAGACACTCTCCATAAACTGCAAGCTACTAGATAGGACAGGAGAGCATGAGATGTGGTTTCCGAGCTCGAGTTACACCATGGGTAGAGGCTATCAACTGGAACATGGCACTTTGCCAAGTTGGCACGAGGGTGGAATGAAGTCCCAACAGGCTTTCCACAAGAAAATTCTCACCTTGTTTGGAATCTTTAGATGCCAAAGACATCTCTACCAATTATAGTAAGTGGAAGAGGACGAAGGGGTGAGTCTATTTTTCAGAGCTTGGCCCACCTCGTAACCACTTTTAATGGAATAGGCGCCTCTTTTATCATAATGCCACATTAAACAGTCCTCCAAAGACCCATCGCCCAAAGGTATATTGCAAATTAACTCTGAGTCTATCTTGAGGAAAAGTTCTTGGATCAGATTTTCATTCTAATTACTTCCATTCTCGAGTAGGAGGTCAACAGTATTGTCCAGATTAAGAGACGGTGGTGTAATTGGGCGGAGAGAGTGAGGGCTGGGAATCCATTTACCGCGAAAGATTTTAACTTGTTTATCATTGCCTATCCACCATCGAGAACCAGCTTGGATGATGTCTCTTCCCCAAAGAATGCTGCGCCAAATGAAAGATGATCTAGTTCCTAGTTTTGCTTGAGAAAAGTCTCCATTATTAAAGTACCTGGCTTTCAATATTCGGGAACATAGAGAGTTAGGATTTTGAATGATGCGCCATCCTTATTTTGCTTGCATAGCTTGATTAAAGATGCTTATATCCCTGAAGCCTATCCCACCGTCTTCTTTGAGGGGACACATTTTATCCCAAGAGGCCCAATGAAGTTTCTTCCTATTTTTATTGAGGCCCCACCAAAAATTTGCATAAAGTCTATGGAGTTCTGAGTACAGACTACTTGGTAGGCGAAAATAGCTTATGGTATATGTTGGGATGGACTGGGCTACTACTTTAATCAAGATTTTCTTACCTCCTAAAGAGAACAATTTTTCCTTCCACCCTTACAGCTTGTTCCATACTTGATCTCTAATGGATCCAAAGAGCATCCTCTTATTTTTGGACACCATAGACGGGAGGCCAAGTTACTTGTCATGGGAGGCAACCACTTCAATGTTGAACACATGCCCAACATATAGTTTTGCTTGATGACAAAACTCTGGTATATCAAGGGCTTAGTGGTAATAAGACGTGATACCAGCCAACGTGAGTGAATAAGAGTCAATAAATAGGTACGTAATTGTTGTGAATTAATTCAAACAGAAGTTTTCAGAGACGAGAAAAAAAAAGTCTGTACTTAATTACAAAATTTATGTATGACAAGTCCCTTGAAAGAAATAACAATGGAATTTCCTTTAAAAAAATGTATAAACAAAATAATTCTAGTTTATGTGTTCTATACTAAACTGCTACCATTTGTTATTTCTTTTGAAATTGTAGTGACCATTTAGTTTATAAAACTACTAGTTAAAACCTTAGAATAGGCATTTGAAATTGTGCAATAATAGCCCCTCAAAAAATTGTGCTATAATAGTTTAGCAACATTTTGTAATATGCCATGATCCATCAAATTGGATATCCATTAGGATTGGATTGTAATGGATTAGATTGGATTGGATAAACTTAATATTATTTCATGTTTGGTGTAGTATTAGATTGGATTAGGACTATTATTAAAATGTGGGATCCACTTTTTATTAGAATGTGTAATAAATTTATTTTATATTAGTTTAAATATTAAAAAATATTAAAAAAAAATTTATAATGTGGAATCCACTAGTTTAAAAATTGAAATAAATGTGGGTTCCACTACTTTTGAGTGTGAGATTAATAATCTCATTCTTTTGAATGAGATAAATTATCACACCCATATGGGACTATTTTGGGTTGTGGATTATTTATCCCAATCCCAAGTTGGCATCAAACCTGAGTATGGGATAAATAATCCTAATCCCAATGCTAGTCTCATGTACCAAACAAAGCCTGGATCATTACCATTGGACTGGTGTAAACTTTCTTCTTTTTTTTTTTATTTTTTTTGGGTAAGAGAAATGATTTAGTATATTAAATTCCGAGTTACAGTGAGTTTATTCCAATTTTCACTGAAAGCATCTTAATATCTTTAACATGTTTGAACATATCTTCGGATTAACTTTAGGACACGCTTTAATGAAAGGGGAACACGAGGGCCCAGGACAAGGCCTATGCCTCAAGACTATATTCATTATTCAATACAACTGAGTAGAGAAACCGTCAAACTCTTCTCCACATCAACCAGACTAACTAATCTATCAAAATCGCATAAATTAAATTAAGAAAATAACGTAACACATTCATTTTTAATTATATTTTTTAGTATCTTATTAAAAAAATTATATTTTTCAGTCGTAATATGTGTCGATACATTGAAAATAAATACACAAATAAGTAATAAAATAATAGTGATTTAAGAAAGAGTAATGTTGTGGGGCATTTTAAGGTGTCTAACACTATATAAAATGTTAATTTTCTACTTAAAAATGGAGTGACACTTCTTCTTTTTTTTTTTTTTTTTTTTGAAAGATGGAGTGACACTTTTAAGATAGAATAACATTTCAAGATTTTAAGATAGTAATAAATTTTTTTTCATTAAAAAGGGTGATATGTAGCAAAAATCCTCAACCTTTACCATGTAAGGCATTTAGGTACCCATTGTCGGACTTTTGGCATTTAAATTCTCAATCTTTTCAATCTATTCCTTATGTGTCTGCGGTGCAAATCTATTTGTGTTGGTTGTTGGATACCACGTTCCAAACACGTGGAGGCCTTATGAAGGTTGGAGGGTATTTACTATTTAGTGGGGAAAAACAACTCAAAATAATAATAATAAGTAAAAATACCCATCATATCTTTTCTAAGCTGGAACAGAACCAGTTACTTACACAAATCCTCTCCTCCCATCTAGTTAGGTCCCAATTTTGCAATCCTCTCCAGCATGGATGGTCTAGACCTTTGCTGATGGCCAGATAAGTTATGGCACTAGTAGTACGAGAAAAAACAACCCTGATCTTTCTTTAGGATAAAATGAAATTTCTAACATTGCACTACCCTAAGAAGCAGTAGCCACACTTTTGAACATTATCTAGCAAAAGATTTGGGAAATACGAGGAAACCAGGAAATACTGGGAGAGAGTAGATCGTTTCACTGTTGTGGATATCGTTTTGAGGTTCTTTTCCACTATATACCCTCCATAAAGGATCAAGCGCTTGGGCCTCGGCACATGGGCATCTCTAACAGCCAACACACACAGAATTGCACCAAGGACTAACGGAAGCAAAAGATTGGTAATGTTGAGGATTTAAATGTAAAAATCTCAACATTAGGGACGGAAATGCAAAACATGCTAATAGTTAAGGATTTTTTCTGCAAATTACCCTTAGAAAAGAGATTGTTGATGTCAATCCAACTCTAATGTATCCTCTGTCATAATATACAGTTCAAGGCCTTCCACGTATACTTTATAGTATTTTTTTTTTACTTTTTGTTTTGGGAAATTTGACTTTTTATGGTAATTTTTCAAAAAAAAAAAGTTGAAAAATCCCAGATTTTGAAATTGTTTAAAAGATTCCGGATTTGATTAGAAAAATACCACTTTTTAATTAATTGATGATATACTTGAGTTAACTGGTCAAGTTATCTCAAGTAACTAGATTGGTTACCCAAAATAACTTAATTGGTTGCCTCAATTACCGTTGAAAAATATCAATTTTGTGGAAAAAAGTTGTAATTGTCTGTATATTTGTTAAAAGTTTATTTTTCTAAAATACTTTTAAAAAGCGATATTTTTCTTAAAAAATCCAAAAATTTTCCAAAAAATTCAGCCCACCCGAGATTTTTCAATTTTTGTACTTTGGGCCTAGAAATTTGTATTTTTAAGGGGCTTTGTACCCTACTTTTGGGTTATTCTTAAATAGATACTCTTTCCTAGTTTTATGAACAAAAATATCCCTTTTTATTATTTGTATTTCTTTAATACCAAATTTACCCTTTATCTCCCACTGCCTCACTCTCAAACCGAGGACGTAGAGTCGTCGGAGCTTGAGCAGAGTTGACAGAATCTGACCATATATTCAGTTTTCGGCGAGGACAACGATCTTCAATTCGTGGACCCTCGAAATTGAAGCCGGGAGATCGCCGGAGAAATTGTTGTCGTTGATGAAGAGGGATTTGAGATTGACTAGGCTGGAAAAATCAGAGACTCCATCGTTGATGGAGTTTCCTTTGAAGCTAAAAACAGGGAGTGATCTAAATCGTTCAAGGTAAACCCATTTGTAATTAAAATAGGAATTTGTCGTTTTCACTGTGACTAAAGGATTAGTCTCAAATACCAATAAACTTAAACGAAAGGAAAAAAAAAAGACATAGTAAACCATCATATACTATAGGTGAATTAATTATGACATAGTAAATCAATAACATATACTAGTAAATTAATTATATACATTGGTAAATCAACTATATATATACTGCTAAATGAATTATATATATCAGTAACACAATTTTATACACCAATAAATTAATTATATACCCTGGTAAATTAACTATATACACCGGTAAATGAATTATTAAATAAATTATATATACCAATAAATTAATTATTTACAATGATAAATTAATAATATATTATAATAAATAAATTTTATACATCAGTAAATTAATTACATATAACCGGCAAATTAATTATATACTATACTAAATTATTTATACGTACCGGTAAATTAATTATATACACCGGTAAATAAATTATATACAATGGTAATTAAATTATTTATACTAGTAAATGAATAATATACACTGGTAAATAAATTTTGTATGTTGGTAAATTAATTATATACATAAATATAATAAATTAACTTACATAGGGGATAATAGTAAACTAAATCATTAAAATTAAAAAAGGATATAAAAGTCAATAAAATAAAAAAANTTAATCTCATACCATAGAGGAAAGAATTTCAGGTTTCCTTTCTTTAATTCCTTGTCTCAAAACGCATTTACAAAAACAAAATCTTTCAATTCTCTCTTTGCCACTTTCTATCTCTATATTTGGATTTCTGTGGGAGGATTTCTATCTTCTTTCTTTATGGAACACCCCATAATGTCAAAATAATAATAGAAGAGAAATCTTAGTTAGATACACTTTTATGTTTTCCATTTAATTAAACAAAAACTTACAAATTTTTTTAGAAAACATGCTTGGTAACATTATTTTCCTTTTCTATTTAAAAAATTTGTTCGAAAGTAATGGAAGTGAGAATTTTTCAATTTCAAATTCTTTTAAGCAAAAAAGTAAGCCAAGAAAATGGTATTTTCTAAATAAATTTTTAAAGTCGTATTTTTGTAAATAAACTTTTAAAAAGTGTTATTTTTCAAAAAAAGCATTTAGAAAGTAGTATTTTAATAAATGGTAGTTTTCCAAATAAAATTTTAAAAGTGATTTTTTCTAAATAAGTTTTTAAAAATGGTATCTTCTAATTAAGTTTTAGGGGTATTTTCAAAATTCCAGGCCCAAGATATCAAAAATTGAAAAATCCTGGATGGACTAATTGTTTTAAAAAATCCCAGATTGATTTAGAAAAATTATCAATTTTTAAAAATATTACTAGAAAAATAACACTTTTAAAAAATATTTAGAAAAATACCATTTTTCTTTAAATTTAGTATTTTTCAATAGTACTCAAGGTAACCAGTTAGGTTACTTAGAGTAACCAATCCAGTTAGTTGAAGTAACTATTCAATTTACCTCAGGTAACTCGACTAGTTACCTTAAGTATCTCATCAATAAATAAAAAGTGGTATTTTTCTAAATACTTTTAAAAGTAGTATTTTTATAATTCAATCTGGGATTTTTTAAAATAATTTTAAATTCCGGGATTTTTCAATTTTTTTGAAAAAATACCATAAAAAATCAAATTTCCTCTAAGTTTTATAGTTACCAAAGCATGTTTTTATTTCGAGGAAATTAGGGAATATACGGACTTTTAAAAAATAATTATAAACATACAATACTCGTTTTGAGGAAATTAGGGAATACACAGAATTTTGAAAAATAATTACAAACATACAATACTGAGGTTTTGATTATATTCATAGTCATTTTTAGAAAAATACCTTTTTTCTTTGACATATGCATCTGAAAGCTCTGCCTCTCTCTCTTATTTTCTAACCTAAGTCCTAGCCTCGAATGGTGATCTCACGATCAGTTACCATTCCTTACTCCGTTTTTTGTTTGATTATGCGATAAGCTTTCCTTCTCTCATCGTCTTCTTCTTCTTCTTTACTTCATGCACGATTAGAACCACTTTGTGATTATTGATCGACAACTTTCTCTATCGCCTGCCATAGATCTAGAATTTAGAGGTACTATTGAGGTTGGGGCTCACATTTTCTAGGTGCTTCTACATCCGTTAGTGGATTCTACCTGTTTGATAAAATGCCTTTATGGATTTCAATTTCTCCTTTTTAAAACCCTTTTTGTTTGAATTTAAAATTGGTGCATTTTAGATTTTCACTCTTGTTTAACCACTCCAATCAAGATTTCATTACCTAAAATTGAAACATAGTTTTCTACAAGATCATAAAATGAGCTTAATCCAACTGCAACCAAGTTATATAAAATTTAGAGTAGCTACGGGACAAGAATAAATCGTGGAGAATGTGCATTTGTTGTTCATGACCTATGGTTTGTTTTCCTTTCCTTCTCCCATATTACTTGTCATTTTTCTTTACTAAATTGTATCTAGTATTACATTTTTCAGAGTTCTAATATGCTAATTAATGGGGTAAAAAAATAGTTTATCGCAATAAAAGGTCTTAATAATATTTTCTAGTATAGAATATGCTAAATTTGGTCTAGAAAATGACACATAATAGAAAATAATTTAGCATAGACCAAATTTGACAAGTTGGGATTAGTATATTACGTGGCACTTTTGCTTAGTGCAATGACCATAACAATTGGTCCAATGCGCTCTCACGAGGGCAAACCCACTCGTATATCTTCTTTTCAGTTGATCACATTGAGTTTCAATCGTTTGACAAAATTATTCCAATCTTAATGCTTGATCACATAATAACAATGTCGTATATAGTTTGTCATCAACGTGTTTTGTCAATCAATTAATTTGTTGGAGAAAAGGATGTAATAATGAGGCACAGTTGTTTGGTGCGCATGAAGTCGAGCTCTAATTTGTTGCAAATTAATAAACTGGTGGAATGTCTCTATCTTGTGAAAAGGACAAAAAATAAATGGAACAAACAAAATAGGATGACTAGCTAGTCAAATGACTAGGATGTCTTGGCACTTATGCATCACATTATGAGCCGCCTTGTGGAAAAAGTATTGCACTTCATATCCAACTTTCGTTTGAAGCTTAAACAATAAATAAACAATTACACTTGTAACTTTCGTTTGTGGCGTTGTTCAAAAAGAGTTAAATGCCTATTTTCTCACCAAGAAATTAAAAAGATATTTTCGACCGGAGAGTAAACTTGTGTATGCAATAAGTATTAGTACTGGTATATATGTATCTATGCATATGTTATTGAAAAAACGTGATCAAATTAAATGATTGGAGGGAGGGTAAAGTTATAATGGTATGCCATTGAGAATACCATTACCAACCGCCTAGGTGACAACAAGCATTTACTTTGATTCCACTATTGTTGCGCACATCAAATACAATATTCACCAATATTCCGCACCCACCCAAATCGATTCTTCATCATACTCGACTGGCCTAGAAGGACACTAATATAGGTCGTCTATCTTTCTTTTCTTTCTTTTTTTTTTTTTTTTTCTTTTTTTTTTTTTTTTTTTTTTTTTTCTTTTTTTGTTAGTAAAGTAGGTGTATGATACAGTAGTATATGACGTCTATAACTCTTACGTAAATTAATTGTGCGCAGCTAAACTACTACAAAATAAATTCATGTATGCAGTTAATATAACACAAATTATATATACATACCTCTCACCCCACCCCTTTAGGAAAGTGGTCACGGATAAACACTGTTCTTTTCCATTATTAAATTTTTTTGAAAAGACTATTTTGCCTATAAAAAAGAAAAAGAAATAAGAAAAAAAAGCTCCAAAGAAGTTCGCCTACTAAACCTGGTTATCTTTCTCCTCTGTGCATATCTTCTAACTCTTTGGAAACCGGTTGAAAAAAGAATCTCTCTGGTGAGATTTTTGTCTTCAATCTTTTTTCATTTTTTAGTTTTAATAGATAATATATTCATATGAGTTTCCACTTATAAATCTAAATCGATGAAAATTTGCTTGTACTTAAATACATTTATAAGCTCCTACTAGAAACAATGTACTAACCATCTCAATGCAAACAATGCCATATTTGGCGGGAAAAAAATGCTAAATTAGAGACCGAAGTTAAACTTTTACTCCAATACACGATGTTATTTAAATTTTTATTATTTAATAATTAATAAGTTAATTTTGTTATTTGTTGAAAAATATCCGTTCAGTACGTATATGAGTAATTGATTTAGTATTGAAAAGTGAAAATTTTAATATTTAAAAAAATAAATATGAATGGTGCTAAAATTAAAGTAAATTGAATGTCAAATTTTAAATATGCTATACTTGATACAAAAATTTGGTACAAAATATAGCATATGCTCCATTTGGCACAAGAACGGCATCGCATTGGAACAAAAATTTTGTGTTATACTCTAAATTGTAAGTTGGCACAATAATTTTAGCATTGCATTCAAGATATAGTAGCAAAAATTGTGCTGACATTATTATTCCTTTTTACTATACACTGAAAATTTAGTTCAAAATTACTATGATATACGCATAAAAAGCATTTACATTATTGAAACCCTTAAAATTTAAAGGTCAAATTACAAAGACATTGTTTCTATTAGTCAAATTCGACTTGGATTGTATTTGGGACCCTTAAATTATCAATTAGTTATAAATTATTTCTATTGAAAGAATATCACAGTTAGGTGGCAAAATTTTGTAATTGATTTTTAGTATTTTTTTTTTTCATATTCCAAGGTTTCATTATAATTATTTTTGGTCCAAGAGAGTAGTAATGCTGATACTGTTATGTCGTACGGGCCAGGCACGATTAATCGTAATATATTGGGTTTTATTGGGTTATACCTTTAAAAATAAACAATAATTACATAAATACGGTAGTAGAAAATAATTGGATTCTATACTGTATCTAGTGAGTATTTTTGAAAAAATGAGAGTAAAAAAATACGGTGGCATATCTCGTAAATAAAGCTATCTATTTTTAAAACTCTTTTATATATTAAAAAGCTTGTTTGATTACATGTAACTTGCATTAGTCCACTAGCAAGTGTAAATCCGATTTCCGTTCTTTTTTTTTTCGTTTTGTTTTCCTTATTTAAGGGATATGAAAAGAGTAATAAATTTTATTTTCCGTCATCTTACTCTGTCTATATGCATGGTTTAAATATGGTTACTCTGTTTTTATTTTTTCCATTTTTTTCTTTTTTTTTTGTTTAATGAAACTCTTTATCCAATTCACTTAAAAAGGTTTTAACTCATATCTTGTTTTCCTTTTCTTCTTTTTTTTTTTTTTTAAATTCCCTCATAGGAACAAAAGAACATTTTTTTCTTAGGGACATTAATACTTTTTTTTTAATATTTAATGAATGGGAAAAATCAATTTTTTTTTTCGTTTGATTCTTCTTTGTTATATTTTTTTTTTCTATTTAAAAGAATAATTCTTTTGTTTAATCTTTTGTAAAATTTATTATTGTTACTACGATTGAAAAAAGAGAAACTGTTAGACTACAATCAGTAATTTTTTGGGTTACCATAGATAGCTAACTATCTCAGCAAACAACAAGTATTTCGTAAATTATGGTAACTACTTAGATTATTAGTCACCAGTAACCAATCGAGTTACTAATTTCTAAATTGATAGCCACTTATAAGATTGGTTTCTGGTAGTTGCTCCTAACCAATTTGATCACTGGTTTCTGGCTTCCACATGAAACTAATCTGATTATTATTCTATTTACTAATTATCAATTTATTACTAGTAACCAGAGTTACTGATAACTAGTAACCAATCTAGTTACCAGTGATTGATTACTAGTTACTAGTTTCTCTATTTATTGGTTATCAATCTTGTTAAATTTAGTTACTAATTATTAGTTAGTGCTCTAATTAATGGTAACCAATTTCGTTTCTAATTTCCAAACTAGTGGTTGGTTACTAATTGCAGGACTGGTGATTGGTTACTAGTACCAAATTGGTTGCTAGTTAAAAGACTAGTAAGTGGTGGTTACTACTTACTAAGATAGTTATTGGATAAAAATAACTATTCTGGTTACCATTTAGTAACTTGTTATTAATATCCAATCTAGTCATCAATAACAATCCGATCACTAAATTCCAAATTGGTAACCAATAACTGGTTACTAGTTTCTCTAATTACTAGTTACTAGTTTCTCTAGTTATTAATTACTGTTTTGTCACTACTAACAAAATTGGTTATTGGTTACTAGTTACTAATCTAGTTATTGGTTACTAGTATTTAATTTAATTACTGGTACTAGATTTGGTTATTAGTTTCTAAACTGGTGGTTGTTACTAGTTACAAGACTAGTGATTTGTTATTGGCTACTAGTATCAATAACAAATCTAGCTATAAGTTTCAAAACTAGTTGCTAGTTGTAAGACTGGTAATCGGTGGTTACTAATTACAAGATTAGTTACCGGTTATTAATAAGAGTTTTAAGAGTTTTATCTACTTAAAAACTATGATTACAAATATACTATACTCAAAGAAATTCCACACAAAAATGGCACTTTTGAAATCAAAAGTGAAATTTTCAAAAAAAAAATTTATTATTAATTAACATATAGTGGTTACAAGTTTCTAGTTACCATAGGTTAAAGGTTTCTAGTTATCAAACTAGTAACCAATATGGTTATTAGTTTCTGGTTACCAAATTAAAGATTTTTGGTTACCATTTTGGTTATTTGTTTCTGGTTTCTGGTTACCATTTTGGTTACTAGTTTTTAATTTATAGTTACCACTACCAAAATTAAGTCATATTCTTCTCATTTTTATTTTTATTTCCATTAAGCCATCCAGCCTCCAGTTACCAATCTGGTTACTGATTTCAAGATTGGTTACATATTTCCAAACTGGCTACGGATTATCGGTTATAAGATTTTTTATAAGTACCCAATAAACACTGATCATTTCTAGATTGGTAGCTAGTTATTGGTTTCCAAATTAGTAGCTAGTCACAAGATAGTTACTAATTTCTCTAATAAGTGGTTACTAGTTATTTGTTACTATTAACTACACTTGTTACTTGTATCTAATTTGGTTACTAATTTTTAAACTAGTAACTAGTTACAATAACTGGTGATTGATTACCAGTTACTAGTCACTAACCACCAGTAATAAGTTACTAGTTATACCATTGGTTACCAAAATAATTTCGACAGCATTCGTTGTTTTTTCCGTCACCGATTACGTCTCTTAGATATATGGTCATTCTGTAGTGGAAAAGTAACTTGGGTACTGGGTTGAGGTTGGAGATTGTACGGTTGGAGGAGGGAAGAAGAGATTGGGGGGTAGGGAATGGGTTTGGGTCTGGATTCAGTGAAGAATAGAGTGACGCTGAGCACGTGAGTGCCATATTTTTCTCCTTCAATTTGGTTCCTATGTCAAGGTTTTATATTTAATTGCCATTTAAAAGAATTGAATATGCTACCTATGAATATATAAGTATCTTAAAACTTAGAAACATCTTTAGTCCATTTCACCGAACTAGTCTATTTCACTATTAGCTTTTGGCATATTTCTCAGTACAAAATTTGTATAGTGGTCTTTGACAAGTGTAGAGTTATAATATTTGGCATATATTTAAAAACATAATAATTATTTTAATTAGTGAAAATAAAATGAAAACAAAATAATTATATATTACTTATAATTATGTAATTATTTATTTTTTCCTTTCATCAAAGCCATCGATAATGGCTTTTTTGGGGGGAGGAGGGGGAGGGAACCTCCTTACTCCCTTCATATCCAAAAATAAAAAATAAAAAATAAAACTGAAAAAAAAAACTATACAACAAAATTGGGATTTACTATGCCCAAACACATATTGTGAAAGAGAGAGGAATCTGGATGTGAAGCCAAACCCTTGTAGGCTACAGTCAGTCATGAACGAGAAACTCGCTGGTATCGAAGAAGAAACACATTGGGAAGAAAAGCTGCCGCCTTAAAATACCGTATAAAATAATTAAAAGTTGGGCACCGTTTATTTGTTTTTCAGTCTTAAAACACTGTATAAAAATAATTAAAAGATGGGTACCGTATATTTGTAATTATTTTTTAAACCACCGTATTTCGTCTATTTTCCCCTAATATATTCATGTTTATTGTCGTGCCAACCCAAACAATTTTACGAATTCAACTGTAATTTGCTTGTGCTTGCTCATTATCGTGACTATAGTATTGTACTCGTACTTGCCTATTTTCACACCTAGTCGTGCATATTTTAGATATTATAATATTTTCGTGTCTAATTATTCTCGTTTCCTATATTTTGTTATTTTCATGACTAATCGTGCCTTTGGAATTTGTATGTTCTTGTGCCATAATCATGTCCATTGTTGTTTTCTTCATTTCAAACTTAATTGATTTAATACTATTGGTCCGTTTTTTTAAAATGATTGTGTAGTGTTAGTTATAAATTGTCATGTAAAACAATAATGTCATAAAAAAATTATTTATGAAATCAAATTAACTTTTGTATAAAGACGAGACTAAAGATATACGTATTGAATAAAATATTTCAAACTCTATTTTTAACTAGAAAATATTTTATTTTATTTTATTTTTCCTTTTATTTGTCTTTGTTTTAAATTAAAATTTTACTACAAAAATATTTTACAATTTTAATTTAAGTATATCTTTTAAAACTATTTATCATTGTTAATCGTGTTTATAGTTTTTGTGCTTGTGCATGTATCGTGTCGGCCTGGGTATAATTATTAATTGTGTTGTGTCAATCTAGGCATAGTTACTAATTATATAGCACTATGTCGGACATGGTTGTTATCAGTTTATTAGTGTTGGCCAATTTTAACCCCACCATAAGAGAGTTGCTATAATTTTAAAATAAAACAAGGAGTGCCAACATAATTTGCAAAAAAAATTAAAAACAAAAAAATAATAATAACAACAACAGCAACTTTAAAAGTATCTAGTAAGCTAAGAATATATGAAAAATGCTACACATCTTGATAAATCTGTCAAGAATAAAGAACGAATTGTGTCTCTTTTTATTTCTATATTTCAATTTAGAACAATACATGGCACATTTATATTGTTTACACAGAGTGTCTGATTAAGGAAAGAAAATCAAATAATTACTCCTATATTTACACATGATTATATGGCTGATATTGTTGCCTAAATTCAGATGATTTGGTCAACTTTTTATGGCAGAATCTTCAACACTCCCCCTCAAGTTGGTGCATAGATGTCAGTCATGCCTAACTTGACCAAAAACTTTGTGAACATTTGACTTGAGACTGGTTTGGTGAGAATATCTGCAAGTTGATTTTCAGATCGAATGCTAGGCAACTCCAGAATCTTTTCATCTAATTTCTCTTTGATGAAGAATCTATCTACCTCAACATGTTTTGTTCGATCATGTTGAACTGGATTGTGAGCTATATCCCTTGCTGCTTTGTTGTCACAATACAATCGTATGGATTGCTTACATGAATAGTCAAGGTCTTGTAGGAGAAGTCTTATCCATAATGCCTCATAGATCCCTATTACCATTCTTCTGTATTCTGCTTCTACACTAGAGCGTGCAACAATATTTTATTTTTTACTTCTCCATGTAACAAAACCTCCTACAAAGGTAAAGTATCCTGAAGTAGATTTTTGGTCATCTATTGAACCTGCCCAATCAGCATCTATATATACTTCTATGCTCCGATTTTCTGTGTTTTTTTAGAACAAAATTCCCTTTCCAGGAGTAGCTTTCAAGTACCTCAGGATTTGTATGACCACATTCATGTGTTGTTCTCCAGGGTTATGCATAAACTGGCTGATAACACTCAAAGCATAAGCCAAATCAGGTCGTGTGTGAGCCAAATACATTAACCTTCCGACAAGCCTTTGATATCTCCCTTTGTCTACGGGAACTTGATCATTTTTAATACACAATTTTTTTCCTTCTTCTACTGGAGTATCAACTGGTTGACAAGCTGACATACCTGTTTCTTGTAATAAGTCCAAGACATACTTTCTCTGAGATAAGAAGATCCCCTTACCAGATCGAGACACTTCTATTCCAAGAAAATATTTTAACGGGCCTAGGTCTTTCATTTCAAATTCTTTGGACAGGTACTCTTGTAGGGCTTTTCTTTCTTCTGGATCATTTCCCGTGACAATCATATCATCTACATAAACAATGAGTGCGGTAATCTTTCCTTGTTGTTTCTTCAGGAATAAAGTATGGTCGGAATTGCTCTGTGTGTAACCAACTGCTTTCATGGCATATGTGAATCTTCCATCTTGTAGCCTGGTGGGAGTTCTATGTAGACTTCTTCAGATAATTCTCCATGTAAAAATGCATTTTTCACGTCAAATTGTTGTAACGGTCAATCCATGTTGGCAGCTAGAGACAACAAGACTCGCACTGTATTAATTTTGGCTACAGGTGCAAAAGTCTCATTGTAATCAATCCCATATGTCTGAGTGTACCCTTTGGCCACAAGTCTCGCCTTAAAACATTCGATTGTGCCATCAGCTTTATATTTCACGGTGTAAATCCAGCGACATCCGACAGTATTTTTTCCTGGGGAACGATTCACAAGTTCCCAGGTTTCATTTTTTTGTAAGGCCTTCATTTCTTCATCCATAGCAGCTTTCCACTTATGATCAATTAAGGTCTCCTGCACACTATTAGGAATAGATACAATAGATAATTGATTTACAAATGCTTTATTTGATTTAGACAAATGATGATTAGACACATAATGACTCATGGGATACCTAGTTTTAGCGGACAGTTCTGGTTCATAAGGGGGTTTAGGAATACCTCTGGTATGACGATGGGGTAATATTTTTTGATGTGGTTCATAGACATTTTCAAAAAGTGGTTGGTGTGGTATATCATGTGCAGGAGTGATTTGTTCTAGCTCTGGTTGGGGAATAGATGCATTTGTAATTTCAGGGTGATTGTTACCCCTTTGTTCCATAGATATACCATTTATTTCCAAGTCACTCGTTGTTTCATCCTCAAATTTTGTATGTGAGTCATTTCCACTTGGTTCCAAGTCTATACCACTTACCTCCAATTGACTCTTATCAATGGTAGGAAAATCATAGTCCAGAGTATGAATTTCTTCATGATACTCCCCCTGAACTTCAGATTCAGGTGAAAAATACATTAAATGTTCATGAAATACCACATCCATTGTGATATACATTCGTTGTGTGGGGGGATGATAGCACCGATAACCTTTTTGGCGAGCTGCATAGCCAACAAAGACACATCGTAATGCACGAGGAGACAACTTGTGTCATTGATGTTATGGAATATGAACATAAGCAATGCATCCAAACACTCATGGTGGTAGATTTGGCATTGTTGGTGTAACAACGGCTTCAGTGAGAGCTTGGAGCGGTGTTCGAAAGTTTATGGAGCTAGACGGTACTCAGTTGATTAGATATATAGCAGTTGTAAGGGCTTCCCCCCAGTAGGATAATGGCATGTGGGCTTCTGTTAACAAGGCTCGCACAATCTCGAGCAAATGGGGATTTTTTTGTTCAGCTACGCCATTTTGTTGTGGTGTATCAGAACAAGTGGTTTGATGAACAAGTCCATGAGTTTCCAAATACTTTTGGAGCTCTGAACTGTGATATTCCCCCCCATTGTCACTACGGAAGACTTGAATGTGAGCATTATACTGGGTCTGAATACGTTTATGAAAAAGTTGAAACAATGAGTTTACTTCAGGCTTAGTTTTCATTAAACAAATCTAAGTCATTTGTGTACAATCATCAATAAAGGTAACAAACCAACGTGATCCTCCTAAAGTAGAAATTTTGGAGGGACCCCAAACATCAGAATGAATAATCATGAAAGGCACTAGACTTTTATTTAAAGTTAATGGAAATGAAGTACGATGACTTTTTGCCAGTTGACAGATTTCACAATAGAAACTAGAAGTACCAAGTTGAGAGAATAAGCTAGGAAACAATTTTTTCAAATAACCAAAAAAAGCATAGCCTAAGCGTCGATGCCATAACCAGATTTCGGTTCTCCTTTTTTCCCTCTTGGGATCACTTATTGCTGAAGCTTGATGTAATCTAGCAGGATCAATTGTTCTCAAGTCCAGATAGTACAACTTCCCACGTTTAATACCACAACTAATCGTCTGTTTTGTCTGAATATCCTTGAACATACAAAAGTCAGGCCAAAAAATAACTACACAAGATAAGGCAGTGGTTATTTGTGAAATCAACAATAGGTTATAATTTAATGATGGAACAACCAAAACTGAATCTAGGTGTAGATTATTGGTAAGTGTCAAGGACCCTTCCCCCATTATAGGTATAGTTTCACCATTGGCAGTGGATACACAGTTTTGTGTAGGTGATCTAAGAGTGGAGAATTGTCTAACATCAAATGTCATATGATCAGTAGCACCAAATCAATTATCCATGCATTATTCGAAACAGGTGTAGAGATGTTGAAGGCCTTACCAGAAGTGTCTGTAGTGGTGACCAAGGTAGACAGTGCAATAGTGTCCTTTTCTTCCTTTGTTTGAGTAATTGCAGTTGTAGACGGTCTCCTGGAATTTCGATGTTTAGTTGGATCCTACCAATCTGGATATCCTATCAGTTCAAAGCAGTGACTCTTGGAATGGCCCATCTAATTGCAATGAGTGCACTTGTAGGTCTGTTTGTCTGGATTATTGGAGTTCTTTTGATTGCTTGTCTTTGGCCGGTCATGAACTGTTGTGGTGGAGCGTTGGCGGGTAACTAGTGCAAATGATTCTGGTTTTTCAACCTCCTCATTTAATGCGATGGAGCGTATGGCTTCACGACGTATTATGGAGTAGCATTCTTCCAAGCTTGGTTTCTATTCTCAGCGAAGTATTTCTCTTCGAATTAGGTCAAAGACTTTATCTAACCCAGCAAGAAATATGTGGACACGGAGTCGTTCAATGGATTTCCGGTATGCTACAACATCTTCAAGATCTTTCATTATGACCTGGTCACGATGATCTAATTCTCGGAATATCTCTGTTAATTCTCTATAATAGACAGAAAGTGGTTTTCCATTTTGCTTTACTGTAAAGGCTTGCTGGTTCAAAGAAAAAACTTGCATCTCGTCACTTCCATCGTAGAATGCCTTAGAAAGAGTGCTCCATATTTCATGAGCAGTGGCTATGCGGATATAACGCTTCATAATATCAGGAGACATAGATATTAGAAGCCATCGTTTAACTTTTTGATTTTCCGCATACCACTTTTCATAACCTTCATCTGTCTCAGCTAGTGGTTTTGATTTTCCTCGGATGTACGAGAGTTTCTCTCGTTCAGCTATGTGCATTTTCATCAGCTGTGACCAAACATCATAATTTGATTCAGTGAGAAGAATGCCTGCATTAAAGGCACCTTCTGACTGAATAATCACCGGAGTTGATAGGGTTGATTTTTTTTCACTCATTTTTTTTTGTTTTTTTTTTTTAATTTTTGAACCTTTTTTTTTTTTTAAAAACTGTCCCCTCCTTTTTTTTTCTTTCTTTCTGGTCACGGGTAACAAACCATTTTTTTTTTAACTGTCCCCTCTTTTTTTTTCTTTCTTTCTGGTCACAGGTAACAGACCCCCTTTTTTTTTGTTTTATAAATTATTTATTCTTAACTAATAACTATATATATATATATATCTGATGCATTAAACAAATATAATACAAACAGTCGAACTTGCCTAAATAGAATATAAATGGAGATACCACTGTAACCGTGTGGCCTGATAAGCTTGCCCCAAATGCAGTGATAGCGAGACCAGTCCTTCTTCACCTTAGCTTTGTAGATGTACTCCCTCAATCTGGATCAACAAGGTATTTGGATACTGAAGATGGTGCAGGGTCTGGATGGTCAGCACTGTGCGGCATGAGGGGCGGCGGTGCAGGACTGTACTGTTCGGTTTAGGCGAACTGCGGGCGCTGGAGTAGTTTGGGTGCGATGGGCAGTCTTCGGCTTCGACAGCGACGTGGCACAGTGGCACGATGGGCAGAGGTGCAGTGATCTGCTGGTTGCATTTTTTTTTTTTTTTGTGGGCACACAGACGACTAAACTAAACCTGGAAGGTGATACTAAATATGGGATTTGAGTTTTGTATGTTTGTGAGTTTTCTGGTTTTGGTTTGGATTTGATTTCTTGGGTTTTATTTTTATTTTTATTTTTTAAAATGGAATGGTACCGGGTCTGGTGTTTCTGGACGTTTTAAGGCGAGGGCGGTGGTCTTGGGCGGTTGCTGGCGTGAGGGATGGTGAGTGGCTGGTGCTGGTGCAGGGGCGGTTTCGGGTGTTTCCGACGAGTCTCGGTGGTGTTGATCTCTTTTTTTTTTCGGGAATTTTGCCAAAAATTACAGAGAAACCGGTTCTAAACCCGCTCTGATACCATGTCAAGAATAGAGAACGAATTGTGTCTCTTTTTATTTCTATATTTCAATTTAGAACAATACATGGCATATTTATATTGTTTACACAGAGTGTCTAATTAAGGAAAGAAAATCAAATAATTACTCCTATATTTACACATGATTATATGGCTGATATTGTTGCCTAAATTCAGATGATTTGGTCAACTCTTCATGGCAGAATCTTCAACAAAATCATGTAGGAAAAAGTATATAGACTAACATGATATTATAAAATTAGAACATTATTTATTCTTACAAAAGAAATTCAATTCAATAGTCCCAACGAATCTATGACCTCCACTCATTAATTGCCACTTTAACAGTCACATCATTCAAATTATGAATCTAGACAAAATGTTAGGTAGTTAGTGTTTTTCTTTTATCACACATCACAAACAAATAAATAATTAAAGTTGTCTCGATAGCAAATTAGTAGGATTAGAGACGTTAATCATGTCTCGTTTCTACCTAGGAAATGAATAGATTGAATTATTCATATTTATGTCGTGCCAACCTATATACGATTACTAATCATGTCATGTACTATTCTATTAATCATGTCGAACTATCTCATGTCTCATTGTCATACTTTCCTATTTTCATGCCCAACATGCGTTTTCTATCTTATAGTATTTTTGTCCTTAAATTTGCTTATTTTTTTAGCTTATATGCTATTTTCATACCTATTTGTATCCATTTTCAAACTCACATTATTCTTTTGTCATAATCATACTTGCCTATTCTTTTATGAGCTAGTTGTACCTAGTTTTTAACTTTTGTGATTGTCATGCTTAATCTTGCTTTGTGTTCGAGCACTTGACATTTTTGTGTCTAATTGTATATGTTTTCAAAATTTTGTCTCTAATTGTATCCGTTATCAAATTTTTGTCAATTTCAGTGCTATAATTGTACTTGCTTGTTTTTATGTTCAGTCATGCCTGATTATAGATGTTTTCAATCTTTATTTATTTACATAATAGAAAACTTAATGAAATAGAAAAGGAAAATTAAAGATAAAAATCATACCGGAGAGATGGACGAGTATTTCCCTCACAGACTAGTGGAAATTCAAAAAGGTAGGAATTTTATGTAGGATATATATATATATATAAGGAGCTAGTATAATATGTTTTTTTTATTCACTATCGGTAGGTACATCAAATTTAATTGTTAAATTTCAATTTAATGGTTATAATTAGTTATATTGGAACAAATTTCAATGTGAATTAAATGATAGTATTTATATTTATAACTATTAGATTGGAATCTAACGGTCAAAATTGACGTACCTTCTAATAGTGAATCCAAAAAAAAAACTTATTGTAATAGTTCCCATATATATAAGGAAAGACAGCTCTTATATGATGGAATAATTTAAAGAATTTGTCATAATCATGTTATAATGCACAGTGCATACCATAACTATTAGATTGGAATTTCTCATATTTGCAATCTACTTAATTTTTCAACGATTATTAAAAAAATGAAGATAAAAATAAGAAAACCAAAACGCAGCGAATGAAAAGTCATAAATGCAAGACATTTTTGTTATATATATGTATATATAAAGAGTTTTTCAATGAGTATTTTGTTTTTTGGCCATGGATGAGTACTTTAATTTAAACAGGTTGGGAATGACGTATAATAGCAAGTTATTCCAATGAGATTTACGTTTGATTCAATTTCTTTTTCTTTTCTGTCTTTCTCTTTTTAGCATATATTGGATATGAAAAAGGAAGAAATCATTTATGTCTTTCATTTTTTTTAAATTATTTTAACAATTAAAGTCTCATATTTTTTTAAATTATTTTAACATAAAGTCTCATATTTTTATCTAAACCATTTGAAAAAAGAAAAACAATTCTAAAAACTTGGGTCAATATATGTTTTTTTTTTAAATAATGAAATTAGATTATAGGGTGGCATACCTCTATAACCCAGAGAAGCTCGGCAACCCCACGATTCCATACTAAATCCCTCATTTTGGATCACCTAATGGAACAGACAATCGCAACGGAGGCCACTTGAACTCATGACCTTAGGCTCATAATGCAAGGGCCTTAACCACCTGATGTCACGTTCGATGGTTGGTCAATACATGTATTAATATTGAGAGCATTCTACGTGTTAACAAATTTGAGATCGTTACATATTACCATGCCAAATTTTATCTTTTTCAATTAACTTTAATTTTAAGTTATTATGTATTACCATGTCAAATTCAATTTTAGTGTTTAATCTTTTAAATTACTACCTATTACCATGTCTATTAATTATAATTGTAAATAATAATTTAGTAAGAATGAAAAAAATGGAATAAGAATTAGAATTTGGTTTAGGAATCAATTAGTTGAATAAAATTAAGAAAAAAAATACAACTTCATAAGTAACCAACAGATTACCAATCATATAAAACAATAAATGAAATTATATTTATATAAGTATTAAATATTATAGATTTTTTTGGAATTTTTTAGTATTACTTAATTCATTATAGTCATTTTGTCAAAATTAAATAATTTAAACTAAAGTACCCATTAATGGATAACTATTATAATACTTATTAAAAAGCACCCATATATATATAAGAATAATGCTAGAATTCTAACTTTTTCAATCCGAAGACATACAATATTTGAGTGATATATGAATACGAATAATACTAAGATCCTAACCTTCTAATAGTATACGTGTTATTACTATTCGTACGTATATATATATATTATATATACTTAAAAAGGAAAAAGATAGAGAAATTTGGTAACTACGAATCTACGATCAATCACAAATATATCTCATATATTATTTTTTTCATTTTTGAAAAATTAACATTTCATTCTTTGGAATTATAATTTGAAGTTTAGATTTCACCACTAGGGAAAAAAAATTGAGTTGAATAATCATCATCTACCTTTGTTTTTATTATTATTATTATTATTATTATTATTATTTTTGAGGGGATGTACTTTTAGTGTTTCGAAAGAGGAAAAATATTACTAAATAGCTTCAAAATATTTGTAGCTCTGATAGTCATGAGACGCACGTGGGGACGTGGTGAGCCGCGAGGGGAAACTAACGCTGGCGGAAGCCTAACATGACGGAAGAGTGAGTCACAGTTACACACACACTCGACTCGAACAAGCATGGGATATTAAGGAAACAAGAGCGACATTTAAGGTGTGGCCCAGTTTGACTGCACGAATTTTTGTCTTGTTTTTTTCTTTTATATAATTAAAAAACTCTGAATCAATATATTATTAAATTGAAGCCACCCATATGGTCATGTATATTAATAAACGTTTTTTTTTTTATATTATTATTATAATAACATATAGCTATTTACGCATAAGTGACAATAACAAAAGGCCAGGCCAGCGGTTACATACACCGAAAAAGGCCTCTGCTTTCTGTTCTTCCTTTCTTCTTTTTGGAGTCGAAAAGTCTCGCAGCTCATAAGCTCAACAGTGGGGCTGTGGCTGTGGTTGTGGTTGTGGGCTGCGATGGATCCTCAACCAGACCCACTTGCCTCGCCGGAGTCCTTGTCGAGGGTCGTCGTCGATTCTACTTCCGGTGCCGCTCTCCTCCGCCTTCCGGCTACTAATGCCTCCATTTCCGTCTCAGACAACAACCAGGTCTTAGTGGTGTTCTAACATTCTTAATTCTATATCTTACTTATGTATGCACATACATATATATATATTTATTTATTTATGTGAATCTGTATATGGGTGTTGTAAAGCACTTGTCTTTCTTTTCTACGTAGTGGGTTGGACTTAGATTTGTTTTGTTCTGTTTCGTAGAGTAAATTATTGCAATATGCTTGCTCATGGTCATGATCTTTATGCAGTGACGCTCTTAAAGTAGTTTGCTTCTTTAACTACTTTTCTTTTTAATGGTTTCACCTTTCTCTCTCATCTTCCTTTTTTATAGGACACTATTTTATTTTCTTCTTCTTTTTAATGTTTTCTGCTTAAATATTAATCATGAGACCTTTTTCTTTTTGTTTAATTCTTCAGGCAGTAATTGTGTTATACAGTATACTCAACTGTCTAACTCTGTACTCTTCTTTTTTTCCTTCAAAGATAGTTGGAGCTTGTTAAAATTTCAGTTCTAGTTCATATAACACGGTTCAGTTGATGGGGTTAATAAAAATTTTAATGAAGGAAATCAAGCTTTAATTTAGAATGCAATAGAAAGTATGGCCTGACTATGGGATCTGAAGTTTAAGGAGTCAACCTATAATAACAAAAGGTTGATCCTTATAAAATTACCAGATTACACAACAGAATCTTAGATGAATTGAATTACTGAATTATTCCTCTTTTGATTATTTTCATTGGGAATAGTCAAAATTTTAGTTGTATGACCAAATATTTAATGGGGTTCAGGAAAAGAGTCGATGGGGGACTTTGCTACTTGCCTACAAGACACTGGGAGTAGTGTTTGGAGGACTAGTTACATCCCCACTCTATGTGTACCCTTCAATGCCATTGAAATCTCCAACAGAAGATGACTATTTGGGCATCTATAGCATAATGTTTTGGACTCTTACCCTTATTGGGGTTGTCAAGTATGCTTGTATAGCGCTCAAAGCAGACGATCAAGGCGAAGGTATATACAGACTCATATTGTTACATTCACATGCTTAACCATGGCCTATGCTGGTTATGAATTTTGAAACATGAACATGTATATGCTTTGCTTCTTCAATCCCAAGATGGGTGCTTAAAAGAGGAGTTTGATTATATCTTAAAGTCGATTGAGTTTATTTTTAATGGTCAGTGTTTTGTTTTTGAAATCTTAACTGTAGTGCTTATAAGACTTTTTTTGATTCGGGTTGTGTTTTGGGTGTTCTATTGATCATTAGACAATAGTGATACAGGGGTAGGCCTCTTTCAGGGGCCCCTGGTTTTCACATGTAAAGTGCCTTTTTGATCAAATTAAAACATTTTAACCCCATAAAAGAATACAGAAATTTAGATGAAGAAAATATAATCATAACTAGTGTTTGATTGATGCTTTACGTACGACAGGATCTTTTTCTTTTATACTGATCATTTTCCTCTTCTTAGAGTTCTGTAAAATTATACAGTTGAACCAGAAAAGAGTTCTAAATAGTTTGTTTACGTGAAAAATAGAGTTAAGAACTCCTAATTTTACTCGCACATTTTTGTTTAATCTTGAAATATGTGATGCTTTTGAACTGCTGTTCACATTCTGTTGTCTGTATTCTACATTTCGACTTAACTTGTTGATATTTAAGCCACACTCAGAACTGCATTTACTTCTCACTTGACAGAAAGTTATAGGATCTTGGAACTTAGTACAGGTTTTCATGGCCTAGAAAATGCTTGGCTTTATGTTTGTCTGGCTGTATATCGAGTGTTTTGCATATGTATGTCTGTCATGTATATCGAAAAAATTGGAAAGCCTCAAATGATTGTGGGTTTGTTATTTGTATAAGCAGAGTTATATTTGGACATATTATTTCTTTCTATTTTTCATTCTGGTCTTTTGATGAACGTCTCTAAAAGAGTTTTCAGATACTTTATGCATTTGCTTTTCCAACTTCCAATATCAGCAATTGGTAAATTTTCTTTTGATGCGTGTGGACCTGATTGATTTGCAGGAGGGACATTTGCATTGTATTCAAAACTTTGTAGGAATATGAATATTGGAATTCTTTCTCGAAAATATTCAAACTCAGACTCAGGATTTTCACCCTCTATCTTGCACAATGGCACAAAAAATAAAAGTGCACTTGGCAAGTTTTTTGAGAAAAGTATAATTGCAAGAAGGGTGTTGCTTTTCATTGCCATATTAGGCATGTGCATGTTAATTGGAGATGGCATACTCACACCTGCAATTTCAGGTTTTCTGCTGCGTCTTTTGACCTTTCGATAATTTTATGTAGCTTCTGCTTGTACAGATTTTCTTGTTTTTTTTGAAAATGTCATTTCAGTTCTGTCGGCAATGGATGGAGTAAGAGGACCATTCCCTTCTGTCAGTAAATGTAAGTAATGCTGATTATTCCATCTTTCACATGAGATTGAAAAGTGCCTGAGCAATACAAGCTGCCAATGTAACACTGTATATAGTAGGAACATGCAACCGGGTTAAAATATTCAGAAAGAACAGGCAGAGAGAGGCCTATATCCAAGCAACTTAAGGTTTGGAAATAAATGGTTTATAAAATGGTGTCGAAACATATTTCTTAGTTCAAGTTTTACAACACACTTTCTATATCTCCTTCGTCTACAAGATGAACAGCTTAGCACCTACAATGCAATTTCTGCTTAAAGTTCATGTGTTGGGTCTTCTAACATAAATTTTTTATGTCTCGAGCTTCTCATTAAAATATTTTGGGTCCTAATCCATGTATTTCAAAGTTCAAACATATGCCCATTGTTGACACCTGCAAGTGAAAATGTGTGTTAGTATTTCAGAACCTGAGTTAGCCATGTCCTAACAAATTACACTTTCTAATATAGTAGTAGGTGTGTTGAATTTATTCGTAAAAGCTTGGGGAATTCAGTTTCCGGTTCTTGAGTATTGCAATACGATGCTCTTAGTTTTAGTAATAAGATGTCTCTATTTTAATAGAAGCTTTAGTTTGCTATTCAAAGGCTCTTAAACTTAATTGGCTCCTCTAAATTTTCCAGCTATGGTAGAAGGACTTTCTGCAGTGGTTCTAATTGTTCTGTTCCTCTTACAAAAGTTTGGTACTTCTCGAGTGAGTTTCCTCTTTTCACCTATTATGGGTGCATGGACCTTGTGCACCCCAATGGTAGGGATCTACAGCATCGTACGCTATTATCCAGGTATATTCAAAGCCATATCACCACACTACATCTTCAATTTCTTTTGGAGAAATGGAAAGGAAGGCTGGCTGTTGCTTGGTGGCACTGTCCTTTGTATCACAGGTATTGATGCTCATAATCATGATTTATGAATGATCATTGTCTTCTTCAGCCTTCCATTATGCACCATAGATAATGTCAAAGAGTAGTGATCTGATTTGCATCATTTTCAAATTCCTTAATGTGAAAATACACAAGGTGTAAACTCAAAAACATATTGTGTATGAATACCATTATCCTTCTCATAATCAGTTTTACCTGAACTCCTTAGGTTCTGAAGCATTGTTTGCGGATCTGGGTCATTTCAACCGGAGATCCATTCAGGTTGGCCTGCAAACCATCTATTTTTCGCACACATTTCCATAAAATAGCTTTCTAATACTTTTTCTGATCAACAGATAGCGTTTTTGGTTACAATTTACCCATCTCTGGTTCTGACGTATGCTGGGCAAACAGCATACTTAATCAAGAATCCAAATGATCATGACGATGGGTTCTACAAGTTTATACCAACAAAGATATACTGGCCTATATTCATCGTTTCCACATTGGCTGCAATTGTTGCTAGTCAGTCACTGATATCAGCCACCTTTTCTGTAATCAAGCAATCTGTGGTGCTTGATTATTTCCCTCGGGTAAAGGTAGTGCATACATCACCCAGCAAAGAAGGCGAAGTTTACTCCCCTGAAGTCAACTACATCCTCATGATTCTTTGTGTTGCTGTCATACTTATATTTGGAGATGGAAAGGATATCGGAAATGCTTTTGGTATGATAAACTAACAAAAATTTCATTAATTTAGACTGCATTCAAGAGCCATATCAGATTCTAACTAGTTTTAACATTTTGAACTTAGTCCTCAATGATTACATCTTTAATATTTTTTTATTTCCTCAATTTACTCTGAAGCATCTTATACTTGGTACATCAATGAGACAAACAGAAAATTGCTTTTCTAACTATTTTGTTCTACTAATGAATTTTTCGTCCAGAATTTGAAAAATAATTGTTTTGTTTCTTCATGTAGATCAAATAAAAGTGGGAGTAAATCAAAGTTATTAGAAAACTGGACTTATCCCTCGTTATGGTCAAATTCCATGTTGCATATACTCAATAGAGTAAGCACTTGAGTAACTTTTCTTCTGGTGATGTCATTTTCAGGTGTTGTTGTCATTCTAGTCATGCTCATCACCACCATACTATTGACATTGGTCATGATCATCATATGGAGAACACCGTTTTTTCTTGTTGGTCTGTACTTCTCAGTGTTTTTCATCATGGAAGGAGTTTACGTGAGTGCAGTCTTCACTAAGATTCCTGAAGGTGGCTGGATTCCTTTTGCTATATCTCTTATCCTTGCCTTCATTATGTTTGGTTGGTTTTATGGGAGACAAAGAAAGATTGAATACGAGTTGACTTATAAAATAACCTTAGACAGACTTGGACAACTAATATCCGATCCCAGTGTCCAGAGGGTTCCTGGATTGTGCTTCTTTTACACCAACATTCAAGATGGCCTTACTCCTATTCTAGGACACTACATTAAGAACATGAAATCCCTTCACAGGGTTACCATTTTCACTACTCTTCGATATTTATTGGTTCCAAAGGTGGCTCCACATGAGAGAATTGTTGTCAACAAACTGGGGTATAGAGGTGTTTATGGGTGCGTGATTCAGTATGGTTATGCAGACCCCCTAAACCTTGAAGGGGATGATTTTGTTAGGCAAGTTATAAGTAGCTTGCAAGCACACATCCAAAACAACTCAGGCTGTCTATCATCCGACACTTCGGACATCCTAGAACAGATTTCTGATTTAGAAGAAGCTTGGAGTGCCGGGGTAGTTCATGTTCGAGGAAAAACAAGGTTTCATATTGGTAAAAACTCTGGTTGGTTCGACAGAACCATGCTTGCATTTTACGAAGTTTTGCATAGTAATTGTAGGCCTGCTCTCCCTGCTTTAGGAGTGCCACTGCCTCAACGTATTGAGGTTGGAATGCTTTATGAGGCGTAAAAGGATGCAACTTTGTTTGGCTTTGTATCCTGCCAATATGATCTTTTTAAGAAATATACAGGTAAACAGTTAAGAGGGAAAATAGTTGGTCTAAGATATATGTTTCAAAAGCAAGCACTATATATTATTAGAAAAAAATCTAGTTGAATTATTAATATATAAAAAAAATAGAAATTAACTTCTATATAATCGGGACGGAGTCGGTCCACACTCGATTCCAAGCCCACCCTGCCCGCTAAATATTAAACGGGAAATTCGTGTCACATGTCCCACACTATTTATAACGGTGAAAAACCGTCTCATTTGGATCGGTGCACCACTTGTTCAGTAAAATTAACATCCTTACTAGGTTATCCCAATTTGTGTCCACCACTAGGTCAATGCCAAATCACGTGAAAAGTAAAATGGACGGAATCAATTTTGATGGAGTCATAAACTGTTAAGTTGATTTTTAGACTTCATAATAACGTGTCTTCACTCTTTTAACTGGGACAATTTTTTTTGAACATCCACTAGATATTTATGAGAAACAAAAGGGTACTGTCGGGGTAGGAAGATCTTTTCAGCCAAAATAGACTAATTTGTTTTTGTAATTTGTAAATCAAAGGCATTCTTTATCATTTTCAAAAATTTGCTGTTAAAAAAAATGTCTCCACCGGATTTTGTGAATGAACAAATTAAAGGTAGGATTTGGAAATTTTAGATAATAAAATGACAAATTAAAAAAAAAACATACAAGGGGCTCTTTACACATTTCAGACATATTTCCTTCCCAGAAAGGAGACTTTATTTTGATGATGAGACAAGAAAAGACTATACCAAGCTATATTGTACATCAACTAATTCAACCAAACTAATTAGGTGCCCTATCTAGTATCTACATGGTATTATTTTTAAAGACAAGCAAAGGACAGTGGTTATAGATGGTCTTTCAGAAGATACGCCTAAGAATCCTGGCGAAAAGAAAGCCTGCTTGGTGAATCAATTCTCACAATGAATTCATCCTCAGCACCAGAATCATCACTAGAATCTTCAGGTACATGATTCTCCTTCGAAGCTGTACTTTGAAGTGGTTTCGAAATAATTTCTCCGGTGAAATTTCTCCCTTCTAAGTTCTTCCTCACCGTAGCAGACCCTTCTGATCTGACAGAAACAAGTGAACGGCCCTGCTCCGAAGGCATCATAGGATATGACACGCTATGTAATGGCTTAACTAGATTACTTCCTGGATAACTTCGAATGCGCCTACAGATGTTAACCTTGCAAAATAAAAAGGATAGAGTGAGTCTTTGAAAAAAAAAAAAAAGGATAGAGTGAGTTTTAATCAAGAGGTAAGGCTCAAAATACTCAGTCATCCCTATACTTCAAAGCCTAATGGCTAATAAGACTGGAATTTTTTTTCTTGGCTCGAGTATTTAGAACTGAACATACAGTGCTGCCATAAATGCTCAAATGCATTGCTTTAGCAGAAAGGCTGTTGGCATGTCGACCGATCCCTTCAACATTCTGCTTATGGTGCCTTTTCTTGTAGAAGTGTTCCGGCCAACTCATAAGACCACCATGTTCTCGACTAAGAGGTCTATGGGAGTTATCTCCAGAATGTGGTACAAATGAGGATGACCTTCTCTGGAGTCTACTTTCTGAGTCAAGCACAGCAATATCGAAAAAAATTACTCTTGCTCTCGTTTCAACTAGATAACAGGACGCTTGGTGAGAAAAACTGGCCCCTTTGATGGCTGTTATCATGAAAAGTAAGAAGATTAGTTTTAAGACCAACAGACATTAAGATAAGACTTCATTGTGACTTCTTCTGAATTATATTCATGTATTTGTTAAATGCGTACAAAAGTATTTTAGTTGGGATAGAATTTAGACCGTTTACAAAAGCATATCCTCCGATGTGAGCTTAATTTACCTGTTGTATCAAGATTTTGAAAACTTTGATTAGCATGTGAAGGCAAGAGAGCTGCAGGTGATGTAATCAGTTCTTGGGTGCCTTGGGTTTTGATGAATCCTTCTAATAAAAAACCAATGGAGTGGTGGGGGATTTCTATCATTTCTCCCCTAATGTATATGGTCATGATTGAGCTTTCAGCAACAAGACCTCTTAAATCTTGCATTGTTATTTTCTCATATATTTGAGGGAGCAACAGTTTGACAAGAATAATAGCACTTTCCTGCATAATGAAAAATACAATGAACCAAATATAAAATGGTTGCATATTCAGTATATATCACAACGCAATTAACGTTCCATTCACTTCACATCTTTTTTTATACGAAAATATAATTAAATGTAATTTTGAGAAAGCATCATTTTCTGACAAGCTGCAATTGAAATGTATAGTTGGAATTATTTTAAAAATAAATACAAAGTTCCTTAACCAGAGGGGAAAGAAAAATCATTCAGGCTCCACAACAAGGAATCCAAGATTTTTGCATTTCTATTTAGCTTTTGCCTTTTACTTTTAGAAGCCAAAAGCCAAGAACAACAATTAGAGCTACTCACGTGATGGGAGCTTTTACTAAATTAAACCTATTATACCTGCCACAGGAAGTCTTCTACTGAAGGATCAGACCTTAGCAGAGAAACTATATTGTCTATTTCAACAAAGAAACAGAAAACCACAGAATCTGTTACTATGTCACAGACGTATGGTTTTCCAGTTAGCACTTCATATAGACCCAAAGTACTCCCATGAGTAAAAGTTGGGTGCAACGAATGTTTGCTCTTTAAGCTCTTACTCGTCCACTGCAAAACATGAACATCATTTAGTGGAACTTTCGTAAGCAACTTCAAAAGGTATTGCCAAGATATTCTTTGATTACCTTGACCACCCCATTGGAAATAAGCCAAATACCATTAGGCTTTGAACCTTCCCTGTAAAGTGTCACACCACGTAGTTTCGTCATTTCTTTGGTTGAACTTTCTAGCAGTTTACAAACAGAAGACGGAAGAGCCCCCATGAAAGGATGGACACTAATCATATCTCTTATTTTTGGAATTTTCACTAATGGAGGATTTCTTAGAAGCTTTTTCAAGTCAGTCTGCACAGAATATTTCCGAAATTACATTCAAGCAATAAACAGTTACGAACAAATTGCATGAAAAGAAAGCAAATAGGTTATGAACACTTACCTGAACAGCATCTTGAAGATGCAGCATCTCCTTCTCTTCCAATAGACCAACCTTTTCAAGGTTTTGGACATAATCAATTAGATGGTTCAGCACTGAGTATGTTACTTGTCTGGTTTTCACAACGCGCAAAACCTGAAAACGTTCCAAAGATACCCGTGTTCAAGAAAATTTCCAAATTTAGACACTGAAATAACATTCTCTTGCTTACCTGTCCTTTAAGCAAAAGTAGAAAGCGTAACTGGTGGGGAAAAAAAATTGCTCGAATATGAATCTAATACAATTGGCCAACAAGATATAATTGGGAATTTGAATAACAAACCTGAGGAAATGTAACACGAACATCTTCCAGAAATGTTCTTGCTTCTTCTCCTTCTGCGTCACTTTCATTATTGACAATAGAAGCAACATCACTGTCACCTAAATGATAAATAGACACAAAGGAAATAATAATTACTTGTCAAAGTAAAGTAATTACATAATTCGTTCCTTTCCGGTAATGGCATTTTAAGAGCATAAAATAACATAATAATTAACTTAAAGTACCAAACTCAAAAGAATAGTTGATTGATCAGCTGATTTCCCTTTTCTAGTTGGTAACTGATATTGCACTTCTTATATAACAAGGCACATATCATTTAGAAGTGAAGGATGACAAAACAAGATTACTCCAGAGTCACTAAAAAAATAGTAATAATAAAATAAATGAAATGAAAACAAACAAAAATGAAAAAGAGAACAGAAACCGAACAAACAATGCAATGCATGCATGCATGCATAAACACTAGACACAAGCCCAAATGGTCATCCTAGCATGCATTTTTCGAACAGATAATAAAGGGAGGTGAATATATGTACCTCCCAATTAAGCTTCTTTACAATAAATGTAAAGGAAACGTAAGGGTATAATAGATTTATGAACCCACACAATTGCATTTATGCATAGAATAAACCACTAGGAAATGAGGCCAGCTATGTATGAGCACATTGTACATGTATTTATGCAGAAAAATGATAAACGTGAACAGCGGCGATGACTACCACTAGTTTTTCAATGATTCAGAAATTTTGCGATGGTATTATTAGAGTTTGCACGTAATCTATGATTGGTTAAATATGTTTCGCTGTCATATTATTAGACATTTTGCCATATAAAACTATGCAACCTTTGGATCAGAGTTCGCAAGTAATCTATAATTGGTTAAAAATCAAAGCTGATGATCACCAAAGGTGATACGTAGCATTGCTCATATATATGTCTATAAATAAATGAATATACGAAAATATATATATATATAGAGAGAGAGAGAGAGAGAGTGAAAAAACCACTAGGAAAGTGTTACCTATAAAATCATGGAGTTGCTGTCTCGCTATTCTATGGGCGCGAAGAAAGGCAGCACAAATGTAACATGCAGATTCCAACCTCTCCACAGTGAAATATGTTACCAACTTTTGTGGACAAATGCTTCTTTGGAGAAATTTGTAATAATTTGGAAAATTAACGTGAGTTTTTAAACCTTTCCAGTCACATAAAGGCCCATTTGAAACAAAATCAAGTGCCTCGTCCACTGATAGCATCAAAATATTTGCAGTAGATCGAGTAATCCTTCCCTCATCAAGCATCCCCCAATAAGCAGCTTGGACACCTAATCAGAAATATGTTCTTAAAATTAATATAGGTAGTCAGAGTCAAATATGAAGATTCTTTTAATTTCACAACATGATCAAATCCATAGAGATAGTCCTTTAAAGAGGTCCAATGTCTTTGCAATCATGAGTAGTATAGATGACGTCCTTTGTAAAGGAAAATATAAAGCAAATAAATAGATAGAACATATTAAAAAAAAAGAAAGGAACGAATAAATAAATAAACAAATAAAAGAGAATTTGAGAGATTAGTCATGCATGACATTAACTGGAACTCAAGGAATCGAGTAAAATATGGGAAGAACATATATGATCTAAATAACAAAGAGTAAGCAATATAGGTATGAACTACCAAAATATAAGGAGAAAATTCAAAAAAATCACAAAGCATCCTTCCAACTCAAGTGAAACACAGAAAGGTGTCTGTTAAAACTCCTTTGAAGAAGATGTCCACAAGGAAGTCAAATCATATCCTGAAGACAAGCCAGGTCATAAGATTAGTCTTAAGATTTCTCCTATTTCTCTCAAAGATAAAACCCACAAAGTTCCAAAACCAAACACCTCAACAATATTCTTCCTCTTCTACTACCACTCAACCTAAGTCTTAACACACCCTAACCGCCATTAAGCATAATGGGATACTGATGATATCCATCTAAACAGCTGTCCTCCTTCTGACTTCAAACACAGAAACCATTCCAACTACTAACAATATTTCATTTGAAAGAAGCCATATATTCTAGAACTTTAATAATATGAATTTAATAATTCATGTGGCATGTCATGGGCAGAAATTTCTCATGAAGCTTGAGAAACCACAGAATTCTGGACGTAGAACAGATGGTATATCCGGAAAAACTGCAGAAAGGACATAACAGTATAATTGAACTTCCTAAAGAACCATGCTAGTGGTGAAGGTTAAGAATTATGAACAACAGGTAGAATTGAAACCGATCATAATTAAATTTACCATTCAAAAAGCGTACTCGTATATCCTTCAAGTTCATGGGTTCCAGATTATTATCAATTTCGGATGCATTATGAGGGTGTACACGTTCCCCTTCAATGTTATTTAAGCTTGCAATATATTGTTTCACTGTGGGCCAGTCAGCAGGTCCCAGTTCCTCATCTTCCCCAAGATCACCAAAAGCCTCTAGTGCTTTGTTCAACATTTCATACTTAGTGTAATCTAATATGCGCCTCTGCCATAAAGATATACATAAAAAACAAATCCAAAAGGAAGGAAAAGAGTTAAAATCACATAACAGAACCCGTTACAGAAGCATAAATTACTCCCTGGAAATACTGATACTAGGTCCAAGCAATTAGAAGTTTCCACTGGAAAATTTATACAACTCCTTGGGACTACTTAGCTCACATGATAAGGACAACAAAAGTACGAAGGAGAATATTAATCAGAAACATATTGGCACCATTAACATGCATATCTTGGAGCAAACAGCCCCTTTCAACATTTAGATATTTTCACCTCTTCGCTGCGGACAAGAATGCCGGAGACATTGTTAGGGAACACTTGAATGGTGTTGTTTGCAATGCAAAGAAAGATACAAGTTCTTTCCCTCTTAATTGGACTTCCAAGTTCCAATGGAAACACAGTAATCTCAGACCAAGACCAGGATTCAGGAATTAACTTGAATTTTGATATTTCCATTTCATTACTTTTTATTCTATACATTTTCTCATAAAATTGGTTCTCAAATGAACATATGCTTTCAGATTAAAAATGATCACTTATATAAAAGTTCAATTTTTCAAATATGAGGTCAATGTCCCATCATAAGCAATGGAATACTCCATCTAACAAAAGGAAGGATATTGATTGACATTTTTCAGAGAGCAGTGATATCCTCACCTTTGCTGCTGATAGCTTATCCATATCCAGTAGGTGTAAAATGAATTGTGTGGTTGAACCATTCACAGTAAGAGTCAAGAAAACAATTCCGCCGGTAAAGAAAACAAACTGCAAAGGAGAAAAATAATTTTGTGTTAACATATCAACAAATTAAATTTATAACTGCATTCAAACAACACGATTTGTAACTAATCTTAATTACAAGACTCTCATACATGTAATCAAAATAGATATAACAGACGTACCAAAGTTCCTGTTTGAGGACTGAGGAGCGGTGACCTGTCACTAGAGCGCTAATAGGCAAAAGAGCAGAGAAATTAGAGTCAGGAGATACTCAAGGAACAAAAGCGCAAGAACATTATCGAAAATACAATCATGTAGCGGCCACTCATTAATATAGCAATTAGCTTCCCTCAGAGAATATGATAACACATTAAGCTTTGAAGGAACTTGTTTTACAGCCTAAAAAGTTTAACAGAAAGTGTAAAACAATATATATATATATATATACACGTATGTACATATAAACAAATTTGAGGTTTTCTTAACCTTCAAACTAGATGAAACTTCAAATGTCTAGACTTTATGTACTTGGCTGCCATTCTCTATTCTGCTTTGTTATTTTCTTTTCAAGGCCCAAAACTCTAGGGCTATTTCCCCACTTATATTCCACAAATGCTTATCTATTATCTAACATGAAACATTAATTGTGTGCGTGCGAGTTACAGGCATACTTATATGCAAAATTGAGTATGTAGTTTTACAATAATCGAGTATGTTGTTTTACAATAATCATCTTATGAACTTTTTTCTGAATAACAAATCTTAAGATTTTAGGAGTTTTAGCCATTTCAGGAGTCTATGGCCGGATCCAAAATTAGTTTTATAGTGACAAAGGCCATATGGTTTCCAAGAAAAGCAGAAGCCTAAGATATTTGTCTACAAATTGCATCACAATTTTCATAGTTATAAATGCATCCACATGTAGGGGACATTTAAAAATTTTACAAAAATTCTAGGCTGAGAAATTTTTTTTTAACTTGCTTATTTCAAAAGTTCAGAGTTCTAAGATTTTTAAGTGTTAGAAGCCTTTCTGTAACTTATGAGGTATACTCTGCTAGTTAGATACTTAAAACATTCAGAATCCACACCTCAGTAGGGATATTGATGAAGAATAGGAAAGGAATATTTAATAATTATTATTAAATTAGGTTTTATTTAATTATTAGGTTTATTTTAATTTTGAGTAACTAGTTTTAAGTTTCCCGTTTCTATTAGTTTCTAGAATGTGTCTAGTTTCCTAATTTTGTCTAATTGCCTATCTATAAATAGACTTAACTATGTAATTGTTTTTCAGATTATGAGACTATGATGAATTAATAAACGATTATTAAGTTTTCTCCTCCTATAGATCTCTCTCTTTGAGTTCTTGTCTTGATTTTCTATTGCTCTTCTACCCATTCATCTGTTTCTGCCTAAATTCTATCACTCTTTGCTCTTCTACCTATTCTCTTTCTAAATTCTCATCTTATCCTACATCAGATATGTAGTAGAATAACTACAGAAACAGCTCATTGTAGTTCGAAATGTGGGTAATGAAATGTAAAATATTTTTCAGTGCAAGGCCCGTAACCTAATAAACGACACTACCAGCACCAACTAATTTACAATTTTTGGCCACCAAATGAAATAACTTAGATGCTTATGAGTCATTTGGAATACAATTTGTACATAGCACACATTTAAGTCTTCCCTTCGAAGGGTCTTAGAAATCCCCAAACTTACTACAATGAGCCTAACTTCTACAGCCCTAAGCTTTTAGACCACAATTTATGAATCCTAAAATTCTTCACTAGAGAAAACATTTGATGGTTCCTTAATCTGTCCTACCTCATCAATTTTATTGGTTGAATAAAACCCTAAATCCCTACTGGCAATTTAATTGTAATTACATTGAGGGCAAGGATTCTATGAATACAGTACATGCAAAGATAGGCTAATGACAGCATAAATTAAGATACCACAGACAGTAAAAAAAATTAACGTTCTTATTCACAAAACTTGCCTTGACAGACAAGGAAAGTGACAATGCAACAGCCCCTCGCAACCCTGACCATATGAGAATAATAGCCTCTTTCCAATCCAAACCATAGCCAAAATACCGTAGAAAGGGGTATAACACTCCAACAACAATTACACGTGAAAGTTGTACATAAACATAGAGAAGAACTAGGTAGGACCATGAATTTCCTGAAACATAACTAATAGGAGTTATAAGTGTGCCTATAGAGAAACATTATAACATGTAGACAAACAAAAAGAAAAAGAGAAAAAATTAGCTCTTCAGAATTCTCTGCTCTTTAACATTTAAAACAGACCATAATGAATACCTGTGAACTGAAAAACAAGCTTTTATTCTTTTCTTTTTTCTTTCTTTTTATTCTGGTGTCCATTTTCTGATGCAATGGTCTATTTTCTTCCCATTTAAAGAGCAACTGTGGACAGTTTATGTCAAAAGCTTGAAGATTAGAACAATATCCAGATTTCCCTGCAGGGTTCGAGTTTACTTGGACCAACTTTAGATCAAGGCTTTTATTTTAGCTGCCCCATTAAATAGTCATGAAATCTTATCACATGCCAAGTCTGATGTCTCCAGGAAACCTTAACTGAATAGTTAGTGTTATTTATGCACTTCTCCACCTATATATATATAGGACACTAATCCAGTAGGTATTTTCTTATTAACCTATCTATAGATATTGTTTTGCCTAATTAAAATTCATCATGTATGTCCTTACATGATAAAATAGTTAGAGAAAAACATTAAATAATGTGTATTTATTTTTATTTTTATTCTTTTGCAACGAATCAAATCATGATAGCCGTTAAATGATTAATCTAATAGCTGAAAAAAAAATATCTATAAATAGGTTTAAAAAAAAAACTATTGGATTATGGCCCTTATATATATATATATATATATATATAGGGCACCAATCCAACAGGTTTTTTTTTTTTTTTTTTTTACTTATCTATAGGTATTGTTTTACCCGATTAAAATTCTTCACGCACATCCTTTCATGGTCTAAGGTAGGAAGAGAAAAGCATTAAATAATGGGTACTTTTTTTTTCTAACACTCAAATTATGGTAGCCGTTAGATAAATATAATCTAACGATTAAAAAAAAAAACCTATAAATAGGTAAAAACAAAATACATATATGATTGGGAATCATAGAAATATATATATATATATTATATATGAATCTATGTATTTATAGTGTTCTTGTCACCAACACAATGTAGCATTGTAAAAAAGAAATTTCGTAGTCTATATAATACAAGTAAAGAGAATACAAGGAGTACCACTTTGAAAGACATCATCATCCCGAAGAACACCTTCAGCTATGACCACTCCACTGCAAAAGAAAACAGACAATAGAATTAAATAAGAATATATAAATATATACAGGAGAGAGAGAGAGAGGTTTATCTTTTTTTCTTTTTCTTTTTTTATGCTTTTTCGTGGGGGTTGGGGGGATGGGGTGGGAGAGGAGCAACTCTACTCAAGAATGCAATCTACCAAGTAGTAGAATACAATAAAAGAATATCATTATTATTAATAAGAATTAATAGACTAGATTGTCTGATAATTTGTAGTATCAACCCCCTCTATGCCTTCAACAACGAGATTAAATAAATTAGACTGGAAGAGTATCATCAATTAAACATGGATAGTCTACTTCGGCCATGAATTCTACTTTAAAATTCTTTTGTGCATGTGATTCTAAATTAGTAAAGCACCTAGCTGAGTTGCCTAACTTGAGCTTAGCTTGATACATTTTCTCATAAAATTTTATGCAAGTACAAGCTTATTCAAGGTCAGGTTGACTTAAATAACTCGTAAAATTCAAGCTCCAGCTTGATCTTGATCGTATTTTGAAATTGATAAGTGAATAATGTACCCACTTCATGGAATGTGATTTCTTCCCAAATCAAATATGTAAACAAAAATTGAGAAATTTACTCTTTTTTGGTGTCATAAGTGAAAAAATAAAATAACAAAAAAAAAAGAAAAATAAAAAGAGTCAGCAGTTTCTTACATTGAGTCGTGTTCTCGTGCACATAAAACTAGGACTAAACACACAAACACCCACAATATAAGAGTAAGCATAAACATTGACATCAGCATCATCATTTTCAATAACATTACCCATAAATCAAAACTTCAACAATTCATTGAATGACATTTTCATCCTCAGTCCTCATTTGTCCCTTAGATTCCAAGTTCACACTCAAAAACTCAAACACCAAGCAAAATCTTTTGCTCAAGCCGAATATATAGGTACGGTAACTTGTTTTATATACGAGATAATGCTTTAAGTACTGTTCCCTATAAAAGCAATTAATAAAACCGAACTAAAAAAATCAAGTGGTTAAAATACTATAGAAACTGCAAATTTTCTGTAGAAACTGGCCATAAACGTATCTTACTACCATCCCAGCCCCAAAACCAACAATACTTTCAACTGTAAGCCCACCATCTAACAAAACTATAACAGATCAACTAAAATTTACTACACCATACATTAGTTAGTAATGTGAATCCTAAATTCTCGTGGGAGTCGTGACATCGATAGGGTTTTTTTTACCTTTTACTTGATCATGGACAAGTTTTACTAGAAGATATAAAACAATGAAAAACAAAAATGTATGCAACTACATGTATCATACACATATATAGATAAAAAGAATATACATATACTAAAAGCTACAGCTCTAGATTCAGCAATTCAGAAGAGCAACAATGATTCTCATTACCATACAGGGAGGAAAAAAAAAAAAAAGAAGAAGAAGAAGCACAGACATCCTCACGTTTAGGTACCTATATCTTAATCTCTTAATAATTATCAAGCATAAGGATAAAGGAGTTACAGTTCTAAATAATCTTACCTTAAGATGAAAATTAATGTGTTAGCAATATAAGCAACCATTTCCCTGTAAGAAGTAGATAAATTGTGAGAATAGAATCAGATTAATCTCTTTCCTTACCTTTTTTTTCAACAACAAAGAAAAATAAATTTATCAATAAGAAAAGAAAACTGCGGCATAAAGTAGAGAACGAAAGAACAAATCAAGTTCATGCAACATAAAATACTCAAGGAGACATTTCGTATGGAAGCTTATTACGCTAATACATCTAGTGACCAAGGAGGCAGGAGACAAGGAAAGAATCCTAATTTGTTGTTAACACAGATTAAAAACTCAGCATTGTAAACAAGGACTTCTTTCAAAATACAAAAATAATGTGCACCCTAATCCCAGTCCAACCAACCAACTGGACAATAACAAAGCTAAGAAGAATGTTGCTCGAGTTTTTTCGGAAAAAGATCAGAGCTGACGGGCCAATACAGAATTTCAGTCAACCCAATCAGTTAAGACTCAGGAAATTATCAAATCTAGTTATAAGAAAGAAAATAAATAGGGGAAATACACCAAGGGGTCTACTAAATTCTCATGATGAAAAAAAGGACTCACTCGTTTTCAAAACTAAGCCCCGTTGTCATGTCACACATGTAAAATTACTTAGATATCATAGTCCCTAATAAACTCTAAAATATATTCTTCTCCAACAAACTCTAAACTACTTCTGCCACCACTGCCGGTCCCGATCCCAATCCCGACCCCGATGGCCCCGCCTCCGCTCGACTGTGGTCGAAAAATTTCAACTGCAGTCGAACTTGTTCAGTCCCCTCTCCCAGTTGTTTCTATCGATTTCGGCCGGTGGTCGGAAAATTTCGGCCCACGGTCAAAAATTTTCGACTGAGGTTGAACCACTGTTCGACCATAGCCAAGCAATTCAACTGGAATTGAAGCCACCGTTTAATTGTAATCGAACATTTTTGACCCCAATTGAACATGGTCAGCTGCCTTCCCGACGTCGCCTCTTCACTTTTGACTTTTTTGACTTGATCGAAAATTTTCAACTGGGGGTCGAGTCAGGGTAATTTTGAAACTCCGAAATTTTCATTAAATAACATGAAAATAAAAGTCTTAATTTTTTAAATGGTTAATAGGTTGTCCCTTTTTTTAGTATTAAAAGAGTGTCAAAATTGATAATGCCCCAAATAAATATGTGGTGTCTATAAATAAGAAATCTCAACCACTTCAAAGGTAATAGACTCATAATATGATCTAGTGACTCACAATATGATCTAGGGCCTGACTAAGTTGAACCAATCAAACATGTACATGATTATATGTACTGTAACAAACTAAATAGGTAATTTCAGTTCAAGAGGCAACAACAAACGACATACCAAAAGTGATGCAAGCTTTGTTGTCCATCACCTTTGAAAGCTGTCCTTGCAGCTGCAGCATAAAACCTGTCCCAATTTGTCAAAGTAAGACATATCTTCTCTCTGAGAACAGATTGATTGTTTTCCTCCTTGAAAAGAATTCTCTGAGTGCAAAAAACTTTTGAGATAATTCAACTTACATTCCCAATGTCATCACTGTCAAAACTCCAGATACATCAGCCCCCTCTTGTGCCTGTCGAGAAAATCAAATTTCCAAGAAAATCAACTAAATTGACATCAATCAGTCCATAATCCTCGGAAAATTAATTGAAAATAAGAAAATAACATGAAATGATAAAAGTAGAGGTACCAATATGTTGAGTCCAAAATATCAATGGCAATGAAAATAACAGAACATATCAAGTGACAATGAAAAATGTCTTGGCAAATAACCAAGGCCAAACTCAATAACACCAGTAGTTGAAGTTGAAGATCTTATGAGACGAAATATCATTAAAAATAATATATGTCAGCATAACTGTAGAGCTACCAAAATTAAGTCTGAGGGATCCAAATAAAATCACATAATACAAACTTAAAGAGAAAAATAGAGACAAAACATAAAATGGTCATTCTTAACTTGAAAAATAATTAATGGAAGTTAATCAATAGTCTCTATTGTAGCCAATCCATTTTTCAAATAAAGATCCAAGAACAAACATTTTTCTTATATGGACAGAAGTTGCATAAGTTAATAAACTGAAGAAAGAAAAAATAAATAAATAAAAATAAAGACGAAAAAAAACGATCTGTCCTCAAAGATAACTATCCTTGTTTACAAAAGAAATTTAATCAAGAGCCATCTGAAGGCAAAAGCAGCGTATTTTATCATAGATCTGAGTAATGTAGTTTTTAGCAAAATTCATGAGTAAATGACAAATCAAGCACATATGTTAAAAATGATAAATGTAGAAACAAGACAATTAAGTATCCCAAGATTGGAGAAGAACATACAGTGAAATAGGCAATGTAGCTCACAGCAAGTGTGAGAGAAATTTCTATCACGGTATCATTAAAAATAAACCCGAGCCAAAGAACAGATGCTATCCCGAAAGCAAGACCAATGCCTACACTGAAACAATAACGTTGTCACATAATCAGATGATATCTATCACAACTATTCAGCAACAATAAAATACACAATACTTACGCTCCAAGTGAGACTTGTGCTAAAAACTTAATTATGGCCTCCCAATTAAAGCTCTTCCCCAGGACCATTTGATAGAACAGCTGATAAACCACAATTGCTGTCCTGGAATGAAAGCTCAACACATTCAAACAACAGAATAGAAGTAAAATGTGTAATAAGACAATATCAAACAAGAACTTCAGCAACAGCAGCAACAAGAGCACAAACAGACATATATATTCATCAAAACAGTGGTTTCACTGCTCAACACATCAAATATGTGGTCATAAGTAAAGGTAAATGAGTATATTGTGCTAGGCCACTGAAAATAAATACCCATCATTCATCAAGGATTCTCCTTCAATAATTGTACTCAGTTTCTTGCTCGCACCAAGCTCTTTTAACAGTGCAACAACAGCTACAGGATCAGTAGCACTTAGAAGCCCTCCAAGCAACAACGACGTTTTCCAACTCCATTCGTAAGGGAAAGTGAACTGCAGCATGATTTCATGTATGAATATACAGCTCAATATTATTACCAAAACAGATGAGTTTGCAATACCTTCAAAGCGGCTCCAAGACAGAAAGTTGATATCAAAACACCTGGGCCAGCAAGTATAATCATTTGTACTATACACCTCTGCACGGAAAATGGAAAATGCTAGTGATTCATTTGAATTCCAAAATTCCAGATTATTCCATAATAACTTGCATGAAGCTACAATTTGCAGCTGCTTTATGAGCTTATGATCAAAATTCATGATTTCAATATTACTATCGTTTTTTTTTTTCTTTTCCTTTTTTTTGATACTTATTCCCCCACTGAATCCTACAACCTTTGGAAGGCAACAAACCTTAGCAATATGCTAAGTAGGTCCCATGAGGATTCGAACCCAGACCTCATGGGAACAAACTGATTTCAATACTATTATCATTAAATCTATGTTTCCTGAAGAGTCATTGATCTCGTTGATTACTTGTTTTGGTGATAATGATAATAATAGATACATTACTGTAATAACACAAACGAAAATGATCATTTATAATAATTACTTTTCCTATTATAACAACCAAAAGAAACCTATTATAACAACCAAAAGAAGAATTAAATCATTATTACTACTACTATTATAACTCTTAGAATAACTATTATGGCTATTATTCCTATTACAAAAAATTAACCATAAATATTGATCATTAGATTATGTGCTAGTATTTGCCAATTTCACTTGTCTGCAGCACAATTTCTTCGAGACACTTTCATCCAATTGTGTTTTCAAATTTCATTTCCATATCAGCATATCTATGCCACTCATATACTTGGAAAACCACCTTCGAGCTTTCTAGTGAAACCTATCTCTCTCTCTAGTATCTACATATCAAAGAAGTTTAACTCTTAACCCTTCAATGACTGGTTTATTAAACACTAATCTTATAAAGAAAAAAGAATATGGCATAGAATCGACCTTAATTTGGTGTACTTCCATTGAAAATGAACTTTCAAAAAGAAGGGCAGGTAGAAAAACAGCCAATAGAAGGTCAGGATCAATATTTGCCCCTGGACATTGAACAAGATTAAACCATTTAATAGCTCATACCGGAACTTGAAAAAAAAAATTCACACCTCTTAATGGACTGCGTACATCTAGTAAAGGAACTTATGTTGAAGAAAATTAGTTTAAACTTACATAGACGTATGCCATCGCCAATCTTTCCCAGTCGATGATGTGTACCAGATTCTGCAAGTTAATGAATAATTTAATCAACCAAGTTATCATTAACTACAAATAAACAAGATTTTTTTTTTTTTTTTCATTCCGGGTCCCTGAGATCTTAGATTGAATCACTTTGTCCCCAGTTTGTTGCAAAAATAGTCCTCCTGTCACGATAAAGGACATGAATCCTTTTAGGGTCATTTAATTGCTGACATGTGTCCAGTTCCATCGATCAATTTGACAGAATGACCATTTTTGCAACAATTGGAAGTTCATCAAAACATATGAAAACTTTTTATAGTTAGAGAGGCAAAATGATACAATCTATATATTTCGGGAGAAAAAGTTTAAATTAACCCTAAAAAGGTTCGAGCACATCCAGAAAATCAACAAATGAGGCAGAGTTCATAAAAGTGACTTTTAGTTCAAGAAATTGGGTAATCTACAACAAGCAATCAAACATAACAACTCACCAACTGCATGTTGCCAGGTAAACATGTCAACCCCAAAGATGGGTTCCTTTTTTTTTTTTTTTTTCTTTTTTGTCATTATAATTTTCCTTTTTAAGTTACCACTAACCCAAAAAAAAAAAAATTTTCTGGTCCAATCAATTGTAAGTTCATAAATGGTTTATGTTCCAACCCAGATATTAAAAGTAATCGACCCCACATATCATCAAAACCATCCAAATTTGGAAGGTGATAAGAACTCCATGACCAATCATACTGCCATGAAAGTAATTTCTTTAAAAAAGTTAAAAACTGAATCATCTTCGAGTTTCAAGCGAAAAAGGACAACTTTGATGGTTCTAAAAGTTTAGTTCGTTAAATTTACCTGAAATTACATACTCGCAATTTTAGAGCATGATTAAAAGGAAAATACGTTACATATACATATACATATATTCACATACACATACACATATATTAAGGTTAAAAAATGGAAAAATAATCATGAACCCACAATTAAATCTACAGAGATTCAAGTTGTAGAAAGAAAACGAAACCAGTAAAATAATCAAACAAATGAAACTAAATTAAGAAAAGAGAAAAGAGACAAGAAGAGATTGAAGAAGAGGAGGAGGAGGAGGAGGAGGAGGAGGAGGGGACGGAACCTAGAGATCCAAGAGCAATGCCGAGAACGAGCAAGGCGACAGTATAAGGGACTCTGGTCCCGCGCAGCAGGTGGCGGCAAGCGATTCCCAGCACCAAACTCAGCCCTACGAATATGACCGCGTCCGAGGGCTTAGACGAAGAAGAGGTCCCTTCCTCCAATATTCGGTAGGGAAGGAGCGGTTCCGTGAGGAAGGCAGCCATTGATGGAGCTCAGAAGAAAGCTTTGGAATGGTCCCCCAAATCAGAGGGTAAAAATGGAATAGTGGAGCATCGATACCTGTGAGAGAGAGAATAAACAGGGGGAATAGTGATGATGAGACAGACAACAGATTCTTTCTTCTTGCGCTGCTCTCTCTCTCTCTCTCTCTCTCTACACTAATTTTATTTATTTATTTCTCTCAAATTGGACTTTGGAGCAAAAAGAACATGAAACAAGCAAAGCAAGAGAGGAGCAAATCGAGGTTGATTTGATTCAGTTTCAACTGGATTTTTTTTTTTTTTTTTTTTTTTTGAGAATTCAACTGGATGATATTTAACACTACTCTCAAGTCTCAACTGCTTTACTTCAGCAACAGTCGCAAAAAAAAATGTACTATTTTTAACTTTTGCGAAATATACCCTTTTTATTTGAACTCCTAAAAATTAATATATCCTAAAAGAAATCCTTCTTGAAATTTTATTTTCTTAGTATTTAGAGGTATAGAATAGATGATGAATTGATCAAGAGTCATGGTGGCTCTCGTTGCTTTGTTTCTCATTCTAAAAGTGACGACTGATGAGATGGATATTCTTAAGCGTAGTTTTTTTAATAATGATATTATGTTTTGTAGTGGAGAATTTCCTAGTTATATTGATCATAAAGTAACAAAAAATTTATTGTAGTGAAAATTTTTCCAAAGGGCATCTCAATGGCCGGACCATTTAGTTATATCGCTTTAAATGATTTTTTTTTTCTTTAAGTTCCATAAGCTTTTAAAACAATGATCTCCTCTTAAATGAAATTTTTGTATTTCGAAAAACCTCATTTTACTGAAAAGAAAAAAATTTAAATGAAGATTTGGTGTTTAGACAAGTTGAAATATTATTTAGAAGTTGAGTTTTCTCATATTTAGGAAGTTTTATCCAAAACAAACACCTAAATGACAATTTCAATGGATAAAATTGTGATTTTTTGACCTGAAAACTACAATTGACGAAAATCTAAGTTGAAATCAATCGGCCAATTAAAATCGACTAGACAACCCAGTCGAATTTAACTGGGTTCAATTGAGCTAAACTAAGATATTTTATTTATTTTTTTCTTTTTTTGCACTATATCAGCAAAAAAAATTAAAAAGTAGAAAAAGATTTTTTGAAAAAAAAAAGATTGTTTTGCAATAGAAAAGCTACAAGAAGGTTACTAAGCTCATTAATCCCTCAATACCATCCAAAAAATCTGCAGTTAATTGCAGATTTTTTTGTGGAGGATACTTCCATCTACGTTGCTGCTTTCCACTTCCATACAAAAGGGAGGATACTTCCATCTATGTTGCTGCCTCCACTTCCATACAAAAGGAATCACGTACTTCGAGATTTAGACCTAAGAATAATAAAGGACGATTTTGTGTCTTGTATCTTTAACCACCGAAAAAAAAAAGAATTATATTTATGCCCAAAATAATATAAGGCTATGTTTGGTATGTTTGGTAGAGAGGAAAAAAAGTAAAAGGGAAGGATAAATTAGGAGGGAAAGAGAATGTGTAGAATAAAAAGGAAAGTGTCATTCTTCTATTATTCTAGGAAGGAAAGAAAATTAGTATATTTTAAAATGATTATTTTATTTTTTCTATTAAAATTTTAAAAGTAGTATACAAAGTTAATTTGGTAAATTCACTTTAAAACATGAATAAAAGACTTTTCCTCCCCTGTTCTCTCCATTTTTGGGAGGAAAATATTTGAGTGAGTCTTACCACTTTTTTTCCTCTCTTTCTCTCTTTCCTTCCCTTTTCCCTTCTACCAAACAACCCAAATTTTTATTTCCCTCCACTTTTCTATCAAAATTTTTTTTTCCTCCTATTTTTCCTTCCTACCCAACATAGCCTAAAAGCACCTTTGTCTAGATTAAACCTAAATAAAAATTAAAAACTAAGTATTTATTAGTAGGAGCACTTATTGTCATTCCTAAAATAGGTCTCTTTTCTCTACCCATTAATTTGATTGAGTTTTTAATTTTGACACATCATCTTTACATACAGAAGTACGCAATCTATTTTATTTTTAAGTCAAACAAAATATTAATTGCATGGGTTCTCTCTCCCTTCACAAATCCTTCCCTTCTCCTTCCCCACACCGTTCAGTTGTTCCCCAGTTGTTGCTCCCCGTCCTCTTCATTGTCGCCATGGTCCCTTGGTTGCATCACGTTGTTGTACTTTCCCCTCTTTCAGTGTCAATTTTTGATCTGCGCCCTAATTGTTGAGCAAAAACGGATTCCATCGTCAAGCTTGAATGTCTTTTAAGAAGGGTGAGAATTTCCAAGTCTTTATATATGTTGATAAGTTGATGTATTAATATCTATTGATTAAGAATTATTTGTGATGTTATTTTGTTCACAATCAACATCTTGTTTAAGTTAGTATTTTCATCTTAGTTATTATGTCTTTATTTTTTTTTTTCATTATAGTTCTCATTTGGTAATGAGAAAGAAGAAAACCATGTTCAAGAATTTCTAGTCGATTTCTTGTTTATGTACATTGGGGTTTACCACGAGTAAACTATCACAAGTTTAACTAAATATGTATATAGTTACATGTTTTAGTCTTTTTACTAAGGATAAATATGTAATTAAATTTTTTTGAAAAATTGAGGTGCTTTTATACTAGTTAGTGGTGCAAATATAACTCCAAAAAAGAACAGAGAACGATTTCAACTAAAAGATTAGTCTCAGAAATATTGGCTATGTTTCAGTATATATATATACACACACATATGTATAGGGTCATAATCTAGTAGTTTTTTTTTATACCTATCTATAGATATTTTTTTAGCCATTAGATTATCGTTAGATCATTATCTAATGGCTATCATAATTTGAATAGTTGAAATAATAATAATAATAAATACACATTATTTAATATTTTTTTCTCTCTACTTTTTACTATGAAATGACGTGCGTGATGAATTTTAATTGAACAAATGAATAGCTAAAAAAAATATCTACTAGATTAATGCCCGTATATATATGTATATTCACTTGTCACTAGATGTGTATTATAATTTTAGTATTCTTTTTATTTTATTTTTTAAGACAGTTTTAATATACATAAAATAAACTTCAAAAGGAGATAAATGCATTTTATCTATGCGAAATGTCATTTTTCACTAGAGGTTTTTCTTTTTTCCAGTGGAATTGGATTGTTACCTAAAATAATAATAATAATAATAATCAAATGGATTGAACAAGAAAAGAGTTTGGGAGAAAAGGACATTGGTAATACTGACATAGGTCAAAATAACTTTTTTGTACATTTTTCAAGGACGTCTTAACCTGTGAACAAAAATTTTTTGACTATGTAAAAAGTCTTAAATAATAAATTTTTAATGGTCAAAAAGTTCTTGACACTCTTAAAAATATTATTTTTATAAAAATGCACATTAATAGTCATTTTGGCCCAAGTTAGTTCTATCCATGTCATTTTCTCTATTAGTGAAGGACTCTTCATTTAGGCTTTTCTTTTATTTTCTTATATTTTTCTCTTCTAACTGGCCAAAAAGTCTTTCTTTATCTTCTTTTAACCCGCCGAAGAGATATCTTTTGGATCTCTTTTTCTGGTGGAGAGTTTTATTTTCTTTGTTTTTTCTTTTTTTTTTTTTTTGTTATGTCTTTAAATAATCATTCCATCTGGGAAGATAGAATTTATTCTAGATCTATATTTGTGGTTATTTTAGTCCACTCATACCTTGATCTGTGGTGATTTTGAGTATATTTTATATTTGTTATTATTTAAGTCCATAATGATCTAGATCTAAGGTGGTTTTAGCAAATCTTATATGTTCGATCCTTGTAGTATGTTTATCATCCGAATCTATATCGTTTCTGATTCAAATCTAGATAGTTTGCGTGATGATACTTGCCCTTCAATAGCATTTGGATTTGAAGCGAGAGATACGAACAATAGATGTTGAGTGAATAGTCATAATGAGTCAATAGAAGTGTAAAACTCTATTGAAGCACAATAATAAAAGTGAACTATATAAGTCCTCTTATTTTGGAACAATTTTGCGAGGATCTTAATGTGCGAAATTTCTCCAATAATTTTAATTTAGTATATTATGGACGTGCTTTGTATCCAAAAGTCTTTTGATGAGTATTGTACTAGTATTAGTTTGTCTATTTATCCTAACATCACACAAAAAAGGTCTATTTATCATAAATCACAAGTTTTTTCAAAAAGTGTTACATGTAACCAAGAACGAAAAAATTGACATTATCGGCTGAAATTTCGCTTTAGGGTGAGGTCCAATATAGATACACCTTGTAAAAGAAAAAAGAAATCGGAAAAATGTTGGGAAAATATTGGTAAATATCAATTTTGATGTCGATTTCGGTAATTTTGTTCATTAAAGTGTAGAAAATCGTGGGAATTTTAGTAAAAACAGTGAAAATTTTGGTGAAATATCGGTAAATATCGTTAAAATCGAAATTTTTATCCCAAAAAAAACTCATTTAGAAGATTCTTTTTTACCTTCAAATACACCCTATATTGCAAATACACTCTAGTAAAGTCAAGAAGAAGGCAAAAAAAAAAAAAAAACAAAATACATGCTAAAGATAACAATCATTGAAAAATGACGCACTACGTTAAGCTATATAATATATATTTCTAATATGAATGCTATTTTTTTTATAAGAAAGCTACTTTAATTGATGAATTAGTGAATGATTTAGCATTTTTTTAAGTTTTATTAGGTAATTTTATAGTTTTATTCAATTATTTGTTATTTCCATGATTGTTTTTTGAAATTTCAGTCGATATTGATATTTTCTCAATATTTTCGTAGAATTGAATTATTGATAGAAACTTTCGATGCCAATATTTTCGTCCTTGCATATAACACACATCATAATTCATAACTATGTAATAACTTTGCTAAAAAACATATGTGTTGGTGTGGATCTTGGTCCATGAACCAACGCTCGCGCCACACATCTTCATGCGGTTCTTTTTGAAGGAAATCAAAACTTATATTTGATGTAGGTGTGATCCGTACAACCTTGAATAAGGCAATAGATAGACTTTCCACCAGCTGATGATGATGGTACTGATATGGTACCTGCCAAATCTCCTTTATAAAATGATACTGGTGATGTACTAAATTATCTAAATGAATAGTAGCCGAATAGTAATGAAACTATATTTTTGGGAAGTAGCGAGAGAGAGAAAATAAAATGAGGAGAAAAGACAAAGAGACAAATAGAGTTTTAGAGAATTGTGACGACTTATCTTTTTCAGATTAATATGGGATTATTTATAGTAGTTTTGTGGTTCCCAAAATGCTAGGGTTGAAGTTCACTTATCCCTAAAAAGATAGAAATGAATCTTACCTACTCGCTTGTATGAGCAAGGGCCAGTGACTGGGCCAGGTGTTAGCCTCTCTATGGCTTGCACCGTCTTTGGTATGTTGAGGTAATAAGGCTATTTACGTTACTTGTTCAGAGTTTTGCACACCAAAATAGTTGGCCAATATGCCCGGCTAACTACTGCTGGTCTTCCGCTATGGGCACTCAGCCAGTCCGTATGGGTTATAAAATCTGACCAGGGATTTAGTCTCCCATTCAAAAATTTGGCTTCTTTGTCATTCTGACCATGTTGTCCATCTTTTAAGAACTGCTCAGTTCGTTCATATAGTTTGTAATACCCGACCAAGACTTAGTTATCTAGCTAAAAGACTTGATCAGCTTGTCAAGCATCCAACTAAGATATTTGACTTTCTAGAGGCTGCTCTCCCTATATACAATCAGTCCACTTGGTCTTCCATGAGCCGTTCGGCTTGTAATGAGTTTGGTATTGTTTTGAGTGTTGCTCAGAGGCCATGTGTCATCTTTGAATAAGTTAAGGGGAAACACCCCCAACAATATGCGTTTTTAGGGGTAAAAAAGAAAAAAAATAGTAGGTAATATTATATCAATAAATAAAAGTGTCTCATTCCACAAAAATAAATAGATAAATATAAAAGAAATTTTTTTTTAATCTTTTGCCATCAACATCTAATATAATATTATTTCAAGAAAGAGCAAAGGTCATAAAATGATATTATATTTCAATTTTTTTTTTCACCAAATTCTCTATATTTTAAGAAATATGAAGTAACCACATTGAATTTAATTTTTTATTAATAAAACCTTATAAATTGACTATTTTTAAAATTCATCCTTCTCATATAAATTAAGTTGGAAAAATTAATAAGAAATAATAATATTACCCCTAGTGGATAGTAGATTTAGATTTATACTAATTTTTTACTTTGGTGCTATTTGTTAATGCTTTTCTTTTTTTTTTTTTTCAAACACAAAAAGGAAAGTATTGTTTCTTATTTTGTTTTTTGATTTTCAAAAAAAAAAAGTGTTTGGTTATAATATTTTTACTTTTTGTTTTCTAAAATAAAAGGTAAAAATATGATTGGTAACTAGGACTTTTTACTTTTAAAAGTGAAGATCAAAAGGGAAAGAAATAAGGGGAAAATGGAAGTGAGAATGGGGAGAGAGAAAAAGTGGTATTCATCTAAGTAAATTTAAAAAGTGATACTTTTCAAAATAAAACTTTAAAAGTGATATTTTTTATAAATAATTTGGGAAGTTTTTGAAAAAAAATTTACCATTTTTTGCAGTTTTATTTTGAAAAATACCATTTTAAAAAATTTTAATTTGAAAAATACCACTTTTCAAAATTTTTAAAAAAATGCCATTTTTACAAGGGAGTAGAGAGATAGTGACACGAGAGATAGTGATGAGAGAGAAAATATTGAGAGAAATGGTGATGTAAGTCTAAAGATGTTTGAATTTTGATATTAGCCTTTTGAAAGTAAAAAACTTTCAAAAATTTTTGTTTTCAAAATTTTAGAAATTTTGTTTTCAAATTTAATAAACAAAAAATAAAAGTTGTTTTATCAAATATGCTTTTGAAAAGTATTTCCACTTTTTTTATTTAAAAAACAAAAAAAAAAAAACTATTTAAATAAGTATTGCCAAACAAGCTCTTTATGTTTGCATACATAAATAATTGTTTGGAAACTATTTTATCACTTAAGAGGCTATTTGAAAAATCGAAATATTATTTAGAAACTAGTATAGACAATTGTTAAATTTATTTTAAATCTAAATCTACCGTTTACTATGGATAATTTTGTCATTTTCATCAATTCTCCTAATTTTGATGTTATGAAGAGGTCAAATTTTACAAATAGTCAAGTTACAAGGTGTTTTGTAATAGAAAAATCAAATTCAAAGCAATTTTCTCATATTTCCTAAAACACGTAGAGTTTTATAAAAGAATTATGAAATATAAGATTATTTTACGATATTTTCTCTTTCAATAAATAAAAATGTTGCATTCCAATAAAGGAAATAAAAGAAAATTTTCAAATCTTTCACCATCAACATTTAATTGATACAAGATCATAGTTACCTTCTTCTTTTTATGTTATTTTTTTTTCCAGTTATTAATAAGGATAACAACACTAAAATTAAAAAGGGACCAAACCGCCGAAGAAGGGTGGCCGATGTGGCTTGGACTTACTCTGTGGGGCTCTGACTGAAGCAGAGATTCGAGGTTTGAGTCCCTATTCTATCCTCTTGGACTTGAGAGGAATGATGGTGCCACCTTTTGACCCTTTTTTCTATCAAAAATTAAAAAAAAAAAAGGGACCAAAACCACACTTTCGTGATATTACAAGAATTTTGTTTTCTTACTTTAATTTTCTTATTTATTTATTTATTTATTTTGTGAGATCTATTGATTTTCCTTAATCTGATGTCGTAATGTTTTCTGTTATAAAGAGAAAGGAGTCGCTTTTCTTTTTTAACTTTAAACTATGGTCACTAAAGTTTTCTTTTATAAAGAGAACGGAGTTGCTTTTCTTATTTAACTTTAAATTATGGCCACTAAATATTTTTTAAAGGATAATTCTAGGGTTTTAATTATTTTATTAAATTTTTTATACTAATTTATATGATATTTGAATTGTCACAATTTAATTGATGTATTAAAATTTATCACAAATAAATTTAACATTATGATCCGTTAAATAGTAATAAATTATATTTTTTTTATAATAAAATAGCGACAAATTACATACCAAATAAAATTTAGTACAACAAATAATATCCCTAATATTGTCGGTCTGTTTTCTAAATTACGTTAATGATCACTTTCTCAACATTTGGACCCGCGAATGCATATTTATCATCCCTAAAGCGATATGAATATGATGTTTGAGTTGACTACTATTCCAGACATCAGCATCACAAATGCACGTGATTACTGATGCATTCTATGCGGTGTCGTTTTTGGACCGTAAAGTAACATTGCAGACAAAAATGTCCTCATCATATGTCACATACAATTCGACGGGACTAAATCATTGACTAGATAAAATAAAGAAAGACAAATATCATAAATTAGGCAAGATGTTCTGGCCCAAAAGTTCGGATTTCAGATTGTTTATTGAGTGTGGATTCGGATTGTTTATTGAGTGTGGATACGGGTTTTTAATACGTTTGGCCTCCTAAAATTTATTGGGGCTTATAGAAATATGACCAAATTTTGGGCCTAATTTCAGTAAATGTCCCTTTGTCAAAAGTTATAGCAAAATGTCCGGTATATATGCATATATACCAAGTGTAAAATTTTATATACCAAGTATAAAAACTTATATACCCAGTGCATTTCAGAACAGTAACTAAAATTGGTAGATACACATATCTACCAAGTGTAAAAATATATCTACCTGGACATTTAGCTATAAAATTTTAAAAGTGGACATCTACTTAATTAAATTTAAAATTTTGGTCATCCACCTAAATTTCTCAAATTTATTTATAAGTTGGCATAGGTGAGTTAGCAATTAGATCCTTAAGTTTTTAAAATTTTGGTAATTAAAGTCCTTTTCTTTTGTTGATATTCAAACTTTTATGAAACTGACCATGTTTAAGTCACGTGCAAGGCTTTGGAAGGGTGAAATTGATAATTCATTAATACAAATTAGTTTAGAAGAGAAATAAATTAAGAGAAGTTTTTAAATTTTTTTTATTTTAAATTTTTTAATTATTTCATTAATTGTAATTAATTTATAGTTATTTTCCTTTTAATTCCAACTAATACTAATAAAATATTACTTTTACCTTTCTTAAAAAAGAAAATATTGATTTTACCCTTTAAGAACTTTACATGTGATTAGATGTGTCAGAATGGGCAAGCGGGCCAGCTCGGACCAGAATTTCAAAAATGGAGCCCAGCTCGACTAGTAGGCCTGCTCGGGCTCATAGGCAGTGCAGGATTTGCCGGGCCCAGAATAGGCCAAAATGGACTGGCCCGTTCTTGGCCCAAATTAAAAAAAATAAAAAATAAGATTATTATTTATATAATTAGTTAAAAGGAGGACTTCTCAATGGTTACAATTTTTTTGTGACCATGAATGGATACTAAAAAAAATAGTGATAGCATTAAATTTTTTTGATGGTAATAAATAGCATTAAATTTTTTTGGCCAACCACCAAACTAATCACCACCGTAAGATATTAAATCTAACGGCTTAAACTATTGTAACCATCCATGGGTAAATATTGTTGTAACCATTTAAACCAAACCCTTAGTTAAAAATATTAGAAATTTGAAAATAAAATTTATAAAAAATAAATAATATGTTATATTTTTTTCCTATTGATAAAAATTTATAAATAATTAAATAAGCTCAAAATATATAAGTTGAATACTTGATAAAAAAAAATTTAAAACAAAAATCTTAAGAAAATTATTTTGAATTAGATTGAAATTTGAAAGTGTGAAAAAAAAAAGTGAGAGAATATATATTTATAAGTATTAACAAAAATTTTATATTTAAATTTATTTTTAAAAAAAATTTAAAAAATTATTTTTGGCAGGCCGACCCAGCCTGGCCCTATGCTTAGGGCCGAGCAGGCCCGTGGGCCACAATGATGGGCCGCAGGCCAAACCGTTTTGCCACCTCTACATGTGACTTAAAAATATTCAATTTCATTTAATATTTTAACAATTACTAACAAAATTTAGTGACTAAATTGTTGGAAAATGCACTAAAAAGTAATTTTATTTTAGAGTTGCTTTCATACAGTAATATAATAAATCATTGAAATATTATATATTTGATATTAATAAAATGCCTTATTTTGTTTATTGTTCAAATCCATGTTTAATGTATGCTATGATAATTTGAATTTTATACTATGCAAACATCCACAAGTTTCTATGATGTGTTGGTAAAATAAATAAATAATTCTAATATAAGATCATTAGTAGGAGATACTTTTCTTTATTTTTATCATATCTAAATGAAACATTCACATTTTGCTATTAAAGATGGAATATTTTATTTAGCTATAAAATGTAGTGTTGTTTATTTCAACAAAATTGATAAAGCGTATTCAATAAAATCTATGACTTTGGATGAAAACAATAGTACATCATAAATATATTATAGATGTCTTAAATTGGATCAATTGATATAGATATTGAGGTTAAGAGTCATAACTCAATATTTTATACATACTAACCTAATGTTATTATAGTTTACCTTAATCCAAACTATTTGTTGGAATTATTTCTTTTAGTTATATCTTTTTGATTTATTAAAGGACTAGTTTTTATGAAGTATAATTCTAACTCTGGTATCTTGGAAGATATGATTTTAAAATTATCAATAACACCTTACATTTTTAAACACCATGCAACCGTTGAGATTTTTTATGGATATTGGATTATAATTAAACTAGAACTCGGTATTCACTATACAAATTGACTATGTTTATATTTAGCAAATATGAAACAAAATAGTTATATTATATTCAATAGATAAAAAAGGGTAACTCAAAAGTAAATAGGTATTAAAAGAGTAATACAGTAATTTTACCTTCTTAGTACGATACTACATTAGGGGTAATACTATTGGTATAGTATATGCTAAATAGATTGACTAATTATACTGATAATAAGCTTCGTAGAAAATTGTGACATTTAGTCTAAGAGTGCAGTATTAGGCATTTAGTGGAGTGTCTCCAATATTAATAGTATTTTGATAAATATCATACAAGAGTTTATTATGATATATATATCTAAGACTATTAGAGCTTAGGCTATTCATATCTATTAGGTCATTCTTCTAGCTCGCATAATAGTCTCGACCCAACAAGGTTATTAATTGAGCCCAATAGGCCACTATGATTTATTACACACTCTTATATAAAAAGGAAATGTTCTTTTTAGTTGAGTCTATACAAGTAATAACCTGATACACAAAATACTCTTCTATATATGGTACATAAATTGAGAGACTGAAAAAGAGAGAAATTCGACCATAGCAAAAGGAAGAAGAAAGTTCATCTTCATGTTCGTCTTGTTCATTTCTCACTTAGATTTAAGGAAGGTGCCCATACACAGGATTTGCTTGGAGACTCTAGAGAATAGAATAAAAGACTTAAGAGTTGTGGAGTTCATTGTCTTGAAGACGGATTCTAGGTATCTCTCATAAACTCGTGAATTGATATATGTTAGCATCTAGATCCTTGTATGTATATTGATTGTAAAAGTATGTTTCATATAAAAAGTTTTGATATATATTTCGCTGTGTAAATGTTAGAGGTAATTCCATTATATGTGTAAAAACTAATATGAATTGTCAAAAAAATGGGACTTTTTTGTCAATTGCAAATAATATAGGAGCCAAATATGATAAAACCCTTATAGATAGTTGATCCTACCTATTGTCCCACTTTTTTAATATCACCTGATATGTGTTTGTTATAATTGAATTTGTGAATTCAAAATTTACTACTAATAGATTTAATTATTCATCAATTAAATGCTAACAAATAATAGGTCATATAGGTATTAAAAATGTGGCAAAATAGTTGAGATGCCAAATATTATCTATTAATTATTACCTTTTAAAATAAATTCCAAAACATTTTTTATGGGAAAGGAATAAGAAGTTATTAAATTGAGTTGCATGTATCTTGTTTCTTTTTTTTCTTTTTTTCACCAGAAAGTCTTAAAGTATGAAAAGTCAACTTGTGCAGACTACTTCTTTAGACTAATCCTTCATTCCGAGGAGTATATATATATTTCATTTCAATTCAAGACTTCTTATGTGTTTCCAGTATAATCTTTTTTCAAAATTTATCATATAATACAATAACTAATACTTTAGTATTATGCATTAACTTTTTTCTTTTCTTTCTCGTATTTGAAAACAAATAAACAAATACATATAAGATTGCGTATTTCAATAGCATACAAGTTCTTGCCAAACCTTGTCGGTTAAATTTTTTTAAAAAAAAATGTCTTTGACCTTTTCGAATTTATCTCTCTGTTTGTTAGTTTAATGAAGCTATGCAAAATACGAATCTAAGGTACGTAGGCTTGAATTGAATATATACTTTTATATAGTTGTCCAGTAGAATAAAATGAGAAAAAAAAAAAATCCCATGTTGATTCAATATAAAATTTGTGAAATAACTATGCACCATTGAAAAATGTTCATAGGCCACAGACGGAATGACAACACATGCATTGAATGTATCCAAACTATAACATTTTTTTTTTTGTTTTTTATTTATTATTATTATTTTTGGGAATAAGGAGATGGAGAGATTTAAACCTTAGACCTTATTGAAGATGAAATGTAATTACCAAAATAGCTAAGCTTATAGGCTGCAACCACCCAAGGGTCTTATGGAATAATAACAGAGGAAATGGAGAAATAAAAAACAAACTTGGAAATATTAAAAAAAAATGGAAAAAAGAGGGAAATGCTAAAAAATACTCTTATTGGCACTCTATTAATTTTACTGTTTGAATTCTATTATGCTTTGCTAAATTATTAAAATCTTAAATTGTATAGCAAAATATAGGTATAAAGCATTGAGATGGGTAAGTGTCAGAAAAAAAAAAAGAGAGAAAAAAAAGTGTATTTTAATACTTTTTTATTTTTCAGTCAAGAATTAGTATGAACCACCTATTAAATGATTTCTTGGTCACTCAATAACCGGTTAACATGTTGATCACATGATGATGGATGACTACTCATACAACAAGCTATCGCAAATGTGATTTTTGGTTTTTTGTCAACCACCCAAATATAGTAAAACATTTTCTTTTAAAGAAAATGTAAAAATCCAAAATTTTAAATTAATCGCTCAAATAACCTTATGAGATATGATTTGTCTGGAGAAAAAGTGCTATCAAGAATGGTTCTAGAGTATGCTCAATTGGCTTAAGTTGAGTTCAAGGAGTAAAAAAAAACAAAAAAAACTTTTGGAGACTTTTTATGTTATGAAATAATCAAATATTAGTAACTACTTGTCGACCTTTAAAAAAGATTTCATCAATTTTGACTCCTTTAAAAAAGTATGTGATAGAAAAACGGACAACTATAAATCGTTTACAAAATGAAAAAGTTTTATTTAATAAAAAATTGAGAATTTCAAAATTATATCAAATTTGACCTAGGTCAAAAATTTCCAACAAAGTCAAAAAAGGCAAAATAAAGGAGGTGCGACCAGGGAAAGTAGCGACCGATCATATTTGACCTTGGTCAAAATTTTTTGACCCCATTCAAACAGAGGCATGATCAGGATCAAGATCCGAACTGATGAAATGCTGCAGGTGGTAACCGTTGGAGAAAGACGTATTTTAAGATTTGTTAGGGAATATGATATTTATATAATTTTAAATGTGACATGTCAATGAGAATTAGTTTTGAAAATATTTATGAGTGAGTCTTGTTGCACAATTTCACAAGTGTACGGTCCTAAAAAGTAATAAAGTATGTTTAGGTAGAGTGTCGACTACACGAGGATTGCGTAAAATTGATTAAATATCAAAATTTTCAACTCTAAGATTATTTGAAAATATAAAGATAAAGTTCACAAAATAACAAAAATAAAAATAAGCAAGAAAATAACTAACAAAGATCAAAGATACAAAATCTAGATATTTTGATTTCACCACAACTAAGCCCATACGAATTTCCTAATTAAGTTAAATAGTAATATTTTCAATTATTGACAGCAGAATTTATTTATATATTACTAATCTCTTTCAAGTATTAGCAAACTAGTCCAAGAAGTTTCTTCCTAGAGTTATGTCAGGATTCCTCACTTTTCAAAAAATACTAAATTCTGAAATTTCTATTATACTACACAAGTCTATGGATATTTCTATCTTATAGTCTCTTATGATATACTAAGCAGTTCAGAATTAATTATAATCTTTCAGTCTCAAATTAATTCTAACATCATGCAAATGGTGATCAAGCATTAAACAAAGCAATGAATAATCAACAATAATGAAAATAAACATCGAATAATTAAACAAGAAAAATCATAAGCTCAATGCTAGGTTTCATCTCATCCCGAGAAAAACAAAATTAAAACAAAAGAAAGTAAAATATTTATAAAGTAAATGAAGAAGCATCTTTATCAATAACTAATGTAAAATAGAAAAAATAGGGAAAAAAGCTCATAAATGGTGTCATAAGTCCTTTTAGAGACTTTCTCCTTCTTCTTTCTCCTCTTTAGCTCCAAGTTGCTCTTTCTTAGCTTTGGCTGCCCTCTAGCTTCAAAGATTGTTTTTTTCTTTTTGTGCTCTAGGATTTTTTTAATGGAATTGCCTCCTAAGAGTTTTACAAGGGACTCCCTAAAAAAACTAATTACTAAGTATAGAATCTCAAACTAAAATCCTCACAAAAAACTAAAATTGAATATATATATATATATAGGTTGCCAATCCAGTAGGTATTTTTTTTTAGCTGTTGGATCATCATCTAATAGTAATCCAACGACTATAATGATATACATAAAAAGACGTGCATCATTAATACTATATCTCTCTCTTACTTTTTACTATTAAAAAATGTGCAAGATAAATTTTATTTGGCGATACCTATGTATAGGTAAAAAAAAAAAAAAAAAAAACCTACTGGATTGGTACCCATATATATATATATATATATATATGTGTGTGTGTTAATGTATATTCATTTATATACAAATAGGGAAACTATACTGGCTACCCTTTTTTGGCACCCAACGATAAATACTGATTTTTGCATAAGACATGTTACCAGATCTTTCAGAAGAGCAACTCGGGATGGAGAGCAATTTTGCAGGATTTGAAGTTTATTAGCTTAAGGTCTTAGTGAGAACGTAGTCTATTATTGAATATATTTTGTTTATTTTTCTTTCTTTCCTAATATCGAAGTTAATAATATGTTTATGATAAAACTTCACATGATTTACCTAGGTTTGTTTTAGAAGTGGAGAGTGAGCTTATTAATTTAGTTGGAGAAAATCTTCTCTTATGGGAATTTGTCATCATAGAAATTCCTTCCTTTTTAATAATAGTTTTGTTTATCTCCAAATATATATATATATATAAACCTCTAGTATCTTTCCTCAAAATCTGAGGTATTCTAGGGGGAAAAAATAAAAAATTAAAGGGTATTTATATTTTTATACGTTGTATTTTGACTGTTTATTCAGTTTATACCTTATGTTTTGATTTTTTTCAACATTAACCTTCAGATTTGAAACTTGTAATATATTTATACTGATGAGGATATTATTCACCTATAAATCAAGTATTTTTTAAGCTCAAATAGTTGTGCATTTTCAAGCATTTTTGTAGTTTGATGTGTTTTTGTATATTTTTTGAATAAATGAGAATCGAGATGAAATTATGCCAAAAATAGAAGTTTCAAACTGATTTGAATCAAGTCCAGACCAATGGGACGATCCATAGCAAAAAAGAGGTGAAACAGAGCAAAAAGGCGAAAAACAACCACTCGGGCAGTAATAGGGGCACACCCGCACCCCTTGGAGGGGTAAGATATGCCTCTAACTAGTAGCAGGGGTACCTCCCTTGCTGCCAGGAGGCACTTTTGTGCCACTAAAGGAGCGCAGTTGCGCCCTTGATGCGTTCTGAACTCATTTTTTTACCATTTTAATGGACCAAATCGTCCTATTTTTACGATTTAATGGTGGAGATCCATCTATGTTAGCCCAAGATTGACTATCCAAGAGGGAGAGTGAATTGAGTTTTAAAATATTTTAAGAAACTTTTCAACTATGTAAAACCATAGACCACTATTTTGAAGCTAAGTAAACAATAATAGCAAGTATATAATAATAATATCAAGTATATTAAAGTCAATAAATATCAAACACACAAGCAAATAGTTTGCAATAAAGTAAAGAATGTAGGGATAGAGAAATGCAAACTCATTTTTTACGAGGTTCGATAAATACGACGATTTGCCTATGTCCCCAGCCCTCGATAACTTGCTATGAACTTTCCACTATCGGATCAAGATTATAGGCTTGACCGACTCTTGTACAAATAGAGTGAATTCTTCTTAGGCTCATTCACGCCTTTACAATAGTCTTGACTCTAGTTCTATCATGTCTAACCTCGGATTGTTTTTAGTTCAGTGCTAACTTCGCCTATACGGATTATTTAGACAATAGTGTCAATCTTACCAACTCAATGGTTATTTAGACTCCAGTGAAAACCTCACCTAAATCAGGTTATTTAAACAATGGTGCCAACCTCATCAAATCACGGGTTGTTTAGACTCTAGTAGCAACCTCACCTACACTCAAGTTGTTTAGACTCCGGTGATAACCTCACCTATGCACAGGTTGTTTATGACTCCAGTATTAACCTTACCTCAACTCAAATAATTTTACAATAATCAAGAGTAAACATACTCAAGAACTCTCTTTACAAAGTAATGAATATAATTTTGGCTTAAGAGATTTGAGAACAATGCACAATGAATACTCTAAGATTAGCTCAATATGATTTGAAAGTTAATTCAATGTAGAAATAGACTTTTGCACTTTGAAAGTAGTTGGATAATAATTTAGTTTTGTGCAATCTCTTTTTCAAATCTTAAAAAGCTTCCATTTATAAGCTTGTATGAAAACTAGCCGTTTATAACCGTTAGATACACTTTCTGCTATTTTCGATAAACCGAAAGTGAGTTTTCGGTAGACCGAAAATACTAGCTATTGGTAGTGCTTTTGCGACGGTCAAATTTTAACGATAACATTTTTCTCACTGCCATTTTCAGTAAACCGAAAATTCTACTTATTTTGGCTATTTCAGCATTTGGTCATCTTTCAGATTTTGACAGCTTTTGGCATTTTTCTAAAACTGACTTCTAAACTTATTTTAAACACTTTAAAAACATTGGATATCAATTTGAAAAGAATATTTTGGCTATTGCAAAATTATTTTAGTTTTACAAAGACAATAATTTAGAAAATATTCATGCTAAAACAAATTTTAGTTTGCAAATAAAAAATCTCTTTTTAGTCTATTTCAAATAATCATGATTTTAAATATATTTGTAACTTATTTTAACTTAAGAAATCCTGTCCTAAAGAATATTTTTTTCTATTTAAAGAAATCATTAGTTTCTATTTTCAAACTTCTAAAATAAAATAACCATTTTAAGGTTAAGATAGTTTGAAAACTTTTTTTGAAAGCATGAGTCAATGCAAAGAGAATTTATGTGCAATGAACTAAATCAAATACAAGGCTAAATATGAAATATACACTATCTAAGCATGGTCTTGTATCTTGATTGTCCATCTTCAAGTTTGATTCTGATAAGTCCAATATACATCCATCTTCAAGCTTGATTCCTTGATCAATTTGAGTTAGAACTTTAAAACTATTTTACTACACACTTAAGTTAAAATATTAGTACTAAATCAAATGTTTGTTATCTTCAAAATAAGAGTAATATTAAAATCTTAATTTCTCAACAATCTATCCTTAAATGTGCTTAGATTTGACTCATGAGAAGAGCTTAAAAAGGGATGAGGCACAATTTCAAAGCGTGGAGAATTTGAGAGAAAAACACAAGAGAAGCACAAAATTCCCAGAGAGAAAAAGCTTGGAGTTGGAGATTTCTTAAAGAAACTTTTGTGAGAATTTCTTAAGAATTTAAAGACTTGAAGCTCATCTCTATAAAAGTTTTTCTTTTTCTTTCTCTCACCCTAATCTCTTGAAAATTTGTATTAAGCTTCTTGTATGAACATGCTTGGATTTATGAATTCCTTGTCGAGATTAGTATTAGATTCTACTATGTTTGTTTATATTTGATAGCTAAGTTTTGATATACTCTTTTTAATACTTTATTTTGATTATTTGTTAATTGTTGTTCTATTTTCTATTTCCAATTCATTTATGCTTCTCTTTGCTCAATGCTTCTAATTTATTTTGCTAATGAATTAGTTGATCTTAGGTTGCAATTTTGATGCTCGGAAGAGATTAATTTCATAATCCGGAATCGAGAGACATAATTCAGGTTATTATAAGACTGAGAGGAGATTAACACCTAGATAATTATCTTTAGATAGTTTGGATTATTGTGAGATTGGGAGGTGAACTAGTTTGGGTTATTGTGAGACCGAGATGTGAGCGATACTTTAACTTCAATTTAAGAGCTTAGATTTTATGAATACCTAATTAATTAGGTTAGATAGGGATATCAACCTAGGTTAGTTAGGTGTATTATCTCATTTGACACTCATGAAAGGTAATGAAATTAGATTAGGTCCCTCGATTAGTGAGTTGAGTGGAATTAAGCCAATAATTGTTGACGAACTTATGAGTAATTAGGTGTAATCAATTCTTAGTACATTTGTGCATAGTATTTTCCACATTTTATTTACGCTTTATTTCTTTTGTCTTTATTTTTATTTATTTTACTTTTAAATTCATTTAGTCTTTATGCTTAGATAAAGTTAAGTTACGATAATTCTAGTATTTAATGATAGTTTAACAGCCAATCTCTGTAGATCGACCCTTCTTACAGTTATACTAGGTAAAAATGCAATTATCTCAAAAATTAATGAAAACCATAAACATCTTTCTAAGACATGATTTACATAACAAGAAATTGAAAAGATGAGTAATAGCCCTTATAGCCACTAATCAAACTTAATTGATTGGTACATGTAGCGAACAAGGAGAAAGGAGGCTGCAAAACCAACAGTACCAAACATCAACAAAAGGCCATAGCAGATGCACGCCATGTATCCGAAAAAGAACGAGATTTGCAAGGAACCAGACCAATCTGATATGGCGTAGCAGTAATATATGCAATACACGAAAACATACATTCCGATCGATCCACCGTAGAAAAAAGACCTGAAACAAATAGAGAAATGCTTATGATCGTACCCCAGAACTGGGAAGAGGCTCACTGAGAAGTTCCTAAACACTACATTTAACTCAACATTAACTTTTTATAGAGTGCACTAATATCAGATCAGCAAGTAATGAACACGAAAACGAGATGAAATTTTGGCATAATGTACCCAGAATACTGGCAAGGATCTTCTTATCAATCAAATGTAATGATAAGCAATGTAAATATTTTTCTTAAAAGATCTCAAATATATGCTAAACTCAATTAAGCCTTTAGTTTCATGAGTCAAAGTGATTTTTCATAACCTAAGCTTTACTAAAATATCATCAGATCTAGAGGACTTAAGGACATTGGATAATAAATAAGCAAGCCTCACACGTAACTAGGATATATAATTCGGTTATGTTTTCTTTTGAACTAGTTTACTATTTTAATTCCATTTAAAGCAAGCCAAAATCACATCAAATATACAAAAACAGTAGAGAGAATGCTTCATATGCCAAATACATGCACAGAACTTTTGAACACACTATAGTGGGGAATTGAGTCTCTTAACAAACTGTCAGAGTCTTCGAAAGATGACTGGTGCGAAGGTCACCACTACAATTTTTCAAGGACAAAATACCCTACAGCAGTACAGCCCCGTCACTTTTGCTAAGATAGTCTTTTGCCTGAAATTTCACCCGCACGTCCCAATTTTTACATATATGGTGCCATTTTACCCCAGTTTTGTAAATATGGTGCCACTTTACCGTAATTAGAAGACAACATTGAAAAAGAAGTCCTTATACCCGTCAAATACGAGAGCCATTAAATAAAAGGAACAAAAGGAGATAAAATCCCTATGTTCTCAAATTTAGATAGAAATTCAGAAAATTTTTCGCAGTTAAAATCGAGAATGATAGAGAGTTTTTTTATTGATCTCATTTACATAAAGTTGCGTTAAGATCAAATGAGTACTATTTTCGGTAAATAAAAAAATAATAATTCTTTCCTTGCCACACTGGCTGACCTTCAATAGGGAAAACTAGCATCATATTTGTAAAAAGTAAAATAAGTCAAACATTATATTTAATTTCAAAAAAGTCAACATTATATTTGCAAAATGAGATCGGGACTCTAGACTACTTTGTTCTTTTTTCAAATACATTGACCGAAATGCACCTTTTGTTATTATTACTTTTGTCCGACCTGGAAACAGGTACTTTTGTTCAAGTTCCAAAAAAGGACACGAGTCCACTAAAAAAGATGACGGGGACATGAGAAATATACAAATACCAATTTTATAATTGTTATATGTTGCAAGTGTATCAATACAAGGAAAGAAATATGCATATCTATACAAGAATCTGCACTCAAGGAAATGGATGCAAACAAGAATTCACACATCAATTAAACAACTAAAGAAACTTAAGAAATAAATGTCGTAGATCCAGTTGCTAGATCTGTTGACCGAAATTAATGCAAGCAGACATGTTTTGCGCCACTGCCCTACTCAATTTCAAGCATTGTGCATCAACAGTAAAGGATTCAAGGGAAATATTATCCTCAATTGCATTGGAGCCAGAACTTTCATTCAGTGGGGCGAAATTATAGTAGAAAAAAAGGTATTTAAATTTATAATAATATCTCCAAATGATGATAGATTATACTTTTGATGAATTTTCATATTTTAAAAGCATTATTAATAATCTCGTTGTCAAGAATGAAAATTTTAGATTTATGAAATCTTCATAAGAATACAAACTACAAAGTAATCAAATTTTTAATTGAAAATGATAAGTATATAGGATATATATATTTTTATATTTGTCTTGACTAGCTTATAGAATTGGAATCATTAGAAATAAGTAGAATTTTCTTCAATCCCAATTTCTCCCTCTCAATTTTAGTTTAGAAATAAAAGTTAAAAACTAAGTCCGTCATAAGTTGAAAAAAAAGTAACAATTCACATTTTACATAAGGATAAAACTGGAAATAAATATACCAATATGGCCAAAGTAGAATGAAATCCTATACTATACTAAACTATAAAGTGAAAAATAATTAAAGGACAATGGCAATACTATCTCACATTAAATTACAGACAAAGCTGGAAATAAAATCTCAATAGGGGGCCAAAATAGAAAACAAAATCTAAAATAGTACTAAAATATAAAATGTAAAAATTTTAGGGGAGGCAATTGCCCTCACTTGCCCCGTTTGGCTCCGCCATTGCATGTATGGATTCTAGTAACCAGTTTATCATCATGGTTTCTGTTTAACCAATAAGAAGTCCCCAAATATGTGACTCATATATCAGAACACATGAATATGAATAGTTTGTAATTCTATTGTGCTAGAATTAATTGTTTGTGTGTGTGCATCATATATTTTATTACTAACTAGAGATGTCAACGGGGTGGGGTGGGACCGATTTTGTGTTTACCATCCCCGTCCCCATTATTATTTTACTATACCATCCCCGCATCATTCAACATTTTATTTGGTGCGAGGTAATTTCGGAGAATCCCCATCGGGGATCGGTTTCCCCATTGGTATATCGGGGTCCCCATTTGGAATTGTCATCTTGTATAAATTAAACAATTCTATATTAGTTCAAATCTTTTAAAAGTCTAATTGCATCGAAAAACAATGAAAATTAAAATTAATTTCATTGAAAATTCTAATTTTAGACCTAAATAACTAAAAAACACATTCAAATAAAACTTTAACATGTTAAAATTGTTAAATACAAAATATTTAATACTAAAATCATATAGCATATCATTCATTCATAAAGCTAACACAATCTCAAATAACTCAAAAAATATTAGTATGTGACTATATAATATTATATCTTTTTTCTTTTTAAAAAACATCTACTCGAATTACTATTATATAAAAAAATAGAAATTAACTTATATATAATCGGGGCGAGGTCGGTGCAGGACACTCAATTCCAAGCCCGCCCCGCCCCGCTAAATATTAAACAGGGAATCCCCGCCCCATGTCCTGCACCATTTATAACGGTGAAAGCCCGCCTCATTCGGGCCGGTGCACCACGGTGCACTACCCCATTCGGTGAAATTGACATCCCTATTACTAACTCAGAAAGCAGGTTTCAGAAATGGTGTAATGATCAGCTTCAACTCCTAAAGTGTATTCCTCAATCAATTGAAAACAAATTATAATTAAGAACAACTGAAAGACAGAAATAAAAGGAGACTGAAAAACAAGAAGTTTGTTCTATAATTAAGCACGACAAAAACAATCCTACTGCGGTCAAAATGTATTTAAAAAAGAAAATGGAAATGTGTACCTCCACCACCATTTATGATCTTCAGCAAAAAGCTGGCGGCATGTGAGATACGTGTTCATCAAAGCAATGAAAATCAGAACAAGGATGAAGTTGATAAGCAGAATCTTGTACGCAATGTAGATCCCATGACCCCACACGCTACTAATTACAAAGTTAAGCTCAACGGGCACGAGAGAAAAAGGCAAAAACCCTGCTACCGCAATCTGAGGCAGCGCACGCCTATACCATGGAAGTGGTGGAATTTCTCGGGGGGATTTCGCAATGTGTAAAGGAGCATGCAACTCGGCCTTGCTACTCTTGCTAATTGCTTCAAACTCAGCCTTGCTACTCTTTCCTATAATCCCACCCAGCACAAGCAATGGGAATGCAATTAATGTCCAGAGGAGAACTAACTCCATCATTATGCCAAAGGGCAGAGCTGGAGTTGCCTTATAAGAAGTGGCTATGAAGTTAAGAAGGCAGAGTGTGAAAAGCAGAGGTACAGGAAAAAGGCATCCTGTAAGGAGAAGATTCCCCAACTGTCATAACAAAATTGGAGAAAATCAAGTCATGAGGTCATGCTTTAAAATCAAATAACTGAAAAGTCAAGAGTGGTGTAAAAGAGAATCTATCAGGACATACCCAGTTTGTTCCTCCAAGCTGACAATAAAAGGAAGTTGCTGTATATCCCGCAATGGTAGAAGTAATTGTATAAATGATAATCAGTGCAGTCAATAGGCGTCCTCGGTTGTAAGAATGAAAAATACCAATGAGCCCAAGTACGAGAATGAGTACGGTACTTGAAATGCACGCCAAGAAAATTGGAACAAATGGTTATAACCTCAATTAATTTGGACATTTAAACTTAATAGTTTTGTGCATTAAAGTCTTTTAAGTTAGGTACTCACAGTGTGAACAATTGCGTACCAGAACCAAGGGCTGCAGCAAGCAAGGACTTATTACTTGGGTTTCTAAAGACATCATCTCGAATGCACTTCCATCCTCTTTCTTCTTGAGTGGAGGCCGATTCAAAATCAGGCAAAACCCTTTCATATTCATCATTCAGAAGTCATATCAGAAAAAGAAACACAACGTTGACAGATAGTTAAGCAATCAGCATTTGAATATATGCTTACTCTGTGATCTCTTTCTTAAAGACACGAATGTAGAATTTCACGATGAAACCAATCAAGAAAAGAAGTGTAACACATGAGTTCATTATTGAAAACCATAGAAATGAAGACTCCGAGTGCTTTTCCATCCGTTTCTCGAACGGAATGTGAACCTCCTCCCAATGCACAGTGTAAAAAAACTTTACGTGTGTCTCTCTGTCTTCAGTCAGTTCCACCACGTCTTCGGTGTAGGGTAGAACATGGATCTTGACTATGCGGTCCTCGTTGAAAAAAATTTCAAAACGAATGTGATTGTAAAGTAAATATCTGTAGTTATTAAATATGTCATTTTTGTCAATTTCCCCTACGAATAGCAAGAATGGCAAGTCATCGTAGTACATTTGGAGGTAGTAATCGCTCTTGATTGCCTTTCGGAACTGAGAAACTTCTTCCTTGGTCAAATTTTTCGAGCATGCAGTTGTATAGTTTTTCTACTAGAAACTCAAGTTTATATGGAGCACTGACGAGATGATCTCCATTTAACACCTCACTTAGAGTTTCCTTCTTGTCCTTGAAATAATCTGCCATTAGAATAGATCATGTAGTATGGAGAAAAAATTACTATAACAAAAAAGTTATAGAAACATATTGAAGGAAGAAAGACAAAAGTTGAAGATGAAAAAACCTGGCTGACAGAAGGGAAGATCAAAATAGCGGTATGTTTCACTGAATACAGAAGAAAAGAAGAGGAAAAAGAAAAATAAATTATCCATCAGACAATCCAAATTGAAAAATTCCGGTGCACCTCTGATGAATAGAAAAGATAAGTCATTGGTATAGACCAAGGGGAAGCATCCATAACACACGGTTGTAAGCACATAAATTACAGAAAATAAAACATGTGTTAAATGAACACCAGACAAATAAAAGTATTGAAAGGGTAATTTTGACAAACATATTGATTTATAAACAAAAAACAAAAAAACTTGATGAAAAAAGAAGAGAAAACCAGCAGAACATAAACATGACAAGATGTTTTCCAACCACAAAAAAGGTCAAAACAGAAGTTAAAGCTAAAAAAGATTTACAATTAATCTGAAGAATCAAATGATCAAGACTTTCCTCAATACTTTTGCACCAGTCCTTATAACACACAAATAAGAAGATATTGATCTTATTAAAAGCCAAACATCAATGCAAAAATCTAAAACCTTTGCATGGACATGGATCCATTAAAATACCAAGAGGGTTCAAAAAGAGGAAAAGCTAAAGTCATCTATAAGACAATGAAAATAAAAAAGATTATAAACAGTGGCTGCCCCTTAAGCTAGAAGCAAAAGAAATGTTGCATAAGCTGTTCTAAGACATCTTTCTTTTTTTTTTTTTTCTCTTTATTTTCATTTTAATATCCTAGAAAACCCCAAACTTGCTTTGCGAACTTGAGTTCAAGATTGAGTCTTCCCTTTGAATCCGACAGTCTTGCGGAGGCAGAAAACTAGAAAATATTGTTATATAGGTTCCCATGAGAAATCGAAGCCAGAGCTCATGAGAGCAAATCATGGACTTGACCACTCATACATATCTCTCAATTCATGGCCCCCCCATCCATTTTGGGACACCAGCAAGCAAGAGTCCAAGTACATAAAGAGACATATAGGATTGAGTCAATGCTAAAACATACAAAGAGTTTCAAAAGCTCTTAGAGCACCATTTGAGATGACAATTCATGTGCAGGGAAAATTTTCAAAAGAAATTTGTAAAATGCTGTACATTTATTATCACTATACTAACTTAAATTTAGTAACTACTTCTCAAATATGTAAAGTAGTAATCAACAAGTCAACAAACTTGAACCGTTAATTTGAAAAGAAAAAAAAAAAAGAAGAAGAAATTACAACCCATAGGCCAATTGGTATTGAAAAATTAAAATAAATAACTTCAAAAAAAAAAAGATAAAAGACAGACAAGGACTGTGAATTCACCTGGGATTTTGATAGGGCCCCACTTTACCGACATATAAAGGAACAGGGTCTCCAGCTTTATAGCTATGGTCTTCATAATCAGATCTCACTAGGCTTCCAAAACTCGTTAGAGTACAAATAATAACAAGAAATTCCAAAAGCTTCTCCATTGTGTCTTCAAAATGGAAACTCTTCACTACAAATTCTAAAAACAAACAAATGAAAATGAAAATGGCATGAAGATAATATAGCCAAGCCAAAATCTCAGCATCCACGTTCGCATTCAGTCAGTCGTTGACTTTTGGATGGGTTTGACTTTTCTGAAGAGGGAAGATTCCAATTCTCCATCGATTCAATGCACCAAAGAGAGATCGAATCAACAAGGATTGGCGCCATAGTCTAATTCCCACTTCGACTCAGGTCAACTGTTAGAGTGGACGGGGTTTTGGTCTTTTTTGTAAGAATATTTTCATGAATATCAGTTTCTGAAATACAACTGATTTAAAGTCTTAGAAAATTAGACTAGATTGATACGCTTTTTCTGTGTTTTTTTTTTTTTTTTTTTAACATAAATGGGGATCCAATCTTTCTTTTTATTTTAAAAAACAAAAAGGCACAAAATCCAAGCGAGGGTTTTAATCAATTATATGCTCCTCCAGTCTGTCGGTTTTCAATTATATGCTCCTCCGGACTGACTAGTCATCTTTTAGTCGATTTGTTAGTTATACATAAACCAAACCAATCAAAATCAAGCTTAGCTTCAAAAAAATTTTCATTCATTCCGATTTTCATATTTTTCTGAAGTAGGTCAGGTTCTGACATTTTAAGTTCACGTTTAGAGAGCGGCTAGGTTTAAGAGAGTAAAAAGTTTTATTGTAATTGATATTACAAACTTTTCTTTCTTTTTATTTTTTTTATTTTTGGTAAGGAATAATATTAGTCATTACCAATATATGCATTATATTTCATCTATATTAACAAAAAAAAAAAAAAGGAAAAAAAAAAACCCCTAATTTTAACTTTGGTGTTGAAGGTTTTTCCTAAAACTCTTCTGAATATGAAGGAGGTGTGGCTACAAGCCTACAACTTACTGCTTTGCCAAATATCTATCGTAATGTTATTCGTCAATTTCCTCTAATTTAAGGCTGAACAAACAGAAGACTCTTGATGACATGAATATGATGCTAAAAATAAGGCCAATTTACTTTCCACAAAAATATGGTTTGTCTACATCTGCTTATTCTGCCTTTTGACGAATGTTATTGAAGCAGCACATCTCCACATGGTAAGTAAATCCCCAATACATTTCCATATTGTATATAGATCGGCATGATATTAGATCCCTCATGAAGAAAATTGCTCAAGTATTTCACTACCGTGGTGGAACCAAGACCTTTCCGAGGTTGAACAATCAGCTATATTAACCTCCAAAGTCTCCAACTAGCTTGGCATTGTGCCTTCTGCGTATACTTTGGACCCGAATTCATACTGCTAGTCTGTTAGCCCTCAGAGCCGCTAGTCAGACTTAATGTAAAAGTACATGTGGCGAACACACAGAAGAGAGGCCACAAAACCAACAGTACCGAACATCATGAAAAGGCCATAGCAGATGCCAGCCATGTATCCGAAAAAGAAGGAGACTTGCAAGGAACCAGACCAATCTGATTTGGCATAGTAGTAATATATGCAATAGCCATAAACATACAATGCAATTGAGCCACCGCAAAGAAAAGACCTGAATCAAATAGAAAAGCTAATGGTTAATCTGGAAAACTCGCAAAAACCGGTGAATCAAATCATCTGTGCTAAAAAAATTTTTGTTACATAATCACTTGGGAGCAATGCATTATTTGAGCAGAAGTATGATAGACTGGTAAATGAAATGACATTGTGGCGCAATTTGTAGAACTAATTACTTGACAAGTATCCTCTTCTTAATTAAAGGTAATAAGGAACTGATGAATGTTGAAAACTTTTTAAAAGAAATTCTCAGAGTATGAAAAGCATCCTCAATTATAATGCTAAACTGAACAAAGCCTTTGTTTGAGCTTTAGCATTGGAGTTGGCAAGTTTCATGCTTCTATGTAGCCATTGTTGACGTTTCCAGGAAATATTCAATTATTAATGCAGGTTTCTTCTGTGAATTTTCCGTTCAATTGAACTCAAATACAGAACCTAAATCTTCAGACAAAAGTACTTTTAAGAAGTGAAGTTAGGGACCATAGATAACAGAATAAGAAAATTTTTATGTCACTATGAGATATCATTGGACATTGATTGTGTTGGTTGTATTTACTGGGTTACTATTTAACTCCCACTACATACTAAAATCACATCAAAATACATAGTGAAAAATGCTTTATTAAAGAAAAAAAAAATACACAGTTTTAATTACAACATAGTAAGGAGGACAAATATCCTAACCTAATTGTTGAGTCTTTGGCCCATGACTCCAAGCAGTGTGCTAGCATTTCAATTTTGACAAAATATATCGAAACATACACACAATTTTGTTCAAATCAGAAGCATTGAAACGATTAAACTATAATGAACAGGTAAAATAAGTGTCAGGAAAAAATGAAACTATTAACACAAGTTAATAAAAAAAAAATTCACAAACTAGATTTAGGCATGAAAGCAATGAAATTTTACCCAATACAACGAGGTCAAATACTATCAGAAAAGATGCTACTGAATAATACAAGTTAATTAAAAGAATACACAAACTCTAATTTAGGCACAAAAGCCGTGAATGTTAGCCAATCAATAAAATCAATTTCAAAACATCCAATCAGGTAATCAAGTAGTCAATTAAAAGCAAACTCAAGAAATATCATTATGTATCCATACAGGCATCTAGACCTAGGAATTATGTAAACACGCAAATATGAATTAACAGCCAAGAAACACTGAGCAGAAAGATGTGTTTGAGTTATTAGATCTGTTGACCGAAGAAGAAACTTAAAGCAAGTAGATTAGTTTTGCACCACTACTGACTCAATTACTGGCACTGTGTATCAATTAAAGGGTTGAGTATACATATCCACTATTCCTGTTTTTATACATGACTACATCAAACTTATTATTGGTGCAATCCTAATGTAACTAATATGCATTCCCCAAAGTAGGAAATCATTTATTGAAACAAATACTTTGTCAATGAGTAGATTTTAACCCTCAGTCTCACCTCATCTCATGCTAGAGTTGTATTTAGTGTGTTTATATCATATATGAAAGAATATTAAGCCAAATATACACACATGTATAAGACAAGTATATGAAAGCAAAAACTTAGAACTCTCAGATAAATCAATTCTAGAAAGTATATTGGAGAAAGAAGGATCATTCAACTTCAAATCTTAAAGGGTATTTTATGATCTATCGGAAGGAAATTAATTACGATGAAGACAAATTCTGGGAGAAAAAAAACTACGGACAAGAAGTTTATCACATAAATTGATCATGACCAAAACAACTCTACTTTAGCCAAAATATATAAGTTGAAAAGAGAGTGTATACCTCCACCACCATTTATGATCTTCAGCAACAAGCTGGTAGTAAGTGAAACCCACATTAACAAAAGCGATGATGACAAGAAGAAGAATGAAGAAGACAAACAGGATCGTGTAGTTGACGTAGATTCGATGACCCCACATGCTGAGAATTACATAGAAAAGCTCAAAGTAGATGGCACTAAGAGGCAAAATCCCAGCCAATGCCATTTGAGGAAGAGCACGCCTGTACCATGGAAGTGGTGGAATATCTCGAGGGATATGAGTGACAGTGAAAGGAGCTTGACTCTCAGCCTTGCTATTCTGGCAAGGAGCTTGAAACTCATTCTTGCTGTTTTTCCCAACAATCCCACCAAGAAGCAGCAAAGGAAATGAAAACAGCATCCAAAGAAGAACTAACTCCATGATTGTGCCAAAAGGTAAAGCTACAGATGCCTTGTAAGCAGTGGCTATTGAGTTAAGAAGGCAAAATGTGAGAAGCAGAGGTCCAGAGAAAATGCATCCTGTTAGGAGTAGATTCCCCAACTAATCATAAAAAGATTGGAAATACAATCAGTTCACAATGTCATGCTTGTAAAAGAATCAAAGTGAAAATTCAGGATATTGGTGTAGAAGAACATCCGTAGGGACATACCCAGTTGGTTCCTTCAAGATGACAGTAAATTGAAGTTGCTGTATACCCGGCAATACTAGAGGTAATTGCGTATATGATTATCAGTGCAGTCAGTAAGAGTCCTCGGTTGTACGGGTAAAATACACCAAATACTCCGAGAATCAGAACGACTATGGTACTTGAAATGCATTCAAGGGAAAATTGAAACAAATAGTTATAACTTCATTAGACACATATGAACTTAATAGTTGATGCACTAGAGTCTTTAGGTACTTACATTGTCAATAATTGAGTACCAGAACCAAGGGCTGCAGCAAGCAATGACTTGTGAACTGGGTGTGTAAATACCTCATCTTGGATGCACTTCCAGCCTCTTTCTTCTTTGTTACAGTCCAATTTCTCATCATGCAAACCCCTTCTGCTGTCATCATACATTGAATATAGAAGAAAAAGGTAAGACTCAAAAGATTTTTGATATATAGCTTAGAATTAACATTTTACATAAATGCGTACAGTGTAAAATCCTTCTTTAAAACATGGATGTAGAACTTCACAAGGAAAACAGTCGAAAGGACAACTGTCACACTCGAAATTATTATTGAAAACAAACGGTACACTGCGAAATGTGTGAGTGATGAAGTAACTAAATATTTGGCCATCCTTTCCTCAAACAGAAAGTCTACTTTCTTCCAATACACAGTGTACACAAACTCTACATACGTTTCCTTGTCCTCAGTTAGGTCTACTGATTCTGAAGTCCTTATTCGAGCACTGATATCAATTATTCGGTCCTTGTTGAAAAGAATCTGAAAACGAATATGTGTGTAAAGTAAATATTTGTAGTCATCCATACTAGCACTGCCTTGGTTGTCAATTTTCCCTAAAAAAGACCACATTGGCAAGTCATCATAGTACATTCGCAATAAGTAATCTCTCTTGAGTGCTTCCCGGAATCGGGAAACTTCTTCTTTGGTCAAGTTTTTAGAACAAGCAACTTCACAATCTTTGTCTACTAGAAAGTCAAGTTGATATGGAGCCTCAATGAGATGATTTCCACTCAATAACTCACCAAGAGTTTGCTTCTTCTCCTTCGGATAAACTACGGTTACATTAAGGACTATTTAGTAATGAAAAATAGAAAAATAAAATAAAATAAAAAAGAGGCACTATATAAAAAGGAAATTACAAAAACACATTAAAGGAAAAAAAAAAAAAAATGGAAGTTCTGAAGAGAAAAACCTGATTGACAAAAGGGAAGATCATAGTAGCGATATGTTTCACTGAATAGAAAATGAAAAATATAATAAACCATCAGCTAATCCAGACTGAAAATCCAAATCAATTTTGGATAATTTTACAAATTTTGACGCAAAAAAGAAAAAAGCAAAATCAATATGTTAAAAGCAAGGAAAGAGAAGTTGACCACCTGGGATTTTGAAAGGGACCAATTTGGGTGACATAGAAAGGAACAGGGTCTCCAGCTTTGTGGCGGTGGTTTTCACTATCACATTTCACTTGGCTTCCACAACCCATTACAACACAAATAATAACAACAAGTTCCAAAAGTTTCTCCATTTTGTTTCACTTGGTTCTTCTTCAATGTGGAGACTCTTCAGTCTTCACCAAAAATTTATATTAAAAAATGTAAATGCCATGACCATATAGCCGGAAAAAAAAAAAAAAAAGAGAAAAGTATAGAGAGAGAGAGAAATCGAAACCTTGAGAGTGATTTTTGTTCCGTCACCATTGAAGTGGGAGGCGGAGTTCAGTTCGAATGAATCCAAGTCTGAATTCTGCCAGTCGTTGACTTTTCGGTCTAGTTGAGTTTTCTTTTACAACAACGAGTTTCCAGTTTTCCATTTATAAATCCAAAAATTGGACAAGGTCTCATTCCATTCAATTAAAAATAAAAAAATAAAAAAAAAAAACCGCCATAATATTGAGTTTTGTTGCAGTACATCGCCGCCTATAACATGAATTATGACATTTTTTTTCATTTTTTTCGGGATTCTCAATCTCTTCTTCTTTTTATTCTGAAAAATTCTATATTGAAACAATCTTCAATGCATATACCAGTACAAACGATCTACTTGGCACAAAATATTACATTTGACAAATTGTTTAATTTTTAGAGTTTTGGACATTTATACCTATTTTTTAAAAAATAATACTAAATTTATGACCTTTCAAAAATAATAAAAATACGTATGATCTTTTTATGATATTTTTCTAAATACTTTGAAAGTTAAAAAACGTAGTGACATTTTAGTAAATAAATCATCTTTTTTTTTTTTTACAAGAAACTACAAAGGTTTCCTAAAAACCAATTTAGTTTCCTATTCAGGGAATTTCTGTAAGTAAGTAAATCGAAGAAAACCGCAAATATTTTCTGGAAACCAGTTTGGTTTTCTTTAGCCGAAAGTCTTGTATGTAAGTAACTCACAGGAAAGCACAAAGGTTTCCTCGAAACCATTTTGGTTTCCTTTAGCCGAATATCTTATATGTAAGTAAATCACATGAAACCTTGAACATTTCCGAGAAATCATTGTGGTTACCTTTTTGCATAATGTCCTGTAGCTGAATAAATCACAGGAAACCATCATAGTTTCTGAATATCCTGTACGTAAGTAAATCACATGAAACTGTAAACATTTCCGGGAAACTATTGTGGTTTCCTTTTTATAAAATGTCCTGTAGCTAAATAAATCATAGGAAACCATCGTGGTTTTTTTTTTAGCAGATTGCCCTGTAGCTAAGTAAATCACAGGAAACCACAAAAATTTCCTAGAAACCATTATGGTTTCTTTTTCAAATCATAGGAAACAATGAAAGTTTCTTGAAAGCTATTGTGATTTCCTTTTTGAAGAATGTCCTGTAGCAAGAATTTGGTAAGGCATTAAATAAGGACGCTAAAGAATATGATCAAGTTCTCAAATTAAATAATTATATTTTTGAAGTAAAAGCAACAGAAATATATAGAATTTTGGATTCTGGCAACTAATTTCCAATAACTAAATTGATTTTTAGTAATCAATAATTGAATTAACCAAATAGTTCTACTGTTTATGATAGAAACTAATTTAGTTTTCGGTTTTTATAAACTAAATAGTTATGATATTTATGGTGAAAACCAATATAGTCTTTAGTTTTTAGTAACCAATTTGGTTTCTAGTTTCCAAAAATCAATTAGTTTATAATTTCTGATAATAAATTAGTAATTAGTTTTAAGAGTGATCAGCTACAAGTAAACTAGTAGCAAAAAGAAACGAGAAAAAATAGAAATTCTAAGATGTTATTTGGTCTTTCTTAGCAAGAATTTGTTATTTTTCTAAAAAAATATAGTACAAAGATAAGCAAAAGTTTAGACATAGTATTCTTGGTATTATTTATCAAAAGGTAGTACTAGGTGTCTTTTTCCCTAATTTCTACTCCAATACATAACGCTATTATAAGTGTTTTCTTTTAGTTTTTAGTATTAACTAATTAATAAAACAATTAACCATTTTACCCCTTTTCTCTAAACCTCAGTATGATTCTACTTTTTCACTTTTAACTTTATATTCAAATATTTTCTTTTGAGGAAATTTTATTTTTAATGGTAATTTTTCAAAAAAAATTTGAAAAATTCAGAATTTTAATTAGAAAAATACTAATTTTAAAAGTATTTAGAAACATACTATTTTTTATCAATTGATGAGATATTTGAGTTAATCAGTCAAGATACATGAGGATGAGGTAACCATTTTTTGTGAATATTTATTAAAAGTGTTATTTTTTAAAAAAAAAATTATAAAAAGTGATCTTATTCAAAATCAATGGGATTTTTCTAAAATTTTGGCCCATTTTTAATTTTGGATACTTTGGGTTTAGAATTTTGTACGAAGCCCTTTTCTTTTTTATCCCTAATACATAGGTTAAAAAAAAAATACCTACTAGATTGGCAACCTATATATATATAAGAGGAAATTTGATTTTTTATAATAATTTTTCAAAAAAAATTGAAAAATCCCAGATTTTGAAATTGTTTGAAAAATCTAGAATTTAATTAGAAAAATACAATTTTGAAAAATATTTAGAATATCATTTTTAATTAATTGATGGGATACTTAAAGTAACCAATCAAATTACTTCTGGTAACTTGACTAGTTATCTCAAATAACTTGATTAGTTACCCCAAGTAACCCAACTGGTTACCTCGAGCACCATTGAAAAATACCAATTTTGAAGAAAAAATGGTATTTTCCCAAATATTTATCAAAAATATAATTTTCTATATAAACTTTTAAAAGGTGATATGTTTCTAAATCAATCTGGGATTTTTCAAAAAATTCATCCCATTCAGGACTTTTTAATTTTTGGTATTTAGGCCTAGAATTCTGTAAGAAGCGCTATATGTAATTAACCATGTAAAAAATGTTTTTTAACCTCTTTTTCATTTATTTAATTATTAAAAAAATAGCTAGTTGGAAATGTCCCAATAAAAAAATAAAAATAAAAAAACCTAGTAAGGGCATTTATTTAACTCTTTAAAGGAGAAAGACAATTTGATCATTACCTAGTGACGGCGTTACACTGTTAATATTAGAGAGGGAAAAAGAAGACCAACTTTGTTATTTAGACAGTAATTGAATATGATAGGCAAATTCATATACTGAGGACAAAAGTTAGAGGAAGAAATGACTAATTGCTTGAGTATTAAAAAGTATATTAATTGAGTATTAAATGTATGATTTTTTTTTCAATCAAAGTGTATAACTAATTGATTGAATATTAGAAAGTGTACTTGTTATATTTTTAAAACTATGACAAGATTATGGAATAAATTCAAAGTTAATTGAATGAAAAAATTTTGGCATATGCAATCTTTCGCAAGATTTAATGCTTCATATCCCAGTGGCCGAATTTTAGGTACAATTTTAAGAAATTGTCATTTTTACACACTATTAATAGGGCTGAATTTATAAAAAAAAAATTGCAAAAATGATCGAGTTAATAAAAAAGGGTAAAATATATCAATTTTCGGATATCTAAATCAGTTTATGAAAAAAAATATAAAGAATAATAAACTTAATAAAAAAATGATAGATTAACACATAATAATTGATATATTGATATTAAATCGATACATTAATAAACAAAAATTAATATACGAATATAAAATTCATATACTAATACGTATTAATTTACTATTAATATTGATCTACTAAAAATTGGCTATTTTGCGTAAAATGGTAAATAAAAAAAGACCGATATTTATTAAATAGGTCACAAAAACGACTGCCTTTTAAAATAAGGTAAATAAATGGACATTGTTTTATGAATACTATATGTTATATTTATGGTAAACTGCAAAAAAAAAAAAAAAAAAAAAAAAAAAAACCTATGAGGTTTGTCTGATCTACAATTTAAACTCTAAAGTTTGGACTCTACAAAATAATACCATGAGATTAAGAATTATTGAAAATTAATATCCTAAGTTGACTTTTTGAATAATTTTAACCAGTGAATGACAATAATATGCTCAAATTAAGGTGAATAATGAGGACTAATCTAGTTTTAATAGGAGTATTATTATTTTTTTATTACTAAAATTTGTCAAAAAGTCAGTTCAGAGTATTAATTTTTGAAATTCTTAATATCAATATATTATTTTGGACTTTATTGGTCTAACTTTCAAGTTTAAATTCCAGAACGCTCAAACTTTAGAGTTTTTTTTTTTTTTTTGGTTGTCACCAGTTATATTTATGACAAGAAATGACACTGTATTGAAGAATATTTTGTGGGCTTTACGTAAGAATAAAACATTAGCAAATAGATTTGACACTACATTTAAAATGTTCTAAGATTTTTGTTAAGGATTTTATATATATATATATATTTTGCATTTTTATTTTAGTTTTCCTATTTTGGGTCATTTTATCATCGAAAAAGATTTTGTTCAATTATTTTTATTCATTTCATTTTTCAAAAGAAGTTGAAACATTTTGTGAAACATTTTAACTAGCAACAGAAGAGACAATCAATCTAAAGTATAACGTAAGTTTGTACTAAATTTTTAGTAACAACACATGTGAAATGTGAATTGGCACTATTTTTGGTGTGAACTTGATTGATTTTTTGTAGTAAGTTTTGACACACTAATTAAATAGTAATAACTCACATACAACATGTATTCTTTTTCCTTTTTATTTATTTTTTTTGGGATAAAAAATGAACAATACTTTTCATTAATAATAGAAAGATAGTGCAATACCTATCAAATGACTTTTTTGAGTACAAAGTATACATCCGTAATAAATTGATTAAAATCATCAGATGAATTTTGTGCACTGGGATCCTTGCAAAATCGACTCACAATAGGGAGACTCATGTGGATTACTATTGTTGTGTACTTCAAAAAAGCTCTGCACTTTTGTTGGCTCGTTATGACCCTCCACTCAACATCTGTTGATGGCGTTTCTCGCTTCAAATCCAAATGCCATTGGAAGGCAAATACCATCACCTGGACCCCCCAGATCTGAGTTAGTAATAATACAGATCGGGATATTAACCACACTAAAGGGATAAAAAAAACATAAGATCTACTAAAAACCACCATAAATCTGGATTTAAGTGGACTAAAATAACGAAAAATATAAAACAAACCCAAAACCACTATAGATCAAAACTTGAGTGGAGTAAAACTACCATAGATCTATATATGGGTGGAATTATACTTTCTTGAATGGAAGGATTATTCAAAGATATAATAAAAAAATAAACAAAGAAATAGATCTCCCTCTCCGATGATCTGGAAGAAGATGAAAATAGACTTTTTAGCCCACGTGTGTTGGTATAAAAATTTGATATAAATTTTAGGATACGTAACGTCATCCTAACTTAAAAACAGTTGAGAACTAGACTCTTTATTAAAGACAAAAGAAAAACAAACAAAAAAACTGAAAATTCCCACTAGAGAAAGAGATCTAAAAGATCTATCTCTAGCGATTTGAAAGAAGATAAAAAGAGACTCTTTATTCCACATATATTGGTATAAAAAATTTGGTATAAATTTTGGAATATATAACATCATCCTAGCTTCAAAATAGTTGAGAACTAGACTTTATAGACATAAAAAAAAAAAAGCAAAGAAACTGAAAATCCCCAACGGAGAAAGAGATCTAAAAGATCTTTTAGATCTCCCTATCTGGCGGTTTGGAAGAAGAAAAAAAGAGACTTGTTGGCCCACATTTATTGGTATGAAAAATTTAGTATAAATTTTGAGATACGCAACATCATCTTAACTTTAAAATGGTTGAGAACTAGACTTCTTATTAAAGGTATAATAAAAATACAAAACAAAACAAAGAAACTGAAAAAAAAAAACAAAATGAAGAAACTAAAAATCCCCATTGGAGAAGGAGATTTAGAAGATCTTCTATCTCACTCTCCCCCAGTTTGGAAGAAGATGGAAAGAGACTCTTTGGCCCACATGTGTTGATATAAAAATTTTGGAATATGTAAAATCATCCTAACTTAAAAGTGGTTGAAAACTAGACCCCTTATTAAATAATTAAAACCCCCCAAAAAAAATTGTAGTGAGGACTGTGGAGAACCAAATTACCTTTCTAGCATAAATACATTGGTCTTTATACCCGCAGGAGTGGATCGTTCTTCGGGGTTCTTACGAAAATACAAACCAAATGTGCAAAAAATTGAAAAATCCTAGATAAACTATAGTTTGGGAGGGGGTATACCGAATTTATTAGAAAATAACAATTTTTAGAGTTTTAATTTGAAAAATACCACTTTAACATTTATTTTTAAAAAATAACATTTTTTTTCAAATGTACTTCTAGTCACTTGAGATAATTAGTCCAAAAATCTTACTTTATTTTTTGTTATTTATGAAAATTGAATTGATACATTGAACCGTTCATGTCAACTCATTACATAAATTATACCATTGATTTTTTTTAGACTTTTGAGTGGAAGATTCTTACTTCCACTCTTCTGAATATGGATAAGGTATAATTACTAGTTACAACTTACCGCTTAGCCAAAAAGACAACATAAAAAAATATTCGTTAACTGCCTCTAAATTAGGGCTAAACAAACTTAAGACTCTTGAATGAAGATGTCATATGATAAAACAAATAGGGCCAATTTACTTGTCTACATCTGCCTTTATACGTCTTATATGGAGGCACAACATCTTCGCATCGCATGGACGTGGTGTATATATCGATCTACACATTTCCCATACTGTATGCAGATTGACGTGACGTGGTATTAAATCCTTCATGAATTGAATTGCTCATATAAATCACCGCTGTGGTGGAAGTACCAAAGCCTTTTGAGGCAAACAATCAGCTTTATTACTACCCCCCACCAAGTCCCCACCTAGCTTGGCAGTGTGCCCTTAGCCCTCAAAGGCGCTAGTCAGACTTAATATAATAGTATATGTGGCGAACACAAAGGAATGAGGCCACAAAACCAACAGAACCAAACATTAAGAAAAGGCCATAGCAGATGCAAGCCATGTATCCGAAAAAGAATGAGACTTGCAAGGAACCAGACCAATCTGATCTGGCATAGTAGTATTGTATGCAGTAGCTGTAAACATACAATCCAATTGTGCCACCACAAAGAAAAGATCTGGATCAAAAAGAGAAGCTTACGGTTATTTCCAAAAACTGGATGGGTAAATACTAGAGATCTCTCAAGTTATATATCCAAAATTTAACACCGAATTATGTGACAAGTGAATTGTCATTTCTAAATCGGTGAATCACATCATCTACTACTAAAATTTGTAACTTGGGAACAATGCAATACTTGAGCAGAAATATGACAGACTAGCATAAGATATTACTCTGTTAGGCAAGTTGTAGAACCAAAGTATAATTAAATGTAATGATGAACAAATGAAGAAAATATTTAGGAAAAATCTCGAAGAATATAAAGCACCCTTAACATAATGCTAAACTCAACTACGCCTCTGGTTGAGTTTTAGCATTGGAGCTGCCAAGTTTATTTCATGCTTTAATGTAGCCATTGTTGATGGTTCCTGGGAATCTTAAATTATTAATGCAGGTTTTCTTCTGTGAATTCTCTGTTCAAATCAACTGAAATACAGAACCTAAATTTTCAGACAAAAGTACTATTAGGCCACGTTTACTAATCTATAAATGTAATGAGTGGAAAGAGAATGGAGGTGAACAAGAAACAATGAATGGAGAAAGCTAGAATTCTCTTTCATTTGTAACTAATTAGTATGTAAACATATGAAAGAGAAAGCCTCTCTCTTTCTCATTCCCTTTCCACTCTATTACGGATTAGTAAACATGCGCTTAAGATGTGGAAAACTTAGGAACTAGACAATAACATAAGCAAATTTATGTAATTAGGAGATATCGTGATAGTGTTGGTTTTCTTGACTGGTTTACTACTTAACTCCCACTAAAACAAGCTAAAATCACATCAAAATACAGTGGAAAATGCTTCTAAAAATACATGCACAAAGTTTTAATTCCAAGATAGTATGGAGGGGAATTATCCTAATACATAATTGTGACTTTGGCACATGCCAGCAAGCAGTGTGCAAACATTTCAATTTTGACAAATATTTTCAAAACAAATGCACATAGCTTTGTTCAAGTCGGAACTATTGAAAACAATTAAACTATAATCAACAGGTAAAATATTGTAAGAAAAAATGCAACTATTAACACAAGTTAATTAAAAAAAAAATCACAAACTAGATTTAGGCACGAAAGCCATGAATATTACCCCGTCAACAGGATAAAATATTATCAGAAGAAATGCTACTAGATAATACAAGCTAATTAAAAGAATTCACAAACTAGATCTAGGCACAAAAGCCATGAATGCCAGCCAATCACTAAAATCAATTTCAAAACTTTCCAATCAGGTAATCAAGTACTCAACCCAAAGCTACAAAGAAGATCATTATATATCCATACAAGCATCTAGAACTATGGAATGTGTAAAGATGCAAATAAGAACCCACAACCAAGAAACAGTAAATGAAAGATGTATTTGAGATATTAGATATTTTGATTGAAGAAGAAAAACTAAAGCAAGTTGCGTATCAATTACTTGCATTGTGTATCAATTGCAGGGTTAAGAATACGTATCCACTTTTCCTGTTTTTAAACATGAATACTTCAAACTTCGTGTTTGTTTATGTCATATATGACTAAATATTAAGCTAAATATACATATACATATATAAGGGAAGCTAGTATAATGGGGATTTTTTTCATTCCTTATCGATAGAGAATTCAATTTTAACCATTGAATTTTAATCTAACGGTTACAAAAATAAATACTATCATTTAAGTCACAATTGAATTTGTTCCAATGCATTTAATATAACCATTAGATTAAAATCTACGGTCAAAATTGATTTCCCCTATTGATAGGGAATAAAAAAAATCCTTATTGTACTCGTTATTAAAAGTAAAAACCTAGCACTCTAAGATAAATGAACTTCAGAAACTATATTGGAGAAAGAAGGATCATTCAGCTTCATTTTATAATAGGAATTCTAAGATCATTTGGAAAGAAATTAAATAGGACAAAGGAAAATTGCAGGACAGAACGAAAAGTTGATAGAGAAACGAGAAGATAATACCATAGATTGAGCATAACAAAAACAACTCTACTGTAGATGTATCAGGTGAAAATAGAAAGTGTGTACCTCCACCACCATTTATGATCTTCAGCAACAAGCTGGTAGCACGTTAAACCCACATTAACTAAAGCGATGATGATTAGAAGAAGTACGAACATGACAAACAGAATCTTATAAATGGTGTAGATTCGATGACCCCACATGCTGACAATTACATATAAAAGCTCAAAGTAGACGGCGCCAAAAGGCAAAATCCTAGCAATTGCCATTTGAGGAAGAGTACGCATGTACCATGGAAGTGTTGGAATGTCTCGAGGGATTTTTGTGATGTTGACAGGAACTTGAGACTCATCCTTGCTATTTGGGCAAGGAGCTTGAAACTCACTCTTGCCGTTTTTCCCAACCATACCACCAAGAAGAAGCAAAGGAAATGCAAACAACATCCAAATAAGAACTAACCCCATAATTCTGCCAAAAGGCAAAGCTACAGACACCTTGTAAGCAGTGGCTATTGAATTAAGAAGGCCAAATGTGAGAAGCAGAGGTCCAAAGAAAATGCATCCTGTTAGGAGTAGATTCCCCAACTATCATAACAAAATTGAAAATATAATCAGTTCACATTGTCATGCTTGTAAGAGAACCAAGTTGAAAATTCAGGATATTGGTGTAGAAGAACATCCATCAGACTGAGACATACCCAGTTTGTTCCTTCAAGATGACAATAAACGGAAGTTGCTGTATATCCCGCAATACTAGATGTAATTGCGTATATGATTGTCAGTGCCGTCAGTAAGAGTCCTAGATTGCAATGGATAAAATACACCAAATATTCCCAGAACCGAAAGGAGTATGGCACTAGAAATGCATGCCAAGAAGATTGAAACTAATAGTTATAACTTCATTACACAAATATGAACTTAATATTTGATACACTAGAGTCTCTAGGTACTTACAGTGTCAATAATTGAGTACCAGAACCAAGGGCTGCAGCAAGCAATGACTTGTAAACTGGGTATGTAAATACATCATCTTGGATGCACTTCCATCCTTCTTCTTGGTTAGAGATCAATTCCTCATCATGCAAACGCCTTCTGTACTCATCATTTCATAAAACAAGAAAAAGGAAAGCCTTAAAAGGTTTTGATAAAAAGTTAAGCATTAACCTTTAACATATAGGCTCACTCTGTAAAATCCTTCTTAAGAACACGGATGTTAAAGTTCACAAGGAAACCAGTCAAGAGGACCACTGTAACACATGAATTTATTATTGAAAACCAATGGTACTCCAAGTGATGTGGTAGCGATGAAGAAATCAAGTATTTTTCCATCCTGTTCTCAAACAGAATATCTACTTCCTTCCAATTGACAGTGTAAACAAACTCTACATATGTTTCCTTGTCCTCGGTTAGGTCTACCACTGCTGCAGGGTTTGTTAGAGCTCTGATCTCAACTACTCGGTCCTTGTTGAAAAAAATTTCAAAATTGATGCGACTGTAAAGAAAATATTTGTAGTCATCTATACTAGCACTGCCTTCTTTGTAAGTTCTCCCTACAAATGACCAGATTGGCAAGTCATCATAGTACATTCTGAAGTAGTAATCTCTCTTGAGTGCTTCCCGGAACCGAGAAACTTCTTCTTTGGTCAAGTTTTTAGAACAAGCAACTTCAGAATCTTTGTCTACTAGAAACTCAAGTTGATATGGAGCCTTGAAGAGATGATCTCCACTCAACAACTCACCAAAAGTTTGCTTCTTCTCCTTTAAATTCTCTACAATTACGATAGAACATATAGTATTGGGAAAACAAAGAGTAGTATATACAAAAGGGATTGCAAAAACAAATTAGAGGAAAATAAAAATGCCAAGTTTTAAAGTCAAAACCTGGTTGTGGTTGGCAGAAGGGAAGATCAAAATAGCGGTATGTTTCACTGATCAAAATAAAAAAACAAAATGACCCATCAGCTAATCCGAGCTCAAAATCCAAATCCATCAAAGCTAATTACAAATTTCCTTTTTTCGAGCAACTGGGATAGACCCAGTAGTCAAAGAAGAAAATTGTACAAAGTAGAAAGCAAGGACAGAGAAGTTGACCTGGGATTTTGAAAGGGACCAACTATACTGACATATAAAGGAACAGGGTTCCAGCTCTGTAGCGGTGGTTTTCATCATCACATTGTATTAGAAGAAAAGAACAGAATGAAAATGACACATTCTCATTGATTCCAAACAGATGCAATACAGGGCATGTATATAGGAGAGAGCTCCCTGTACCAGCAAGGCTAACAAACCATAACAAAATAACAAACTCATTCTAGAAATATCTATTGCTATTTATGACATCATAATAGGATATATAATCTTCTAATACATTTCACTTGAATTCCACAACTCATTACAACACAAAGGATAAGCAGAAATTCCACAAGTTTCTCCATTTTTTCTTAAATAGGAAGGAAGACTCTTCACTAGGAATTCAAGTAATAAACAAGTAAAAATGTAAATGTCATGAAGGTATAGCACAAAAAGAAAAAGATTATATATATAATATAGCGAGAAAGAGAGAAAAGTAATAACCTTCATTTGGACTGAGTCTTGTTGCATCCAAATCCACCATTGGAGTGGGAGGCGGAGTTCACTGCGAATAAGTCCAAGTCTTCTCATCAAGAAGAAGAGAGGGGAAAAAAAAAGTCCAAGTCTTTAGTTGATTCAGACATCCGTTGACTTTTCGGTCCAATTTATATGTTCTTCCACGAGAACAAGTTTCCAATTTTCCATTCAATCCTAAAAAAAGAATCCAATTGATAACATATTAAGTGAGTAATGACCATTTGAAATTTAATCCTTTGAGGTTGTTTGCTCAGCAAACGAAAAGTACTAGAAGGCCGAGTGTAAACACTATGCACTACATCAACTCTCAAGAAAGCCATTTTTAACTCGGGAAAATATCACCAGGGTCCCCATTCTTTACATCATCTATCAGTTAGGTCCCATTCAATTTTTTTGTAGCTTTCAACTCCCAAATTTTTATTTATGACCTTGAAAATGAAGATTATTGCCCAACTTTGGAGATTTCACTTATCCTTCCTTATACTCAAATTATTTTTAGCAACTTTCTCATTTATATCTTCAAAGAGGATGACAATTTGGGACAGGACTCCACAACCCTAATTCTTTTTGACCATGCTTGAATACACTTTTAATTTTTTGTTTATAAAAATTGAAAATAAAAATAAAAATTTTGTTTATGTTTTTGAATTTTAAAAATAAAAAACTTGCTTGGTAACACATCAAATGATTTTTAATTTTTTAAAACAAAAAACATAAATATGCTTGGGAATTATAAAAATTAATTAGAAAGTACCATTCAAAAAATATTTAGAGCAATAACACTTTTAAAATTTTATTTGCAAAAATATCATAGACAAAAATGCTATTTTTAAACTTTTTTAGAAAAATAATACTTTTGAAAGTTTATTTACGAAAATACCACTTAAAATTTATTTAGAAAAATGCCATTTCTGGGTTTATGTATTGTCTAGAAAGATTTTGGAAGTGAACAATTTTCACTTCCATTATTTTTAAAAATTTTGTTTCCGATTTTTAGAAATGAAAACAAGATTTATGTTACCAAGCAAGTTTTTCAAAAAAAAAATTGTAAATTTTTGTTTATTTAAAAAGAAAACAAAAGTGTATCTAAAGATGCCCTTAAAATCAGTCTGTTGGTTTTTCATAATTATATTTGTATGATAAACATATTCACCACAACGCACGATTTAAACAAGAAAAAAATCGTCAATGTCAAGTTCACTTGTCATGCTAAAAAAGATATATATAAAAAAATCCATATAACTACATTAAAATTTAAATTTAAGTATACCAATTTCGGCCAATGCCTTCGTAAACTACAATAAAATTAAAATTTACCAACATGGGCTGCAACTTTTCTTGGCAGTTAATAAAGCTGAGCATTGACTTTTTGTTTATACTAACCGTATGTCTGACAAATTATCAACAACAATAATAATAGTAATACCAATAAGTTAAATGGTTTTAGAATATTTTAGGTACACCGTCAAAATTCACTCTATATCAAAACGTTGTTGGCACAATGGGGCTTTAAAATGTGGTTGGTCAAATTAAAAAAAAAAAATGAGGGAGCCTGGCGATATTGTTCCAAACTTATAATAATTATGCTATTTGACGTTTTACCATGCTCCTAAAAATTGCTTCATTTTGCATTAGAAAAAAAAAAATCGCTTGCTTTTGTTATCTTTGAATACTTGAATTACAAAGTTTGGTGGCGCCTTTGATACTTATAGTTCTATTTTATTATATGATCCAACAACTATGAAGTAACATGCCCTTATTTATAAAAAAGAACATGCTCTTATTTCTGGACTTTTAATTGTTATTTAGGAGTTGTTATTAAAAATTGCGTGCAAGTAAAGCCACAAAGTAGGACAGATCTAGTATCATAGTATTGATATAGCAGTTGGGGAGTGGGACTTGTATTTAGCTAATAATTTTCTGGTTTAATTTCTTAGAACCTTTGACTTTTCTGTAGGAATTTATCACGTGATTTGCACGGTGTTCATGGAAATGGTCATGTGCCAATGACGTGACAAAATGGAAAAAAACCTCAAAAGAAGTAAAGTTTGTGATTTGTAAATGACTTGGACACATAAGTAATAATAACAATAATTATTACTTATAAATCAATAATAATAGTAATAGTAATGTCGTTTTTCTTTTTTTTTTTTTTCAATAGTTGGGTTAATCTTATTTTCAGTCTTTATAACTCATACCGCATTTTGGTTCATTACTTTCAAATGCCTCAAATTTGGTCCCTAAATTTTGTTGTTGTCACAATATGAACCCTAAATTTTCAGATATCATATTTTATCTTGTATATTTTTTTCTTTTTAGAAGGAAATTATGTGAGTAGATCATTCAAATAGTATGTTATAGGAAATAAACCCTTTTTTGAAAGCATAATATTAATATTACACTTTATATTTCACCTTTTTANTTTTAGACTCCATTCAAAAAAAAAAAAAGGAAAAAAAAAAGAAAAAATGTCATGTCAGTCGCGCAAAAACAGACCTCCTCCAGTCAGTTTCTATCAAAACTTAGGCGTATATAATAGTAAATTTGTTGAGCAAATTAAAGCATAAAAAAGTTCAAAATAGTAGTTAAATGATTTTGTTAGTATATTATCACTGGAATCTTGTGTTTTCATACTCAAATGAATAATAAATATTCATACTAATTTTTTTTAATATGTATTTCTAGTTATTCAATACAATATATATAAAAAGAGAACTGACATAAATTTGAAGTTAGGATTTGAAACGACCTAAAAGAATGGACTGAAAATAAATATAAAATTTTATTATAGAAGAGATAATTTGCTTACTTTGACTTTGGATTAAAGATATGAGTTTTTTTTTCCTTCTAAAAAAAGTATGAGTTTTTTTTTTTTTTTTTAAAATGTTTATCTCCTTTAATGATCAACTATATAAGCATATATGTTAGTATTGTCGTAAATTCTCGTCCGTAATTTTTATCTCTATCTTCATCTTTCTCTCACAAAAGGTAACAAATGCTAAACACAAGTAGGTTTAAGTAACCCATTAATATGTATAAAAAAAAAAAGTAACCTATTAATACATTTTTAACAAAATTGAATTATTTATTTGCTTCGTTGTGGAGGATATGGGTATAAATTCAAAATTTTAGGGTGGACAAGCGAATAGACATAGGGTATGAGTGTAAATTTAAAATTTTAGATAGGCAATTCTTAATTTTAAGTAAGTAGACACTAAACATCAATGTGAAGGAACCATTTGCCCCACCTCCTTTTGCCTATATGTTTGGTAGAGAGGAAAGAAAGTAGGAGGAAAGAAAAAATTAGGAAGGAAAAAAAATGTGTAGGATAGAAGGAAAAGTATCTTTCCTTCATTATTGTTTGGTACGTAGGAAGGAAAGAAAACTAATATATTTTAAAATGACTGTTTTGCCCTTTTTATTAAAATTTTAAATGTAGTATACAAGGTTAATTTGGTAAATTCACTTTAAAACATGAGTAAAAAACTTTTTCTTCCCCTTTTCTCCCCATTTTTGGGAGAAAAATATTTGAGTGAGTCCCACCACTTTTTTCCCTCCCCTTTTCCCTCCTCTTTTTTCTTCTATCAAACAACTCAAATTTTTATTTCCCTCCACTTTTCCATCAAAACTTTTCTTTCCTCTCCCTTTTCCTTCCTACCAAACATAGCCTAAGAGTTGCTATGCCCCTGCCTCTAGTTAGGGACAATATCGAATAGAAAAGATTGAAATTAAGTGACTATATTTTGCAACAATAGTGACTTTGAAGCATATGAATAAATTTCGAGGATGGAAAATGAATGTTAAGTTTTAACGAAAGAAATAAATTTATGAATTTAAAACTAGAGATTTTCCCATCAAAATGGTTTTACCAAAGAGATTTTGTGGTAATTTGAACACTTATCAGTTACACATGTTTCTAATATGAAATACTAAAAAATATTATTCAAATTGATAAAATGTATTGAAAGGATGATAATTTAAAAACATTGTTTCCGAAATTCGCTCTCTTTATTATTGAAAAACAAAAAACAAAAATAACTTCTCATTTTTTTTTTGCCCTGAAGGAGCCCAACTTCTCATTTTAAGTACTTAATAATACCTACTACAAAATGATTAAAAGAAAAGAATGCATGTATATGTATATGTGTATATATATATTATAAAATAAAAACTAAAAAGTTTTAATTATCGTATAAGTATAGAGGATTAACAATTTCAAACTCCACAATAAAAAAGGAGACGAAAAGTAAATCACAAACATAATAACAACAAGAATTGTGGGCTACTATAATTCCTCAAGAGAAGAAGATAATAAGGACTACCAGCAAACAATTGTCTTCACCTGAAACTAGACTGCATTCTTAGTGGGTAGACTATGATTCCAATACCAAATGAAATCCACGATTGCTGAAAAGAAGATAAACTCATCCACATTACAAATCTAATTTAAAGAAAAAAATTTCAGATTGAAGATCTAGTAAATAGAATTTAAAACCCATACAGATCAAAGACCAGGTAGTACAAAATTCACACAAATGTGGTCCTACGACAAAGTCAAAATCTAGATTATTAGAAAATAAAAAGAATAAAAGGAAAAACTCTTCATCCCTGAAAAATATCAGGGAGAATAAGGGAGGAGGAGGAGGAGGAGGATATAACGAAAAAGGAGATCAAAATACTTCCTCTTTGGCTTCTTGTGAGAGCGACATTAGGGATTTTTTAAGAGATAAATAGAATGGAGACTAGGGGTTTTTGATAGAGAAAAACTATTTCGAAAAGAATACATATTACGAGACAAGGAAAAAAAATAACTATATTAACATGTTCTCATTTACATCAAGAGTATAGTTAGTATATCATTAATCAACCAAATTAAATTACCTTCATATTTCTATCTAGTAAAGCTTAGAAAAACCTAGTAATTACTTAGTATAGTGACAAGTACCAATCGATCCCACGAGAAATTGATCTAAGTAAAATGCTGGTAATTCTATGGTAAATGAGGATTAAAGTAAACTAAAACTAAATAAAACAAGAAAATAAATAAAATACAAACAAATAAAATAAACATACTAAGGTTTTATTCTCCACTGCCAAATAATCATATTAATTAATTATCAAATTTCACAGTTATTTATTAAAGCTATCAAACATAGATAGTCCACAAATGCGCAGCTATCCCACTCTTTTCTTAGATTATACGTTATCTAGATAAACGTCATAAATAAATTTTTTCTATTAAATAACTTAAGCAAACGCTCTAAAATTACATAATAGAAGTATTAGACAGAGAAAGATAGATTGATCAAGGTTATAATCACACAAACGCAGATTCTTAACCTAGGTTATGTTCTTCATTATAACTAATACCTCAAATGAGCATATCAATTATAATTTTACCACTTTCAGATCAATACGACAAATGTTAATACCAAATCTTAGCAATCTAGATCATTTAGTATGCCTCATAAACATACAAGATTAATTAGATATAGAATAACACAAGCAACTTTAAATAAATAATTAATTGCATAAAATCTGAAAAATTAAATAACAATTATGTATAGGCTTTTGAAATCACCCTTAATCTAACATAGGGCCTAATCTAGCGTATATATAAAAATGAATAACAAGAACATCATGCTAGAATAATAAAACAAATAAAAACTGAAAAAAAATAAAAAGAACACTATAGCAGCTCCTAAACTCTCTCTCTCTCTCTCTCTCTCTAGGTTTTTGATGTATTTTTGTAACTCCTACGTATGTATGATAGCCCTATATTTGATGTAAAGGATCCTATTTATAGGCAAACAAGTCTGGGAAGTGTTTAGGTCAAATCACACATAAATAAGGAGTCCTAGGTCGTTAAAATACTTGAAGTTGGTAGCTGTACGATACTTCAGTGCAGCGGCACTCGGGTTTACACATCGTGGCTTCCAATCTTAGGCTATTATTTTTTTGAAATTCTACTCACATGTCACGGAATCCACAAGCCAGCGCCAAGGTGTTTGGTTGTTTTTCCACCTCGATTTTTCAGCTTATTCTAACTTCATCATTTTCGCTCTTTTCCGACCCAATTCAACTTGTTTTTATCATTTCACCTCAAAAACACATAGAAACATAAAAACTCACAACGTAGCATAGAAAACCTATTGTCATTTAAGTATAAATTGACACTTATCAATAGTACACTAATATCTCAAAATTAAAGGATGTCAATGGAGCAGGGCTAGTTTTTCGTTTATTATCACCATCCCTGCTACTATTTTACTATATAATGCCCATAATATTCACCGTTTAATTTGTTGCGGGACACTTTTTGAGAGCAGTTTCTCTATCTATTTATTGGGGTCCCCATAAGTAAATATCATACCGAGTCAATTAAAAAAAAAATCCTATATTAGCCCAAATCTATTAAAAGTTTAAATACATCACAAAAACTTAAAATGAAGTAAAATCGATTGAAAACTTTAATTTTAGCTCAGACTAATTTGAGTTATCATTTTTAATTAAAAAAATATTAATGAAATTAAGACAAGCTTATAGAGATTATTATGGAAATTATAAATAAAACAATGGTGAGATGTTATAAATCCTAACTTGTATCCATGTATGACGACATATGTTATTAGCTTTTTTGTTTTTAAATTCCAACTGAATTATAAGTATAAGAAAAAAAAAATTAGACTATACAATCGATGCTAGATCAGGGATGGGCACTAGTATCAAGTCCACCTACCCCAATAAATATAAAAGGGAGAATCTTTGTCTTGTGCTCTACATTATTTATAGTGGTAAAAATCTGCTTTATTTAGGACACTTCACTGCAGTGCATCATTTCCTTTGGTAAAATTGACCTCCTATCTAGACTAAAAAATATTTATAACCACACATTTGAAATTTAGTAAATATCTAGTCATGTCTTTTTTTTTAATTAGTGAAATTTGCCATTTTTTTTTCAAGGAAACATTTCATTAAACTCATATAAATATCATAATAACAGATCAACTTATATGAAACCTCTTATAATGAGAACCAGAAAATCGACTAGCAAATTTGAAAATAAAAAAGACCTTCAAAAATCTCGGAACAAAGGAGACCCCTGTCAATGATCTTTGAAAAAAAATTTCCATGAAAGATGTACAAAATTTGACATATACGACTTTATTTTTTAATCAAAAAATGAATTTCATATAGAGAGCTATACTTATACCCTATTGTCGTAACAAGATACCCCATTAGCTAAAAAATATGACGAAAAGGACAACTTTTTGAATAAAAAAGAGAAATGGTACACCCAATCTTAGCTCCTTTATGTTGGAATAATGTCCTATAAAGTAGTTTATTATTTAGACATTATAAACAAAATTTATTGAATTATTTGGTATCTATTTATTATTAATAAATTCTATGTTATGAATTTTTATTTTATTTATGTCCCATTGATATACATGTGATGTGTATGTTTATTTTATGCAAATATCTAAAAGATTCCAAGACATGAAATGAGTAATAAAGAATTATTCGTATGAAGAGTTCGTATGTGTGAGCCATTATATTCTTTATTTCATTATGTCTAAATTAAATTATTCGCATTCTGCATATTGAAGATGGAATACTTTACTATGCCATAGAATGTAGTGTTGTCTATTTAATTAATGAAGTCTCTAATTATCTAAGTGAGTCTTCAGATAGAAACATTAATGTGATATAAGAAAGTTATAACAACATCGAATAAGACCTAGTGAATTAGAATTTGAGGTTAAGTACCGTAACTCAAATTTCTAATTTCACTAATCTAGCACTATTGTAGAATACTTTAATCCTAGTGATTAACGAACTTGCTTTTATGTGTTTTGTCTTCTTGAGTTACTAAAGGACTAGTTCCGATTTATGGTTCGAACTCTGGTATATTGGAAGATAAGGTATATGCATTGTATAGAACGTTTTTCATGATGGACACATGCATATAATGTCACTTTGAGTTTTTTCAAGTACTTGGATAATATAAACTAGGGCCCCGGTATTCACTATGTGAATTTGACTGTGTTAGTATGAGCAGATACAAACACCGTAGTCAACTATTATCCATTAGATGAAAAATAGCAACTCAAAGGTAAATATGTACTAGAGGGGTAATACGGTAATTTCACCCTACTAGTACAGCATTGCATTGGGGGTATGTCTGCAGGTACAGTATATGCTAAATGGATCAAGCTAATTAATTGTTAATAAGCTTCACAAATAAAAATAAATAACATTTAGTCCAAGAGTTCAATATTGGGCCTATAGTGGTGTGCCCCAATATTAATGGACAAGGCCCAATCATAATTAAGAGTTAATTATGATAATGGGTATATGGTCCATTGGAGCTTGGCCTTTATAGATCCATCTGATCCCCTGTCTAGCTCAAATTAAAGCCCAATAGTTATTTGATGATCAGTTGAGCCCAACAAGCCCAATAAGCCCATTAGGGTTTACTAATTTCTCTATAGTTAAGAGAAAAATTCTCTAACTACACAACAATATGAACTACACGTAAAACAACCTCTTGAGAAGAGAGTGTCACATGGCGTGCTGGCGGCCAGCCTGCGCATGCCGCGCGGGATCAATCCATGCATGGCATGCGGGCTCGCCCTCTTGGCCGCTCGGATATGATCCGTGCATGGCCAGTAAGCGACCTCCTGCGCGCCTACCACGTGGGTGGGTTTCCGTGCCCTGGTTGCTCGGGGTGCCGCCTCGTGCGTTTGACCTACGAGATCTATGTGAGCCCGTTGTCGTCTGAGAGTTGTCCCGAGCGAGGCCGCGTAGCGTTATGCGAGCCCGTTGGTGCCCGGTAGTAGAACAAGAGTTAAAATTTAGAATAGATGAGAATAAGAAGAAAAATAGAGGAATTTAGGAAGAATTTAGAGAAAAAAAGGAAGAACTTCAGAGAGAGAAGAATATTAGAGAGAGAATTTCTGAATAGTTGTATATCATTAATCAAGTCTGAAAAATAATGAACATAGAAGAGCTTATTTATAGAGAAGCTCTTAGACAAAACTAGGAAACTGACATATTCTAGAACCAAATATAAAAAAGAAATATCACACTAGTTACTCAAAATTTAAGTAACACCCTAATAAAATAATTAAATAGCTAAATATCTACTTTCTATATTTACGCCTAACATAAGTACGGAAAGTAGACGTATGATCTCCATCATTACATTTGCCATAGTGTATTTTAGGAAATACACCATTTTAAGTTTTAAATTATTTTAAATACAAAATGTCCATAATACTTATCTTATCAAAAGTCCACATTCCGACTAAACATAGGAGGTCGAGTTACTAGACACCTTGTTTAGCGCCTCTCGATACTCGTGTCTAACACTCTAGACACTATGTCTAGTATATCACATTCAAAAATGATCCAGATTTAGGTAGACATAAGGGGTCAAGTTACTAGATATTTTGTCTAAAACTACTCGACACCCATGTCTAGTGCTCCTGACACCCTCTCTAGCGCTCAACATTTAAACTCTTTTTTTTTCAGTCGAGTTGCTAGATACCTTTGTCTAGTACTCGAGTTCATGTCTAGTGCCTTCGACTTAAGAGTATATTAGTCCTTTGCACCTCCTTTTTTTTTTTTTTTTTTTTTTTAAGGGTGTATTTATCTAAAAACTATTGGGAGGGGTGTAGAATCTAAAATTAACTATATAAGGAGTATATTTTACCTAATTTTCTAATTATTTTGTCTATGGGAAAATCAAAATAGCAATTAAATATTCCTGAAAAAATTGATCCCGCACTTTTTCATAATTTTTTATTTTATAGATTCATCATTATGAGAAGTTTTCAGTTTTCTTTCTGTCTTTTTTCTCTTTTTTCTTTTTTAGTTTTCATCGTCAATTTATATTTAATCATTTAGGACATATATTATCTTTCTTAAAACTTGGTTTGAGGTTATGCCTATTGAATATTTATTGATTAAAAAACAAAATCAACAGAGAAAAAATATGGAATAATGACTCAAAAATTTGGAGATTAATATTAGAGAGGAAGACTAAAATGTCAAATAGGAGGGAAAGAGAGGCAAATGATCAAGAAGGGATATGCAGTTGGAGTCTATAGATTGGGAGAGGAACCTAGGAGGGGGAGGGCACGGCAAATGCAAAGTTAGAAAATAGGATATATCATTGGTTTCTAAGGTTATCTAATTTAATCTTTTTTGCTATTAAAAGGGGTATTCTTACGTCTTTTAGGAATGCAAATATAGTTCTCCATTTCAATCATCTACCGAATGTCATAAATTACTATCAATTTGAACAAATATGTTTCAAAATAGTAAACAAGCAATTATTTTCCTATTGACGACTTGGAAGAAATAAATTATGCACATAACATAATTAACATTAATATGCATAAAAGTCAATAATCAATATTATTATCCTTCCCGTTCGTTCAAATTAATTTTCACCATTTAGTTGGTTCTTTACATTCCTATGAGTATTTTGCAACTAACGATTTCGACAATATAAAATCTTAAAATTTTGGATAAGAAGCGAGAACATATTTATTTATTCATTTTTTTTCAAATGTGCCAGTTTTGATATTTTCTGTCATTAACTAACCATTTTAAGACAACAACTTATTATCCTTCAAAAAAAAAAAAAAAAGACAACACCTTGTTATTCAAATTAAAAATACAGATAACGCTTAAAGAATCATTAATTTGTTAATTTTTTTTTACTTGTAGCTTTAGAAGTATTATTATACCTATTTTTTTTCTAAATAAAGTGTTATTGTCCTTTCAAAAAGGAAAAAAAAAAGTCTATTGTAATATTAACCTAACATAATATGTTTTGAATAATGCTAAGGATCCCAATTCTTATCTCAATTTTTAATACCAACTCATGTCATATATGTATATTTAACTATTCAATTGATTGATGTTATCCAATTTATTTATTATAAGTTTTAATACACTGATGGGTTGAGCTAGAACTAATTTACTATGGGGGACGGTAATATAATTTTTTTAAATGCAACAAAATGATAAACGAAAATTCTAAAACTTTGTAAAAATACTCTAAATGACAATAAAGTAGTAGGCTCATCGAAGAAATCATCTAAAATGAAAAATTGGTCATCACTTAATTAACACTATTATAGAGGGAAAAAATCTAGAATACGTGTAAAAAATGAATAGGCTTTTTCAATTCCAATTATTTCTCAATGTTTGTTTTGAAAACTAAGTTAAAAAGGAAAGTAAAATTTAGTTGGATTTTAAGAGAAAATTTGATCATTTACATCTCACAGTGAGGACAAAGTTGCAAAACTAAATTTTTAATGGGCGCAAATAGTATAAATAGAAATTATTTTCTATACAAAAAGTCAAAGACAAAAATTGAGTGGACCATATCTGCTCCCTTTCCCTCCTCCACTGCTAACGAACCTTTGGGATAATACTTAGAATCTCTAGTGTCATATATATATATATGGATTATGCTTGGGATACTAAGTAATGTACCAAATTTGTAATATCAATAGATGTTGTATGTGATTTGTTATTATTTAATTGGTAATAATATTTAATTTATTTGTAGTAAGTTTTAATACACCAATAGGATTGTGACAATTCACATGCCCTATGTGTTGATACAAAATTTTTGGTACAATAGTTGGGACCTCTAGTACTATCCTATATATATATATATGTAACTAGCATAATATATATTTTTTTCATTCACTATCGGTAGATGTATCAATTTTGACCGTTAGATAAAAATATTATCATTTAATTCACATTAAAACTTGTCCCAATATAATTAATTATAACAATTAGATTGAAATCTAACGGTTAAAATTAATACACTTACCAATAGTTAATAAAAAAATAACTTATTGTATTAGCTCTCATAACCCGCCTCCAAGTATGCAGTGTTCATTGCTGCACCTCATGCTTGTCCAGCAGATGTGGTTGCTAATCTTTTCTTCAGACATGTGGCGAAGGTGTTTGGAGTGCTACGGGATATAGTCAGTGACCGGGACGTGTGGTTCACCGGTAAATTCTGGACCTATCTCTTCAAACTTATGGGTTCAGAATTGAAATTTTCTACAGCAAACCATCCGCAAACCGATAGACAAACGGAGTGGATCTATGCCTTGGTGGAAGAATACTTGCGACATGTGTGTGCAAGTCAAAAGGATTGGGTAGGTTTACTTGATGTTGTCCAATTCTGCTACAATCTAAAAAGAAAAAAAAATATTAAATAAATAAATAAGAATAATGCTTGAGTTTTCAATTATTATCCTACCTTTTAATACAACTTAATGTGGTAAGTGATTTATTGGTATTTAATTGGTGAATATTATTGAACTTATTACTCTTAATTTAAAAATTGAATCATGATAAATCATATCACATTAAGTCATATTAAAAAGTATCATAATAGGTGGGATCTCGAGCGCTATCCAATTAATAATGTTAGATGGGCTTCTAGACATAATAACTCCTTGGCATGACCAAAGAGCCCCTACATGCTAAAAAAATGCCCATTTTAAGTTGCAACAACTTACCTCTAAGAAACAAATGATTAGCCCTACCAAGAACTAACGGATACTGAATCAAGATAAAAACTATGGCTTAATCGTCCTATGGATGATTCAAACCTAAGATGTACTGGTTAAAGTTGTTAGAAACTTATGAATATAGGAAAATTGAAAAAAAGGAGCCTTATAATTATTTATTAAAAACATTTTAATTTCTTTTTTGTAATGAAAAAAAAAACTTTTATTTTAACTATTATCTGATCACCCCTATATCCTGTGAAGTGGGGAATAAAGTCATGTAAAAATACAACTTGCCTTTAAATTCAACGTTTCTAACACTCAATCAAATTATACATGTAACTGAACAACCCTAAACCAAATATCAAACTAGGCATTTTGCCAGGAAAAAAAATTTCAAAATTAGATTATCCAAACACAAAAGTGAAAATAAAATAAAAACTTAATTTAGTTTTTCAATTTTAAAATATTTTGTGAGTAACTTGAAAGTTAAAAGTGATTTTTTTTTCCTAATATTCTAGTTCAAGATTGAAAATTTTAATTTCAATTTCAGTTTTAAGTCATTTACTTGTAAAAAAATAAAATAATTTTGATAATTTAATTTAGTTTTGTATTTGAGTCTTTTATTAAGGGTAAATTTGTCATTTTGTAGAAAATTTCCTTCCATTTAGCGATTACATAAAACTTTGATATGATACTTTATTAAATTTGAAGAGAATTATTTATGTATACAATAATTTTCATCAAAATTGGACAAAATTAAAGATTTTCTACAAAAACAATAAAACAATGAAATATGTGGTGTGGTTATATTTCTTATATTTAATAAAACAATATTGATGAGCACAATAAATTTTCTAAAAATAAAAATGACATATAAATAATAAGCTATGCATAAAAATGTGCTCAAAATCGGCCAAAAATGATAATATAGTAATTAATGTAATTATCTATAATAATTTGACATGCTTAAACTTACGATGGATAAGTAACGATAGATAAGTACGTAAGCATTCACCATTGTTACAATCTGATAATTAATTATGTCTCATAAAATGAAATCTTGTAATTAATTATGCCAAGTGAAATGAAAAATTTCAAAATGAAATTCAAAGCATAAAATTATACGTCAAGATATGCATGTTACTAACTGTAAATATTTTTATAAACAAAAGAGAAAAAAAAAGGAAAGCATAGATCTAGATGTAAATAAGACAAAATATGTGGGTAAAAGAGAAATAAACTCAAAATCTGAAGATCTACCCCTCTCTCTCTCTCTCTCTTTCTCAGTCGTTTATTATTAAATTTCTCTTCCCTTCTTTGAGATCGAGAACTACATCTTCCTCGTTTCTCTTTTCCTTAGTCCATCTACTAGATCTGAGGATTGAAGGAACACAATGGAGGACTCCCTTACGATCCTCGTTCTCGCGCTTCTAATCTCCTGCTGTGCCACCCACGTTAGCTCCGATGGTTCAGATCACCGCTACAAGGAAGGTGAGACCGTCCCACTCTACGCCAATAAGGTCGGCCCTTTCCACAACCCCAGGTAAATTTTTATCGATTTCCTCGATCTGAATTTGGATCTGAACTATTCGCGCTTCGGATCTCGTTTTCGTGGTCCTCTTGGCGATTTTTTCTTGAGGGTTTTGTTTGGGTTCACCTGGTTCTGAGACCTGGGTTTTTTTTCGATTGAATCTGGTTTCGGAAACTGATTCATTGGAGATCTTAATGGCGCAGATTAAGTCGAATTGGGAAATTTCGTTTTGATTTTTTGTGTTTTGAGCTGTTATATATATATATATATATACACAATATGAATTGCTTGCATTGTATTGTATTTGGGCACTGATGCGAGGTGGGTTGGGGCTTAGAAGGGTCTGAAATTGTGATTTGTTTTGGAATTATTTGATGGAAATTAGAAACTATGCGTGTATAAATGATGGTAATTGTTTTGATATCGAAATGTGCTGACTGTTGCTGTATTTGGTTGTCTTGGTTCAGTGAGACGTATCGCTATTTCGATCTGCCCTTCTGTTCAGGAGGTTTGTGCTATGCTCTGACTCCTTTGTTACTATTTTTATCTATTGATCATTTTTTTTTAAAATTTAATTAATGGGTTTTTCTTAATTCCTGATATTTTCTTTGGATCACACTTGGTTTGTTGAGGAAAGGAATATAAATATTGTAGGTGTAGACGTGCGCACTGTTTTGGGGTGCTCTGATCTGTAATTATTTTAGTTATTGCCATGGATGTATCACAAAATGCAGGTTTCGTAGTTAGTATGGCTGAATTTAATTTCTTTCTTGAAAACAAGATGCTATTGATGTTTATATTCTATTGAAAAGACAGAAAAAGAAAAATCCTTTATCCTGCTCGCTTGTTTACTCATAACATAATGCTTTTGAAATATTAAAATGGCCCTCCAGGCTCCAACTTGGATTTGGTTGAGGTGGGGAATGAATTATTTTGCAGTTAATGGAATCTGAATATATCACCTACGCAGCTCGATCTATTTCACTTAAATCTAGGTGCCCAAAGTGCTTGGTATAGGAGAATTGGAGAAATGATAATAACAGGATTTGGGAATCAAAAGTTCTCGTTTGTTTTCTTTCAGAGAATTTTTCATTAATCTGGTTGGTGATGAATGCTATGCTCCTCTTGCTGTTGTGGAAACATTTTATTAATTACAAAGCTTTCAAAAACTGGAAAAGTACAAACACAAGCATTAAAGAAAAACTGCTTTGCTTTGAATTATTGTGTGTTTCAAGTCTTTTAAGATATTATCTTTTTATGTTATGGTAGGTGATGTGAAGGAGAAGAAAGAAGCTCTTGGGGAGGTACTGAATGGGGATCGCCTTGTTAGTGCTCCCTATAAACTTGAATTTAGAAAAGAGAAGGAATCTGAGGTTGCTTGTTCAAAAAAGCTGACAAGAGAAGATGTTGCTAAGTTTAGAGAAGCTGTGAAAAAGGATTACTACTTTCAAATGTATTATGACGACTTGCCAATCTGGGGTTTTATAGGAAAGGTTGATAAGGAAGGAAAAGCTGACCCAAGCGAATACAAATATTCTCTTTACAAGCATATCCATTTTGACATTCTCTACAACAAAGATCGTGTGATTGAAATCAGTGCTAAGACTGATCCTTCATCAGTGGTTGACCTGACAGAGGACAAAGACGCTGATGCTGATTTCACTTACACTGTGAAATGGAGGGAAACTGAGATTCCTTTCGAGAAGAGAATGGACAAGTATTCACAATCTTCTTCATTGCCACATCACTTGGAGATTCATTGGTTCTCAATCATAAACTCATGTGTTACAGTGCTTCTGTTAACGGGTTTCCTTGCAACGATCCTCATGCGGGTTTTGAAGAATGATTTCATGAAGTGAGATTTTATTTCTGAATTTACAAAGAGATGTTCATATATTTACCTGTGGTTCTTCGTTTTCCTTTTTAACTGCTTATTGGAATGTTTAATTTCTCGAAAGGTATGCACAAGATGAGGAAGCAGCTGATGATCAAGAAGAGACAGGATGGAAATACATCCATGGTGATGTTTTCCGGTTCCCAAAGCACAAATCCTTGTTTGCTGCTGCCCTTGGTTCTGGCACACAGTTGTTCACTCTGTGAGGATCTTATTGTTTATATAATATATATATATACAAATTTTTTTGTGGAGCTATTGTGTGTGTATATATATATATAATTTTTTGGCATAGATCAATTTTTAGTTTATGCGGTGTCTTACTAACCGTGATATCCTCCCCCATCTATGAATGTCCAGCACTATATTCATTTTCATGCTTGCACTGGTTGGTGTATTTTATCCATACAACCGAGGAGCTTTATTCACTGCATTGGTGGTCATTTATGCACTCACATCTGGAATTGCGGGGTACACAGCAACTTCTTTCTACTGTCAGCTTGAAGGAACAAACTGGGTAAATATATATAAGATTTTCCTGTGCAATGAGTATCGCTTCTACTTTGATGTTTCTGTAAAAGAGTTGGTGTGAAGTTTAACTTATTCGATTTTTTGTTTTCTGGTTGACAGGTGAGAAATCTGTTACTTACAGGGTGCCTTTTCTGTGGGCCTCTGTTCCTGACTTTCTGCTTCCTTAATACTGTTGCAATTGCTTATAGTGCAACTGCTGCCCTTCCCTTTGGCACTATCGTAGTCATTGTCCTTATATGGACATTAGTGACATCACCATTGCTTGTGTTGGGTGGTATTGCTGGGAAGAATAGCAAAGCTGAGTTCCAAGCTCCTTGCCGCACCACAAAATATCCTCGAGAAATTCCACCTTTGCCTTGGTACAGGGGTACTCTTCCTCAGATGGCAATGGCAGGGTTCCTTCCTTTCAGTGCTATTTACATTGAGCTTTACTACATATTTGCTAGTGTTTGGGGTCACAGGATCTACACCATCTACAGCATTCTATTCATTGTTTTCATCATTCTCTTGATTGTCACCGCGTTCATCACTGTTGCTTTGACGTACTTCCAACTTGCTGCTGAAGATCATGAATGGTGGTGGAGGTAGACACATTTTCTTGCATTAATTTCCATTTCTTATATTGTTTATTTTGTTTTTATTGTTGAGAACTGCACTGCACTCTAATGGTTTAGATTTTTCCTGGTCTATTTTGATACATGCTATTTACCTAGTAACTGAATACTATTTAATGGCCAGAAAAAAGTTGAAAAAGAGAGGGAGATCCCCTATTGAGAGGTGTTTTAGGGTTGGGGGGGTGGTGTGTGTGGACTATTTGTACTTCAGTTGTTATTTTATTTTTAAAAAAACTATAGGGTTGACTAGTCTGATTTATTTACAATTGTGACATAGACTCATAGCTAGTACTTGTGACACCTAATTATTGTGGCTACGTCTACAACATTTATTTATTATTTTCTTGAAAAGAACTGGATTTAATTTCTTTTTGGTGGATCAATGGCTCGGTGCAATGTAACCAGTTTAATTTACAATATAGTCAAGCTAGTATTTGTGATACCTTTTTTGTTGTGGCTGCATATGAATTGAAATATAGGTTTCATTGTTGAAATCAACAAAGAAGCACTGTACTTGTTTTTGCTACTCATTTAGTTAGAGATTAGGCAGGCTAGGAATGTATGTTGTTTTGTGGTAGGGTAATATTGCTATGCCAAATTGTTTGACAAAAATTCAAAACTTTCTGGAATACAATTGCTGGGATATTGCTTTCAAGCTTTCATTAAACTGGAGTGATATATTATGATTTGAGATCATAGAGTGCAATTGCAGAAGGGACTCATGTTGCTTTTGTAGTTTCTTGATGGAAATCTGCCCTTGTCAGCATGAAATATGATTTCTTTGTTTAGGACTTTTTTTTGGTGGATTTCCAAATTTCGGTTCGTGTCGGGCATAATGTTTAGAACTCGATATCTTTTATAGCAAATAGCTTGCTTGGTTTTGTTCTTTTCTTAATTTATTTGTTACACGAACACTCGTTTTCTTTAGTTTTCTTTCCTCTATTGCGATGGGTCTGCATATATTAGGTTTCACAGGGGCATATGGCAGTCTCTGGTTTTTTCTCTTCAAGTGGTGTACGTGCTCGTATGTTCCGGGCTGAACCTTGCTTTTGATTTGCTACAGGTCTTTCCTATGCGGTGGATCAACTGGTCTCTTTATCTATGCCTACTGCTTGTATTACTACTACGCCCGATCAGATATGTCTGGTTTCATGCAAACCTCTTTCTTCTTTGGTTACATGGCTTGCATCTGTTACGGCTTCTTTCTCATGCTTGGGATGGTGGGTTTCCGTGCCGCATTACTCTTTGTTCGCCATATTTACAGGTCGATTAAGTGTGAGTAACCGATGGTTGATCTTTCTGGTAAAATCTGTGCTCGTACTTCTTCTGCGTCAAGGAGGAAGGTCTATGATTTTTGTTAGGTGGATTTGGTCTTTTAGGACTTCTGCTCTGCGTTTGCTCCAGGGTTTAGGGATATATTGGACTCTACTTTTGTTGACTGTATGTATCTACAATGTTAATGTGGGGAAGAGATTGTATAACCACATTTACCTTACTCTCTGAAATGACATTTTCCTTGTTAGCAAAAAAGTGATCACTATTTCAATCTCTTACGTCAATTATTTTTCCACCATGGTGATTATTTGAATTATCAAAAGGAAAATAAGAGAGATCAAATAGTTGCTTTTATATAGCTAAAAGCCTGTCAGACAATTTTTATTTTATTTTATTTTATTTTTCTTTGAACTGATGTTTGTTTATCACATTACTGACTCCCAACTTCTATCTTTCAACCGAGAATCAATTCTGATCAATGTACTTATTTGAAAGAATGGTATCAAGATTTCAATTTTCGAGTTCGCCGAAGAAGAAAGTAACGGTAGTGTCAGTTCTCAGATGAAAATAAAATTAATGCTAGTTTTTGGAAAAGGAAAAGAAAGAGAAAGGACTAATTATTTAGGTACCAATTTTGAAATAGTAATGGAATGAAAATGGTAATATAATGAGAATTAGAAAGGAATGGAAATGGAAATGGAAATGGTAATGGTAATGGAATGAGAATTGGAAGGCAATGGAAAGAGAAACTAATTCACTTGTTTGGTTAGAACAATAGAACTAGACTATGAATGAAAGTTCTTGTGTTAGGCTGTTGAAAGTTTTCTACATTAGTCATTTGCAGTATATTTCGTTAAATTCTTTCTTAACAAAATGAACAATTGAGATGCAAGTGCCCCTTCTGATAAGACTATAAGGTAATCTCTCTTCCTTCAAAATTGTCTTCCGTCAAAAAAACTTCGGTCACTTTTTCTCTACACAATAACCCCAAAATGTGAAACTCATCCCAAAATCATAGAAAACATAAATTAATTTTAGACCGAAAAACAAAAAGATATTTTACTCTTCCTTCGAGCAGCCAATAAGTCTTCTCCCAAGGTTCAAATTCATCCAAGTTGTCTTTAGAATAGCTAGCCTTCTACTAGATGTCTTGTGGAGGCCCATGAATTGTATGACTTCTTACTGCAGAGGATGAATGCAAAGAGGCAAGAAGGAACCAGTTTTGAACGCCAAATTGACGAAGAAGATATAAATAGAACAGGCAGAAAAAAAAAAAAAAAGGATTTATAAATAGTTTCAATAATGCAAGGACCAAAATGGCAAAATTCAAAATTTAACGATCATTAATGAGGCATTCCAATAATTTAGAGACCTATTATTAATCCTTTTAGAAAAGAGTTAAAATACTTCACCAATAGTAAATGGTATTATTATTATTGTTTCCTCTAGGTTAATCATGACTGTTATTGAGATTAATTATAAATGCTATTGAATTGTTACATTTAAAAAAAAAAAAAAATATTACATTAATGGAATTTGGCTTTTTAAAACAAATAATAGTAAGTAGCAAGTGTTCTATAACCTTAATCCTTATGTTCTTCAATGAAACATAGATTGTGATGAGCCTCCGGTGCGCTTTACTTAGCATAAGAAGAGGCAACAACATCCACCTGGTCAAGCCACATCACTGAACAATGCACAGAATGGTGATGACGTGGGGGCGGTGCTGTCATCTCAGGTGGAAATTCAATTGAGAATAGTCAGGGTAGATTAAGGGGGAATTTGTAACGAAGGGTTTGTTAGAAGAAAGAAACATAATTGGTTAGAGGCAAGGGGAGATAAATGAGAGAGAAGTGGCAGGAGAGAACCATTGTGGAGATACCAGACTCTCGAACAACCTGTGTATCCTATATCATTCATTTAAATTGCAATAACAATTCCATATTTTCCATTTTTATCTTGTTATTCCTATCAGATTCTTATGAACAGAAGAAAACTGGATATGGATTTCTTCGCTCTTCTTTATTTAACTCAACATGTAGTACATCACTTACGTACAAACCATATCCACCTCCTCTATTCAACTTTATAATATTAGGATTCAGAAAAGAGATTAAACTCAACATTTCCAGGAAAAAAAAAAAAAAAAACTCAACGTTGAGTACATTATTCAAAAGTACAAAACATACCAAGGAAAGAAAATTCTTCACTCTCTGTTAATAATGATGCCATATCTTTCATATTGGAGTTTATGTTTATTATAACGATTTTGGATCTCCCAAGGTGTAAAGGACACTAGTTGTCCTTAAAACAGTGTGACTATATTATGCATGAGATACATTTTAATTATATCTCTTGATCAATCTGAAGCACTAGATCGTGTGGCCCCACTATGGATGCGAACGTTACTGTTTTGCGTTGAGGAAGCTGACTGATCTTTTCTGATTCCTGTTGGGTTAAGCACCAATCAAAGATGTCCACGTTCTTCCTCATTCTTTCTTTGTTGTAGCTTTTTGTTACCAAGCTCACCCCTTGCTCGTACACCCATCTCAAAGCAATCTTCAAAAGACATAATTATTATTTTGGAGTGAGCATCATGGGTCATTTTTGGGACTTACAAAAAAGTATACATGATTTACACAATTGCCCAAGTAAATAATATATAAAAAAAAAGTTTCCATTTGATTGAGATAAAAATACTGTTCAATTTGTCAATGTTGTTGACAGTTATGAGAATTTGAGGATAATAAACTAGTTATGTTAAATTATAGTTTATAACTAACTACCAATAAGAATTTTAATGTGTTTTAATTTATTCCAATTGGGATGAACATGATTGCTCTAAATTTACCACTTCTTACAAATTCTAATTGATGAAAAATTTGTAGTGATCATCACCATCTGGTGTTAATTGTATTCTACACCTATTGAAAAAGTGTTGTATTTATGCATAGGAGGGTCCATTTGGACGGCATAACAAAGTAACATATGTCCGAAAAAAACAAATAAATTTGTTCCAAGTTTGAAGAGGATATTGTGAGAAAGTAAAACCAAATATTGCCATTGACTCGAGTCATATCGGAAGGTGTGTACCGTATGCACAGATAAAGCGGGTGATGACAACAAAGTCTTCGCAAGTGATATTCAGTACTGCCTTCTTTTGAAATTGAAGTAAAATCTTATTTTCTAACTTGGACTTGAAAAACTCTATACAAGGAGGGACGACTTTCTTTAATTAGTTATTGTAACTTTTTGAAATTTTGGCTTGAAATAGGCTTTTCCTTTGTTAAGTCATGACTTCGTGTATTTAAAGGCGCAAAATGTAAAACACAATTAGAGTTTATATATTTATAGCGTTATTTTGTTCTAATTAATATGACACATAAAAGAATAGAAAGTTCACAAAATACCTGAGCTGTTGTCTTTCCTTTAGCATTGGCAATCTCTTCGAGGACATCACACCCTATAACCCTATTGTCTCCCCATTTAGTCCCACTAGCACCCAATGGAGAGTAAGCTGTAATATGAATACCCTTTGCTTCACAAAATTCTCTTAATTTCTTCTGCTGCCAAATTGGGCTCATCTCCACCTACAAAATCCCATTTACTAACCATTTAAATTTTATATTTTATCCTTATATCCAAAGATAGGATACAAAATAAATATACTCTTACAAATTATAATTATTTTTTAATCATAAATTTTTTTAAAATTTGCATTATATTTGATTCTGATATAATTTAACGTGGAAATATCACTCTAATATTTATTTAACCATATTTACTTGATTGACGGCCGGAGGGATTTTGGCGAGTGAAAGGAGCTCCTCAAGCATCTGGGGAGTGAAATTACTGACTCCAATGCCCTTAGCGAGCCCAAGTTTTTTGCAATCTTCCATGCCTTCCCACACCGACTTTATATCTAAGGGCTGTATGAGTTCCTTCTCTACAGGCATACTCTTCACCTCTTTGCTCAATTTGAATGGCCAATGAATTATATACATATCAACGTAATCCAATTCAAGCTTGCTGATCCAAAATACAAAGAAAAGTCTTAGCTATATAGCTAATAATTTTCATATGAGTACTAATTCCATTCAAAGTATTTCATGTAAGAAAAATCAACAAAAACTAATATATATGTAGCATGGCTCATATGTCCCCATCTTAATTTCCTTATATTTTGGCTCCGCAAACAACCCGGGTGCGCCTCACGTGACTGGTTTTCAACGGAGAAATTGGGGAGCTAATAGTCAAGAAAATTACAACGTAAAAGCTGAGTGCTACACTAAGGAAAAGAAAAAGAAGAAAAGAAAAACTCAAGAAGTAAATCAACAAGAAAGAAGTGACAGATCATTTTTATATGTTATACCTCCTTTATGAAACACAAGATTTTGTAAGAAATGAATCTATTTTCTTCTTATTGTATTAGACACAGCTTTATCTTATTCTTTCTTTTTTTTTTTTTTTTTTTTGACCAAGTATTTATAAATTATAACTATAGAGAAATTAAGAACGGTAGCTGTGCCATGTACCTGAGGCTCATCTTGATGGCAGGCACGACAAGATCGCGCTCAGCAAAGCTGGCAAAGAGCTTGGTAGTGATGAAGAGCTCGTCCCTCGACTTGATCAAGCCAAGGCTTAAAGCCTCGGCAATCGCTTTGCCTATATGCTGCTCCGACCCGTAAACAAAGGCGGTGTCAAAGTGGCGGTAGCCCGCTTTGATCGCTTCGAGAATGGCGGCCTTCCCGGTTTCCAGATCGGCCTGAGGGTACGATGATGTTCCCATGCCTACAACAGGCATGGCCTTCTCGCAACTCCTCAGTATTACTTCAGGAATCTTGGCCATTTCCTATTGACCTTTTTTTTTTCTTTTTTTTTTTAATCCTTCCTGGTTGGCTTCAGTTAGTCCTTGTTTTAAGTCTATGTGACCTTACATTCATGAGTATATATAGACATAAGACATGAATATGAGATGTCTAGTTGTACTGGCAATTTTATTTTATTTATGTGTTTATTCTTTTCCAAAAACTTTGAAAGTCAAAATCGGAATTTCAATTGCGTTCTTTTATTTCCTTGAAATAAAATGTGATATAACACATACTTATTACGATAAAAACGAATAAATAAATTATCTTTTTATATGTTAATGATATTCTAAACAGCCTCTAGGAACAGTTATGTATAAACTATTAATATTATACATTATACAGCATTTCTTTTGTTTTAGTTTTTGATTTGACACATTTTTTTTAATCAATAAAAGAGGACTATTATTAAATACAGAAGAGTTCTTGGTAAATGATTTGACACGTTTTAAGGAATTGAAATTTTGATTGGGCAAGTGAACGCATAGGTATGCTTAATTTGAATAATCCATGCGATGAGACAGCGGCGTCTTAGACCATCTGGACAAATTAGGCATGCAGTAGAATATATATTTTATATATATATATATATATGACCATTATAAATGAATTAGGATCCACTACTTCGGTGGGTTGACTAACCAAAAAGAATATTTAATACAAGTTCCTGCGCAACTCAGGAGAATTAATATTTTTATGTTATTATAATATACGTCACCGTATATTATATATGCTTGATATTTTAGTCGTTTGTATTGTTTGGACCGCTAGTTACATGCATTAGTGCAATTCACTGACCATTTGTGGTATAGAATAAATCCGATAAAGGAGCAATCTGCAATATAGAATATGAAATTCGGATTAATTTTGTCCATCACTAGAAGATCAGTTCAAAATTATATCTTACTTATATAAGGTAGATGCTGATATTTGTGATTTATTGAGTTTATATTAATTTTTTTAGGAGAAAAAATTAATTAAATTTAGCCTTTCCACATATTAAATTGAAAATCAAAATTTACTATTTACTAATATTTTACTAACATTTAATTAATTATTTTTTAAAAATAATAAAAAATCAAAAGCGATGACACTTAAGTTTTAAAATATTAAATAAATTATTATTTTGAAATCTGAAGTGGTGAAATGTTTGTTATAGTTGCTTTATTATTATTATTATATTTTTTTTTGGAGAAATGTTATAGTTGCTTTAGATTAAACTTATGTCGACGAATTGTCAAAAATGTCGTCAGTATTGTTCTGAGACGCAAATACTCTAATAGTTATGGATCAGTTTAGTTGACTTGCAGCCACAAGTAGGGGTGACAATATAGGTCATGACACGATAATACGACTCGAAACCCGCACGATTAGCTGAACCTGTTTGACACGAAATTGACTCGAATTGACACGATTAAGTAATTTTTTAATAAATGATATTAAATAATTATTTTCAAAAAAATATTTTTTCATGAATTTCTTATAAATAAAATAAAAAAACATAAAGCTAATGAACTAATTTTCTCTTACTATAGTAAAACTTAATTAAAAAAATCGAGTAAACTAACAATTATACTATTTATATACGTTTTGACCCATCAATCGGCACGTCATTTCCATTAAATAGGTGCACGTAGGTTAACCTGTTGACGACACGATTTAATTAGGTTAAACACGACACGACACAGATTGCCACCCTAGCCACAAGTAACATTATCGGTATAGCACCTACTCACTAACTTATACGGATGATTTTTTGGGGACGACAATGTCATTGGTATCGACAAAAGGTCACTCTATACCGTTTTATTTATTTCTATTTTTTATTTTATTTTTTTTAGTTGTAGTGTAAATGGTGACCTTTTTCTCTCACAATGATAGCTTAACTGAAAAAACTTGTATTATTACATATTATTAGACTATTAGTTGGAATGTGTCTAAGCCATCTACTGTCTGCTTAGGAACACCACATAAGTTATACGATTTCAATATATACGAATAAAAATGAATAGTGCTACTTCTTATTGATATTTATAGAAGAGGAATGCTAATAATATTCTCTTTTGTACTTTTTAATCTCAGTGATTGACACTTAGATTCTACTATGATTTGTTATATGATTTGTTATATTATTAAAATATTAAATTGGACAGTGGAATCCATGTGTCAGATAATAAGATTGGAGAGTGTAAAATAAAGTGAGAAAGAAAATATATTTAGTGTTTCTCTTTATAGAAAAATTGCAACATGCAACAAGTAGATGCCAATAATTATAAAGGGCTTACTGTTGCTTTCGATATATAACATTTATGGATGTCTCACAGCTGAACAAATTACTTTGGCAATTGCCCTTCGGAAGTTTTTGGTTGTATATTGATATAGATCTTTTTTTTTTTTCTGGTTTTTAATTTTATATATTCTAATTTTTTTATGCAATCTTTCTTTTGAGGAATTCTTAGTGAAATCTTAGATCTGGATTGCTTTGGCAATAATCCACCTTATGAGACAACGTCGTATTGACCAATGACCATATTCTAGATGGTCATCGCGGTTAGCTATATATGTAATTTGCCGGCTGTAAAATGTTGACCAAAAGAAGCATCGCGTCAGGTCTACTGACTTACCAAAAGAAATTAACAATAGTTTCAGAATGAAACAAAATGCGAGTCCCTCATATTGATTATTATTTAATCCAATATGAAAGTTAAACTATGGCACATCATTAGCTATTCATAATAGAAAGATTTGGAGAAATAAACTATTTGAGAGTGAGTTTTGAACAAATGTTTAAGTTTTAAAATTCTTTACAAAATAATTTTTTTATATTGTCAAGTATGATGTTGAGCGTAGTCGAATATGTAATTGAGTATAATTGAGCATTATCGAAAAAGATTACTTTGCAAATAAATAAAAATATAAGTCTTTTTACATATATGTGTTTTAAAAGAGGCTCTTTTGCCAATCACAAAATACACTTTTTAACATTAATATTTATTAGTCTTACATCATAATTTAGTTTCATAAAATCATTTTAGAAATATATTCACCTTATACATAGATCTTCATTGAGGACTTAATCTATGTATTTTTTAAAACCACCTTCTTATTATTATTATTATTATTATTATTATTATTATTGTTGTTGTTATTATTATTGTTGTTGTTTTTTTTCCTTTTTTTTTTTTTTTTCCTGAGAGTACCTTATCTTTTTTTGTACAACTCTAAGAAAACATATTTGATCCTGATAAACAACAAAATCTTCTAAAAGCTAATTAAGAAGGCTTGTTGACATTAACTTTGAAAAAATTATTAATTGAGTCTCTGAAAATCAAATTATAGATTCGGACTTATGGCTCGTCATTTTCAAAATGCGTCAAATTCAATAAAGGACATCCTTTCATTATGAGATTCAAATTCTTAAAAGATGTGTGACTGTCACGACTAGAGCTGTCAAGAGGACCGGATTGGTCCATTAGCACAGTGGTACAATACGATACTGCACGTTATGTTAAATCGTGAGTCGTACTGGTCCAATAAATTAGACATAATAGACTAAACACGACACAACTCGACTCATAATAAGTACGGCACTGTACTGGTCCAATGAATTAGATATGATGGACTAAACACGACACAACTCGACTCACAAGCACGACACGCCATACTAGTGATAGACACGACAATGTCACATGTACTACTAGTTTTCATGCCTTGATAATGTTGGCTTATATGGTCTATTTAGGCTCTAATGTTGGCTAAATTTTTGTCAATTTAAGATTTATAACCTGGAACAAACTTAGGTTAGCCATTATTATTTATAACATATGTAATATGGCTAACACTAGATTGGATGACATAGGAAATATGAGATTGACTAATATGAGAGGTTACATGTCCTAAGGGAATGGAGTTAACTAAGGTGAGAAACGTTTGTTTTCGAATAGGGTAAAGAGAATTTTTCTTCTAATTTTTCTTTAATCTCAGCCTACAAAGACTTATAATTTAAGCGATTAAAGTCCTGTAATAATTTATGCCAATAATGTTAGAAAAACTTTAGGACAAGATAAGGATCGTACCTCCAGCCATTGTTGTTTAAGTAAGGCAAACTATAGATAAACCCAGATCTTCTATCCTATTCTTCTTTATGAGAGACCTCTCAAAGATGGATTTTCACAGGCTAAGATTTTTTTTTTTTTTAGCGTATCTCTCTCTTAGGCTAGGACATGGACCCTCAGTTTATTTTTATAAATACTTTATCCATTAACTCCCATCAAGTAAGTGGGTGGTTATGGAATATAAAATATCCTTTCAGTTTTTCACGTTCTGCAAACTGATGGCAGTTACTACATTACCCATTTTTTATTTAATTAATTTAATTATTATTAGTTTAAATTAAACTTATAACCTTTTTGTTAGGGAATAACCTCCCCAATAGACACACAATAGTGGAAGCGATAAAAATAAATGTAAAAAAAAGAATAATGCCGAAATAAATAAACAAGACACACACAATTTAGCGTGGTTCACTAATTTGGCTACGTCCACGGAGCTGCTGCAGATTTTCACTATTGGGAGAAAAAGGAACATTTACAAGTGTTTACACTCAACTCTCACCCCAGACCCCGAATACACCCAAAAGAAAAATTGTATTTTTTCTTTAAGTCTCAAAGAATAAAATCTCACAATTTTACTCTCTCTTTCTTAACACTTGGTATTTCTCACTTTTCTGGGATGAGAAATAATGAGGGATGAGGACCCTATTTATAGTGTAAGGCTTCACTAACCTTTACACATTTTTTTCTAATATATCACATGATTTTTACACGGTATTTTATCATCTATTAATTGGCCATTTACCTTTCTTCTTTCACCGTGTATTAAACACGCTTCGTACACGGTTTTCTTTACCCTTTTTTTTCTTTCTCTTACACGGTGCAAAACCGTGTTTCATGTACACAGTTAATGCACGGAAGGAAACAAATTCCACTGCTTGACAATCTCCCACTTGAAGACTAATTTCAATTATGTCTTCACATTCGATCAATTCAGCAGCTCATCTTCTCATCGTTACTCTTGCAAGCCAACTGAAGTTGAACACAGCTTCAGTTTATCAATAGTCACTGTCTTCGTTAATATATCCGCTGGGTTCTTACTTCCTGGAATCTTCTCTAGCACTAAGACTCCATTTTCCAAAGCTGAGCGTATGAAATGATACCGAACCTGTATATGCTTTGTCCGAGCATGATACACAGAGTTTTTCGCCAGATGAATAGCACTTTGACAGTCACAATGCAAAGTGTTCTTCCTATAATTCTGACTCAGTTCCTCTAAGAAACTTTGCAACCATATCAACTCCTTGCTTGCTTCTGTCACAACAACATACTCTGCTTCAGTAGTAGATAGAGCGATAATCTTTTGTAGCTTTGAGACCCAGCTAACTGCTGTACCACCTAATGTGAATACATATCCAGTAGTACTCTTCCTGCCGTCTATATCACCAGCCATGTCAGCATCCACATAGCCTTGTAAACCCAAATTTGATTTTCTGAAGCACAGTGCATGTTACTGGTACCTCTCAAGTACCTGAGAATCCACTTCACCGCTTTCCAGTACTGTTTTCCTGGATTACTCATGTATCGGCTCACAACTTCTACTGCATGTGCTATATCCGGTCTGGTGTATACCATGGTATACATAAGACTGGCAATAGCAGAAGAATAAGGTACCTTGGTCATGTGAGCTCGCTCCTGTTCTGTTTAGGGTGACTGCTTCTTGGTTAGTTTGAAGTGACTAGCCAAAGGAGTACTTACAGGCTTTGCATTATCCATGTTGAATCTACTAAGCACCTTCTTCACATACTCCTCTTGAGATAGCTTCAAACTCCCATTCACCCTATCTCTAGAAATTCGCATCCCAAGGATTTGCTTTGCAGCTCCCAAATCCTTCATAGAAAACTCCATTGACAATTCTCTCTTGAGCTTATCAATTTCCTCCATATTAGCTCCAGCAATCAACATATCAGCTATATATAAAAGTAGAATAATATAAGAATTGTCAAACCTCTTCACGTAACAGCAATGATCTGCCTGGCACCGCAAGTAATCATTGTTACTCATAAATGCATCGAACTTCTTGTACCACTGTCTTGGAGCCTGTTTTAGGCCATATAGGCTCTTCTGAAGTTTGCACACCATTTTCTCCTTCCCTTGTACTTCAAAACCTTGTGGCTGCTTCATATAAATTTCTTCTTCTAGGTCACCATGAAGAAATGCTGTCTTGACATCTAATTGCTCTAGATGCAAGTCTTCTTTAGCCACCAACCTAAGTACTGTTCTATAGTGGTCAATTTGACCACTAGAGAGAACATCTCGGTGTAGTTGATACTTTCCTTCTGTTGAAAGCCTTTGACAACAAGTCTTGCTTTGTACCGCTTGCTACCATCATGTTCTTCTTTTATTCGGTACACCCACTTGTTGTGTAATGCCTTCTTTCCTTCTGGTAGTTCGGCTAGTTCCTATGTCTGATTGGACGCCAGTGACTCCATCTCATCTTTCATGGCTAACTCCCACTTGATTGACTCATCATTCCACACGGCTTCTTCATAACTCTCTGGCTCGCCTTTATCAGTTAGTAGAATGTAATGCAGTGCCGGGGAATATCTTGAAGAGGTCGAATTGTTCTGGAAGATCTTCTGAGTTCACCCACTGGGGTCTGTGGTTCTACCGCTGGTGCTACAGCTTCTTGATCTTTCTGGCCGTCTACTGGGATGTCATTCAATGGTATTATCCCAGCCTTTTTTTACTTCAGGATATACACTATCTGATCCGGTGCCCAATCTGTCCTTGTACATCACCTCCTCACTGAATATGACATCTCTACTTCTGATGATCTTCCAATTTTGGTCATCCCAGAAACGATAACCAAACTCAGCATTACCATAACCAATAAAGAAATATTTTTTAGACTTGGGATCAAGTTTACTTCTATTGGTAGGGTCTATATGAACATAAGATAGACAACCAAACACTTTCAAGAAAGAAAAGTTTACCTCTTTACCGCTCCAGACCTCTTCTGGTATTTTGAAGTCCAATGGTACTGATGATCCTCTGTTGATAAGATATGCAGCGGTGTTAACTGCATCGGCCCAAAATGTCTTTGGCAACCCTGCGTGCAACCTCATACTCCTTGCACGTTCATTCAGGGTTCTGTTCATTCTTTCAGCAATATCATTCTGTTGAGGTTTTCTTGGAATAGTTTTCTTGAACTTGATCCCATTATTGGCACAATATCTCTTGAAGTCATCATCATCATATTCTCCTCTATTATCAGACTGCAAGCATTTCACTTTCAGATTAGTTTCATTCTCAACCATGGCTTTCCACTTCTTAAAGGTATCGTAAACATCAGATTTATTTTTCAGAAAATAAACCCATACCTTTCTGCTCGAATCGTCAATAAATGTCACATAGTATCTTGAGCCTCCAAGGGATGTCACAGGAGACGGCTCCCACACGTCTGTATGAACCAGCTCCAAATTTGCTGCTTTTGGTTCTCTTCCGCTTTTCGAAAAGCTCATCCTCTTTTGCTTGCCAAAGATACAGCTTTCGCATAGGCTATGCTCAACTGACTTCAGCTCTGGTAGTTTTCCTTTTGATAGCATTATCTTCATTCCCTTCTCGCTCATATGTCCAAGTCTACAGTGCCATAGACTTGAATTAACTTCAGCATTGATGGTCGCCAAAGTATCTCTAGAACTGGAAGTTATGTAGAGAGTTCCAGTTTTGTTTCCTCGAGCAACAACTATGGCTCCTTTGCTAACCTTCCACGAGCCACCAGTAAAGTTCACATTGTGTCCTTCCTCGTCAAGTTGTCCCACCGATATAGGGTTCGGCATTAGTCTAGGTACATGCCTTACTTTTTGGATTTTTCACACCGATCTGTTTGACATCTTCAGACGGATATCACCCATACCAACAATATCTAAAGGTTCTCCATCGGCTAGATAAACCTTTCCGTAATTACCAGCGACATAATTCTCCAATACATCACGGTGTGCAGTGGTATGAAACGAAGCTCCAGAGTCTAAGACCCAAGAGTCAATTGGATTATCTACAGATAATAGTAAAGTGTCTTGTACCTCATCAGTCACGGTATTTGCATCGTTTCTGCTATCGTCTTTCCTTGGTGCTCTACAATTCTTCTTTATGTGGCCAGTCTTGCCATAATTCCAGCATTTCGGTCTTCTTCCGGATCTGGACTTGTCTTTTCCATTCTTTGACTTGGATCTGCCACGACCCCAGTTAGAATTCTTTTCGCTGCTTCTGCCCCTGTTCTCAAGATTTAGGGCAGAACTCGATGATGCATCTTCACCCGAATCAATTCTGCGAACTTCTTCTGCCAAAATTCGGTCTCTAACATCATTTAATTACAGTTTTCCTTTGCCAATAGAATTGCTAACCGCAGCCCTCATTGGTTCCCAGCTGGTTGGTAGAGACGCTAGAAGAATTAGAGCACGAACTTCATCGTCGAAATTAATTTCGACGGACGTCAACTGAGAAAC
>JXTC01000173.1:142899-221771 GCA_002914845.1 Trema orientale
CAACATTCTTCGTTAGCGTTAATCGGATCACGCCTAATACTTGTCGATCAAGGAGTTACCAGTCATCGTCCTCCATCTTCTCCGGTTTCTTCCCTGATAGAGGCTAATGCAATTTTTTACTATGTAGATAATCATTGATCTGCAATCTCCAGTACGAGAAATCTGTACCGTCGAACTTGTCAATTCCAGGTCCTGATCCTTCACCTCCGGCCATCGCTCCCACTAAAATCGAACCTCGCTCTGATACCAGTTGTTAGGGAATAAACTCCCCAATAGACACACAATAGTGGAAGCGATAAAAATAAATGTAAAAAAAAAAATAATGCCGAAATAAATAAACAAGACACACATAAATTAGCGTGGTTCACCAATTTGGCTACGTCCACGGAGCTGCTGCAGATTTTCACTATTGGGAGAAAAGGAATCTTTACAAGTATTTACACTCAACTCTCACACCAGACCCCAAATACACCCAAAAGAAAAATTGTATTTTTTCTCTAACTCTCAAAGAATAAAATCTCACAATTTTACTCTCTCTTTTTTAACACTTGGTGTTTCTCACTTTTCTGGGATGAGAAATAATGAGGGATGAGGACCCTATTTATAGTGTAAGGCTTCACCAACTTTTACACATTTTTTCTTAATATATCACAAGATTCTTACACGGTATTTTATCATCTATTAATTGGCCATTTACCTTTCTTCTTTCACCGTGTATTAAACACGCTTCGTACACGGTTTTCTTTACCGTTTTTTTCTTTCTCTTACACGGTGCAAAACCGTGTTTCATGTACACGGTTAATACACGGAAGGAAACAAATTCCACCGCTTGACACTTTTGACATGTGGACCATTTTATGGGGATAAAATTTCAACAAATAATACTTACAAGAACCAACCAATTATATCTAACCAGTAAAATAAATACATCTTTCATCATCAAAATCATACCATTCAAAAGAATCGTCCGAACAACTCATGTATTCCAAAAATATATATGAGTATGGGCAACCATCATATATATTAAGGAACTTCTTTAGGTAGTCCACGGTATTATTGAGGTGAATAAGACTCATAGGTATATCGGATGGGTTATGCTAAAATTGTTGAGAATAATTAGAGTTTTGAAAATTTATGTTTAATATATTAGTATGTCAATCAATTTTCTATGAGACAAATTTCCAAGGGCAGAAACCTTTACCACACAAGGTGTAGAAGTAGGGGAGAAGTCTTCAATTCTAGGGTCACTGTAAAGTTTAGGCACAGATAAGAAAAAGTCTCCAAACCAGGGGCTGTGTGCAAAAGTAGCAAATGTGAGGATGACGCTTCAGCGAGTTGTCTTACAAAATCTACTGAGTTGACTCGCTGTAGTCATTGAGTTGGCCTGCTGAGTTCACTGAGTTAACTCACTAAGTTGGGTGAGTTGACTAATTTAGTTGGTGTGAGTCAGATTTTTATGCCAGATCCTTAGAGATCATATCGATTTGTGGATTGTCGGCTGGAAGATAACGTAGACTGGGGTTTCCAACGAAGAACAATGGCGTTAGGCTTGAAACACAGTGGCGAGTTACGGCAAACACGATCTGAGGTCGCAATGGTTTGTGCACGCCTAGTATTGGCTAGAACTTGCGAAGTTATGGCTAGAAACTTCGAAATAGAAGCTCAGAACTCCGAGAGATGGAAGGATCGGCACGGGGTCGTATGGCTAAATGAAATTCCGAATACGGCTGAAGCACATCAAGGGAATCGTCGTTAGCTATAGCAGATGGCTGAAAAATTCCAAAACAACGGCTGAAACTTTGGTTAGGACGTTTCGTCAGAAAGCTGGAGGGTTAAGAGAGGAACTGGTGGCTCATCAGCGGTATCAAGGGTGGTTGGAGGAGTCAGACAGAGATCGGTGCTGGAGATACGAGCAACGACGATGGTTGATGGGTTAATATTGGTGGCAGATGGGGGGTAGCAGTGGTGGGATTGGCGGAAGCAGGTGGTGGCTTTTGGGCTTTGGGAGGAAAGATCCTAGATCCTTTCTTTTTCTTTTTTTATTATTTTTTTTTTTTTCTCATACGGAAATTAAAAGAAAAACTTCTAACACCATAAAACAAAACTTAAGGATTGGGGGAAAAAAATGAAATGCCAGGCAGAGAAAATTGAACCTAATTTGATACCAAATTCATACAGGATAAGATCAGAAATTAGAAAAAGAATAGAAAATAATAGAACTAGATAAGAAGGAAGTTAAAAAAGTATCAGATTGTCAGGAGGAAAAAAATACTAATGATCCAATAATATTCATTTGGTTATTAGAGACAACAAAGGAACTAGAAAAATTCTAGAAGTTGATAAAAACAGGAAACTTAAAACTAATTACTTAAAATTAAAATAAACTTAATAATTACAATACAACTAATCATGATAATGATCCATAGATTGAGCATGCTATTCTCCTCTTGAGTGACGAATCAACTTAAAACTGTAATAAGACGGGTGGCTTGCCTATCAGCTCAAGCTCTTACTTTCAACTATAGTGTAAGAAGAGTGTTTCGTGATTATGAAAACCTGTGGTACGTTTGGTATAGGATTCGAATCTTATTTTAGCCAACAAGTTGATATGATAGATTGTTTTATTCTATCAACTTTCTATGAAAGCTGTTTCTGGATTTCTAGAATAAGATTCGAATTCTACACCAAATATACCCCTAATTTTTGGTGCTTTTTTAAAATGCCTAGATAATTTTTTTTACATAGATATTGCAAAAATGTCAGCTATCCGTGAAGACCTTCAATTTTTATTAGATAATTGACTTCGAATTGTCCAAATTTAGTTTATATGATTTTGCTGAATAATGTTGATTAGATCTATTATTGTTAGTACAAGTTTAACTCTTTTTGATCCTGTTAGTGATAGCTCTCGTATGTTTATTCCTTGATCCGGGAGTAAGGTAGCTCATGCACCAGCATGTTGTCCCTATCGCTAATGAATTGGGCTTTGATTCAACTCATTTATCTATTTCTCCTTTTGAAACAGTTGATTTAGTTGATTAATAAAATTTTGAAGTTTTGCGAAAGTAAAGAAGTTATCAATCTTGTGTAGAAGGTTAGTATATTATAAGGGCGCGTCTACAGTAGGGGCGTCCCTACGTAAGGCCCTGTTTATACACCGTTTGATGGGAATCTGTGTATAAACAGATGGAAATCTGTGTATAAACAGATTACCACAGATTCTCATCAAACGGTGTATAAACAGGGGCCTTACGTAAGGACGCCTCTACTATAGCCGCCTCCATATTATAAACGTAAAAAAAGAAAAGGACTGAAATTTATCAGTTTGTTTCTCTCGGTACTTTTTTTGAATAAGTTCTCTCCTTATTTTACTCTTACACATATTTACAAATAATATTGTCTGAAATCATCATCACCATGTCTCATTTGTATGTGTACGACGTACCTCTAGAAAATTTTTTATTAGTTCTCAAAAATCGGAAGAAAGGCGCTGAGAAGAGAAAGGGAAAAACAATCTGATCATGAACAGAAACTTTTTGCTCATAATTATGTTTCGTTTCATTTCAAAGCAATTATGCAAATACTTCTATTCTCATTTTCCCCCACTCTTTGGTCCGGCTAGTTTTAAATTTCTCCATCCCAAAGCTCTTGAATAGATGACTTGTAAGGGCCTTCCTCTGCTACAAAATCTTGTCCAACAAACCTTTTTTGTTGTGGAATTTGCTTTATTTTTTGCAGCTCGTCTAGGCTGAGGCTCCAATCAAATATGCCAAGATTTTCTTTCATCCTTTCCTTGTTGAAGCTCTTCACAATGAAACTAATCCCTTGTTCATACGCCCACCTCAAACAAACCTTCATTTGCACAGTGAAACTAATTAAACTAAAATAAGGAGTTCAAAGAGAATTGTACATGTCATGTCTCAACAATATTTATTGTAAAAATAAGTTGAAGCTATTTTAAATAAAATTTCGTTCCGCGGTAAGAAATCATTAAGCCTGTAGTTTTATTAGGTACATTTGCACTCTTTATTCATAATAATTAGTGATATAATTTCCAAGCATGGAATTAGCTGCAAAGTATTAAGACGATGTATATACTCCCATGTCCTTCTGGCGAAAATAGGGAGAAGAAATTTTCAAAAAAGACGTTCTTTATCGATTCCAGTCTACCAAATTTTGGTGTTTAAATTTATGCCCAGGCAATAATAAATTAATATCATATCATATTAGAAACTTAAATAAAAATTATAAAGTTAAAAAATTGATTAGGTAATTTTAGATTTTATAAAATGAGCCACGTAAGTTAGGACACTGAAATAGAATAGGAGATTTTAAGTTCTTCCTAACGCAACATTCAAGATTCAACCAAACTAGTATATTGTTTAAGGAATCAATATGCTGTATTCAACCAAATTATAAACCATTATATTTATACGAATTTGAAATAAACTGCATATGGAAAATTTGGATTGCAACTTTAACAATTATTCTTTTAAGAACAAACGTTTCCACCGATTCTCACATTAATTTAGAGTACCAATTCACAACAAAATTTAAAATCCAATTATTATATCAATAATTTTGGAGATTTAGATGTACATGAGCTTTAAAAACAATGAATAGTATATTTTTGCTAAGTTATCTACCTTAATTATATTCATGAAAATGATAGGCAAAGAATAGGCAGCAGTCCATTTGGATTCTACATAATTAAATGATCTAGTAACTTTATTACTATATTATTTCAATTCTAGAAAAAATGGAAATAAGCAAGCGTATATACCTGTGCAATAGTTTTTCCTTTAGCCTCGGCAATTTCTCGAAGTATCTCACATTCCATGACCTTGTTTGTTCCCGTCGGTGCTCCATCACCCCCTAAAGGAGAATATGCTGTGATGACTATGCCCTTTTCCTTACAAAACTCTTCTAGTTTTCTCTGCTGCCAAACTGGGTTCATCTCCACCTTCAAAAAAAAAAAAAAAAAAAAAATCATTCTCCTACACGTAACACATTTTATTTTGTAAAAGTTTTCCTAATAAACGAAGGATTCGCTTGGTAATTACAAATGCTTTTTTTTTTTAAAAAAAAAAGTCAATTTATTGAGCATTTCTAAGCATGATACTTATCATGTCTAAAATGGAATTTTTTAGCAAAAAATAAAACATAAGCAATGTTTAAGGTCTACATATGTATATAGAGAAAATTGGTCAATAGGACACTACGATAGTGCTGGCACTACACATATAATTAATAGGGGCATGCTATTCATGACGATACGTGTACCATTTAACATCTAATTTTCATATTTAAAAGGTGAGACAATATGAAAGAAAATATACTTGGTTGACAGCCGGAGGAATTTTGGCAGTGGCGAGCAAGATTTCGATCTTTTTGCAAGAGAAATTGCTGACTCCAATGGCTTTAGTGAGGCCTAGTCTTTGACACTCTTCCATGCTCTCCCAAACAGACTTAAAGTCCATGGGAAGAATATCCTCTTTACTAAAAGGGAATGCTTTACCAGGCGTCACCGCCACTGGCCAGTGAATTAGATACAAGTCGATGTAATCCACCATGAGATTTCTACGTATACTCATATCAAATTAGTTAACCCATATCAAGAATAAATATTAAAAATTTAAAACAAGGGAAAGTTATGCAGTAGGACGCTGCGAAAACTAACAGAATTTTCGGATTAAATTAGATTTGCATACTAAATAATTCGAAATTAGTTCTTATACATCTGAACCCACATAAGTTAGATTTGCACGTTCCTAGCTACGAGTACCAGAATGTTCTTTTTTTTTTTTTTTTTAAAATTAAAGTGGAACAAGTATCAGAATTATTATATCACACTTAACTAGTAATATACCTATTAGAATGACAACGTTATAGATCGGGGACGGTTTTTCAATTATTATCTCCATCTCCAAAAGACAGTCACAATACCATACTCACCCCATTAACCATTCTTTTAGTTTCGGGAACGGTGCGAGTATTAATTAACGGATAATGAGAAAAATCGTGGTTATCCACTACCCATTGATAATAATAAAATATTAAAAAATTAAGATGAAAATACTAAATCTTTTTCATAATCAACAAAATATTAAACATAACAATATATTAATAATTTTCAAACTCTAAAATTTAAATATATAAAATTTCCAAATTCATTATTTAACCAATGGTATAAGAATATAAATAGTGTATAATTTTTCTATATAAATATATATATATATATATATATATTAGAGTGGGTACGGTGCGGATTATGTTAATACCGTCTCCGCATCATACCCACATATTAATGGTGCAGTTATTCCCTGTCCCGGTCATTTTCTCCGCTTGAGCAGTTTTTTTCTCTCCCCGTTCGAATCGGATAACCATGGATACCCGTAACCGTGTGTTATATTATCATTCCTTTGTACGTATGAAGGTATAACGAAAATTATCATCCCTGTGTTATATACCCGTAACTGTGTGTTATATTATCATCCCTGTCCCGGTCATTTTCCCCGCTTGAGCAGTTTTTTTCTCTCCCCGTTCGAATCGGATAACCATGAATACCCGTAACCGTGTGTTATATTATCATTCCTATGTACGTATGAAGGTATAACGAAAATTATTAAATTTGATAAAAATCTGTTCGTTTAAGTATCTTAATACACACGTGCATTAAAAAAATAATGCTACACATTTTAACAAGTTATCTATAACAAAAAAAAATAACTTTTAACAAGTTATCTATAACAAAAAAAAAAATAACTTGATACATGTGGTAACATATAAGTAGTTAGTATTTGTTCAATATTTTTTTTCCAATCTACTCATTAGCTACCATTTACATTGCCATATTATTCAAATTATTTTGTCAAAATAATTTATTTAAATATTTTTTAAAAAAAAATCTAAAAAATAATTAGTATTTGTTCAATATTTTTTTTTCTAGTCTACCCAATAATTGTCACTTACACTGTCATATTATTCAAATTATTTTATTACCGTAACTTATTTTAACATTTCTAAAAGAAAAAATCTAAAAAATGGTTAGTATTTGTTATTTTTTTTTTTTGTAATCTACTCGTTAACTGTACTTACACTGTCATATTATTTAAATTATTTTGTAAGATAACTTATTTTAACATTTCTTAAAAGAAAAAACCTAAAAAAGAAAGGAAAAAAATATTCATAAAATTTTGTTTTGAAACCTTCATCTTTTTCAATATATTTGTGTAGAAATTGTAAAAATAAAAAGTTAAATATAACTCTAACCATTTCTAATTAATTTAGCCGAACAAAATTCCTTACTTCTTTCCAATCAAGCAAAGGAAAAAAAAAAAAAAAAGAACATATGTTGCATACTAATCAATTAAAAAAAAAAAAAGGAAAGAAATTTCATACTTGAGGGTCTTTTGTATGGCGGGCAGGACACGATGGTGGTGTGCATCACCGCACCAGAGCTTAGAGGTTACGAAAAGTTGGGATCTGGATTGGATGAGACCAAGGGAGAGAGCTTCGGAGATGGCTTGGCCCAGAATTGGCTCCGAGCGGTAGAGAGAGGCCGTATCGAAATGTCTGTACCCCAGTTTGATTGCTTCTAGAATGGCTTCCTTTGTAGCTTCCGAGCCTGGGAACGGTAGCGCCGCCGTTCCGAACCCCAAAACTGGTATCCTTTGCTCTGCTCCTCCTGGGGCCACACCCAAACCCAGATCTGGAATATTATTGCTTGCCATATCTCTTTTTTAAATTACACTGTCTTAATTAGTTCAGCTACTTAACCATAAGTAACCGATCATTTTAGCTCATAACCGATCCGATCATTGATCGGTTGTCCATTTTCTCAACCGAACTGGTCCGCCAGTTCATTATTGGATAGGTTCTGGGCTTCAGTTCTGGGCCTCACATCTGTGCCGTTTTTATAATCTTTGGGCTTCAATAAATTTCCATTTCCTGAACTATTTCCTATTTTGAGAATTTTACGCCTAGTACCCGTTTTTAAAACTTATTTTCATAAATACTATTTATTAATTTTTCTTTCAAAAATACCCGTTTTTATGGCCCACATTTCATATACGAAATATGAGTAGTTCACATTTACAATACAAATTTTATCCATAAGATACATATTTCATGTGTAAAATATAAACAGTATACATTTACAATGTTTCATGTGTAAATATAAACGGTATATATTTATAATGTAAATGTTTACCACGGTTTATATTTTTCATTATAAATTTGACCTAGTATATATTTTAAAATGTGTACCAAGTTTTAGTGTAATTGTTAGTCATGAAATAGAGACCACAGTATACATTTAATACATGGTATACATTTTATGTGTAAAATAATAATGGTCTACATTTCTCCAACAACGGGTATAAAAAAGAGTATTTATGAAATAAAAATAAAAAACAGGTATTTATGAAAATATGGTTTTAAAAATGGGTATTCATAAACTTTTCCCAACTATTTTCGGCCAGAACTTGTAAAAACAAGGGTTTAGGACACTTTTACCTATCTTTTGTACGACCTAAAATTGACATTTTTCTAAATATTTACAGTTTGAAATATGCGGTGACATATTGGTAAATAAATTATCATTCTTTTCAAATAGGTTTATATTCAAAAATGCGCATGTTAGTAAACATCAAATAAAGTTAGCCCAACAGCTAGTGCCCCTATTACTTTGAGTTTCTTGTGAATGGTTCGAGTCCCAACATTTTTAAAATTTTGTATTATTTCATCCTTTTTTATTTTCTTGATTTTTTTCCCTTTTTTATTCTCCTATTTCTTCTTTTCTTCTTTTTTTGTATTATTTCATCCTTTTTTATTTTCTTGATTTTTTCCTTTTTTTTATTTATTTCTTCTTTTCTTCTTTTGCTTTTCATTTTCTTTAGTGTTTCTTAATTTGTTTTTTATTTTTCACTTTACAACAACCATCTTTTTTTGGTAGGGTTCAAACCCACTTATTATTTTTTTTGAAGTTTTTTGTCATTTTTACTTTTTTCATTAGTTTTTTTTTATTTATTTGTTCCTTTTTAATGTTATTTCTGTCATTAGTTTCTTCTAGTTTTGTCCCAAATCACAAGAAACCACGAAAAGTTTCTAGGAAACTAGTTTAGTTTCTTTCTAGCATAATGCCATGTATGTAAGTAAATCACAGGAAACCAGTTTGGTTTTTTTTTAGCAGAATGCCCTGTATTCAAGTAAATCCCAAGAAACCACAAAAGTTTTCTAGAAACCAAATTAGTTTTCTTTTAGCAAAATATCCAATATGTAAGTAAATTATTGGAAACCACAAAGATTTCCTAGAAACCAATTTAGTTTCCTTTTAGCAGAATGCCCGGTACGTAAGTAAATCATAGAAAACCATAAAGGTTTCCTAGAGACCAGTTTGGTTTCCTTTTTGGAGAATGTCCGGTACTTAAGTAAATCATAGGAAACTATAAAAGGTTTCCTAGAAACCAGTTTGATTTTTTTTTTAGCGGAATACCCCGTACGTAAGTAAATCGCAGGAAACCACAAAGGTTTTCTGGAAACTAATTTAGTTTCCTTTTAGCAGAATGCCCTGTATATAAGTAAATCATAAGAAACCACAAAGGTTTTTTGGAAACCAATTTGGTTTCTTTTTAGTAGAATGTCCTGTACATAAGTAAATCACAGGAAATCACAAAGGTTTCCTAGAAACCAATTTAATTTTCTTATATTAAACTAATTTGATAAAGCTATTATTTTTTTATATTAAACATGAATCACTTCACAGACTAAAAATCAAATTTAGATTAATCGTTAAACTAATAACAATACATATAGTACCATCTTTGTTATAATTAATGAAATTGAAAAATTCCACAACGTTCCCTATCTAACAAGCTAAACAATCTTGACTTGTAATACATAAGTTATGAATCAGTATCTTAAAGTTTAATCTATAAACTAAAAAATAAAGTAAAAAATATTAAAAATTAGGATAGCCCCAAAACCATTTATGATTTAAATATTCCAAAAGCTCAAATCTGCAAAAAAAAAAAAAAAAAAAAAAACACTAATTTATCAACATCCAAGCATGAAAATCCCCCCTAAAAATCAAATTGACAGCACCATAGATGGCATCGAGTTTGATGTCCGCGACGATTCCCTCTCCTCCTCTAGGGTCAACCTCGACGTCAGTGTCTAATGAATGCGCATCATAATAGATGTGCAAATTTACAACGGACTCAACATAAGCGATCTGGACAAGGAGAGGCTGTGGAGGAATGGATGAAGAAAACTTGAAGTTAAATATTCTGCAATAAAGATCCTGCTAAAAAAAGAGCTTTAAAAAGAGAGAGGAACATATTTAAGAAACGTGAAGAAGAATGGGAAAGTGTGGTATTCTTACCAAAGATACTGTATAAAAATAAGTGATAAGAAAAGGACTGTATTTCTATCCTTACTTTTGAAAAAGTCATATTAGATGTTATTTTTCCTTAAAACAATTTGAAAAGCCCCGTATAAACAATTACTATTAAAATTACAATCCACAAAACCTGGTAATAAATTTTTTAATACAAAATTGAACATTTAGATTAACTGATTACAATCCCCACGGCTTAAGTCCTTTTTTTGAAAAAAGAAAAAAAAATTAACATACATATCAAAAAACAGAGACATCAAACTTAATTGTTTTCCGCATCAAGTAAACATATATGCTCCTTTTTTTTTTTTTTTTTTTTTAAGTGGAGCTGAAATAATGACCTCCACTTAATGTAAATTAAAGAAAATTACCTACTACTATCTAATCTCCACTCCACCCGATTAGGGATCATAAGTTTTCACGCCTATCCCCAATGTGACTCGAACTTAGAACCGAGTCATCAGTAGTGAGTACTCTTACTACTTGTGCTAACCCACTTTGTCAACATATAAGCTCCTCTTAAGTAAACAAGAATACATAATTAAGAATTAGAGTTAAAATAAATCTATTTTAAATAAATGTATTTGCTATATTCAATAAATTTTAAACCATGAGAAAAAAAAAAAAAAACATAAACGATAACATCCGTAAGCATAAGTTAATCAAACATAGATTATGTTTCATAAGTCTTAATACACCATAATAAAAAAAAAGAAGAAAAAAAGAGATGAGCAGTGAGAAAGAGAGAGGTGATGATGAGACAAGCAAGAGAGCCAAGCAGGTTGAGTGAGAGGCTGAGCATCGTAAGCTAAATGATTGAGGGAGAGAGGCATATCTAGAGTTAGGACTCGGGGTGCAGAGAGAATCAATAGCGAAAAAAAAAAGGTTGAGAGTAGTTAAGAAAATGAAAACTTGAGAAATTTCAATAAAGAGACGATGATGGTGAAAATGCTTAACTCATTATTATTAAATAATAATAGACTATATATACTAAGCTTACAATAGAAGAAGCTTAAGGAAGCTGCTTGAAACTAATTACAGAAACTAATATCTAACTGCCTAACTAATCTTGTTAGCTATTTACAATGGATTTGAACATGATTTGATATTAAATTGTCTGGGAGGCAAGTCACACTAGTTGGCGTATCAAATATTTTGTAAAAATATGTTTATATATGGTTGTTTTGGAACTATTTTCTACAAAAATTGAATTTTATGGGTTTTGATGAAAACGACTGTTGTGCTGCCGAAATTTTGATAAAATCCAAATTGAATGAGAATTTGTTGTAGGTATTGAAATAGACACACATTGACCTTTAGAGACATTATGATCACACTTGCATGAGACTTTTATATTTGGAAAACTATCAGCAAAAGGAAACTTGGATTCATCAAAAATAACATTACGTGCTGTATAAATGCGCCCTGATGGGTGTAAGTATCTGTAACCTTTGTGTTTATCACTATAACTAATAAACACACAAGTTGCTGATCTGAAATCAAGCTTGTGAGAATTATGAGGCCTTAAGTGAGGAAAGCAAGCACAGCTGAAAGTTTTCAAGGAATGAAAATCAGGCATTTGATTGTAAACCAACTAAAAATTTTATTCTCTAAGGTAGGAGTTGGTAACCATTTTATCAGAAAAATAGCAGAATAAAAGGCATCCCACCAGTGAGAAAGAGGCATTTGAGCTTTGGCAAGTAAAGTAAGATCCTTCTCTATAATATGCCTGGGTTTTTGTTCAGCTCTACCATTTTGATGATGAGTAATAGGACATGGATGTCTAAACTGAATACCAAGACCTACGAGAAATGGAACTAAGCTGCGATATTCATTTCTCCAATGTATTTGTAAGCACTTTAATTTCCTATCAAACAACCTTTCAACAAAAGCTTGAATTAGATAAATCCAAGTGTACGTCATAAAATCATCAAAAAATGCACATAATATTTATATCCTTCATTAGAAAGCAGTGGAGCAGGACTCCACAAGTCAGAAGGGAGCTGTTGTTTCATTCTCAGAACTTTTAAAAGACAACCTATAAGATTTACCAAGCTGACATAATTCACAAACACTATCATGTTCAGGAATAGCTAATGACAACTTCATTGACTGCAAGACAACATTTAGAACTTTTCCTGAAGAATGACCAAGCCTACACTGCCATTTATAGGCTTTAGACCTTTTATTACATGAGTTACAACTTTCAACAGTCAAACTGGACAAGCCAGAGGAACTATACTTATTGGAAATAAGATAACTATGGCCCCGTTTGGGGTAGCTATTTGACAATCTAAAATGGCTTCTTTAATAAGTTTTAAACCAAAAAGTATTTGTAAACAAACAAAATTAGATTGTTGTATAATCTAGCCCAAAGCCATAGCCAAAATCAGAATTTGGCCCAAGGCTACTTCTAATTTTAGATAATGTGGGAACCCACCTATTCATTTAATGAATATTTCAAAATGGTAGAAATATCCCAAAGTAATACTAAAAATACCAAGCAATACCAGAAACCTATACCACGTTCCTTCTTCTTCATCATGATCATCTTTCAGTCTTCTCCCTCACCGTCGTCATCATCAAAAATCAAGTGACGCAACTATCTTTTTATTCCTTATCATTGTTATCATTCAGTCCCTCTTTTTGCTATCTAGAATATAAGGTTGTAAAACTGCACCTTCCTTCATCGTTGCCCACTACAGACTTTAATCCCATTTTTGGATGACAACGAAAGTATCATTTTTAGCGAAGAATTTTTCTGGCACGTATAAATGTATTTTTTGGTTTTAAATTATAATTATCATTATAGAATGGTATTTTTTTTTACCTAATTTTGACTAAAAAAATGGAGGAAGATAATGAAGGAGGGAGAAGCAGAGGAGGAGGAGGATCAGTGGAGAATTTTTCTCTACGAATGGAGAAATACCCAAGAGATCAGTTGTAGAGATTGATATGTAGCAGCAATACAAAGCAACAGAGATTGGCATAGAAGAAGAAGAAGAAGATTCAGAGGAGGTTGAGTTGAATCTGGGTCTATCATTAGGGGGTCGAAAACAATGCGTCAAAGAAGAGCAAGCTCACCCGATCTTCTTCAATCGTCAGAACTATGCCCTTATGAGGGACCAAAATGATGACGAAATGATGGTGTTTTTGCCGCCTGCTTTGTACCCGGCTCTAATGTGGACCTCCTTGCTCCCGACGGAGAGTAAGGTTTCCAATCTCATCTCCAGAATCATGGAAAGAACTCTACACTGACTAAGGTTTCATCTTAGCCTTTATGGATTGTTAATCAACTCTTAATCGTGTTCTATTTTGGTGAGCTTAAGATGTTTGTTAAAATGCCTATGAGAAAGTATTTTCTAATTTGAGATTAACTAAAAGCTGCATTGTGTTTTGTCGATTGATAGTTACGTTAGATGCATTAGCATATATTGCTTCACTCATTCAAAAATTGAAACCACTTGATGATGACACTGAAGAATACTCTGGGATCGATTACAACCTGCCCCCTTAACCAGATGGTGAAGGATTGACAAGAAGCAGAAAGAAAGGACTTAAGTTACATTGATCTTGTTGAAGATAGCAAGGGTAGCATATTGTTGCTTTTTTTTTTTTTTTTTACATATTTTTGATGTTTCGTTTAGGTGTAGATATCATGTCATGTTCATTTTTTTTGTGAATTAAGATGTTGATAAGTCGTAGCATTTGCTCCTTTTTGTGGTGAAAATAAGTATGGGTTTCAGTTCTTGAGATCTCTAGAAACCTTCGAAGTGAAATTTTATACTTTGAAGTTTCATGCTAATGTTTATATAGATAGAGACCACGGTGAACGAAAACTAGTTACTGTTTACTGTTAGCCCAAGATTGACAACCCAAGAGGATGGGTGAATTGGGTTTTAAAATTTTTTTAAAAACTTTTCAACTATGTAAAATCATAGACCACTATTTTGAAACTTTTAAGCTAAATAAACAATAATGCCAAGTAAATAATAATAGCTAGCAAACTAAATATCAATCATTCAATCAAATAGCTTACAAGAAAGTAAAGAGTATTGGGATAGGTAAAATGCAAACTCAGTTTTTACGAAGTTCGGCAAACACAACGATTTGCCCATGTCCCCGGCCCTTAGCAACTTGCTTTGAGCTTTTTATTATTCGGATCAAGATTGTGGGCTTGACCGACCCTTGTATAAATGGAATGAATTCTTCTTAGGCTCACCTAATCTTTACAATAGTCTTGAATCCGGCTCTATCACGCCTAACCACAGATTACTTAGACTTTGGTGTCAATCTCTCCTATACCGGGTTGTTTAGACAATGTGCCAACCTCACCAACTCACGAGTTGTTTAGATTCCAGTGACAACCTCACATATACTCGAGTTGTTTAGACTCTGGTGACAACCTTATCTATATACGGGTTGTTTAGACTCTGGTGGCAACCTCACCTAAATCGTATTGTTTATGACTCCGGTGCCAACCTTACCTTACACTCAATAGTTTTTCAATTATCAAGAGTGAACACACTCAAGAACTCTCCTTACAAAAGTAATAAATACAATTTTAGCTTAGGAGATTTAAGAACAATACATAATGGATGTTCTAAAATTAGCTCAATATGATTTGAACGTTAATTCAATGTAGAAATAGGCTTTTGCATTTGAAAGTAGTTGAATAACAATTTGGGTTCATGCAAAGTATTTTTTAAGTCTTAAAATAGCTTCTATTTATAAACTTGAGTGAAAACTAGCCGTTTTTTACCGTTTGACATAGTCTTTGGAGTTTTCGGTAGACCAATTAAGTTTTCGGTAGACTCCCAAAAACTAGCCATTGGTATTGCGGCTGCAACGGTCGAAATCTAATGATCATATTGAAGTTTTCGGTCTACTGAGTGGTCTATTGGTAGTCATTTCCAGTCTATCTAAAACTTTCAGTTTTTGATAGTTTTTTGGCATTTTTGCAAATTCTGACAGCTTTTGGTGTTTTTTAAATCTAACTTCTAAATTTGTTTTAAACACTTTAAAAACATTGGAAATCAATTTGAAAAGAATATTTTAGCTATTGCAAACTTGTTTTAGTTTCATAAAAATATTTAACAATAATTTAGAAAGTGTTCATACCAAAACATATTCTAGTTTGCAAATAGATAATCCTTTTTTAGCCTATTTTAAATAATCATGATTTTAAATATATTTATAACTTATTTAAACTTAAGAAATCATATTTTAAAGAATATTTTGCCCGTTTAAATAAAATTATTATTTTCTATTTTCAAACTTCTATAATAAAATAACTATTTTAAGCTTAGGATAGTTTGAAAATTCTTTTAAAAGTATATGCCAATGAAAAGAGAATTTATGTACAATGTAATAAATCAAATACAAGACTAAGTATGAAATATATCCTATCTAAGCATAGACTTGTATCTTAATTACCCATCTTCAAGCTTGAATCTAATAAGTCTAGTATACATCCATCTTTAAGCTTGATTCTTTAATAAACTTGAGTTAGAACTTTTAAAGCTATTTCAGTACACACTCAAGTTAAATCATTAGCACTGAATCAAATGTTTGTTATCTTCAAATTAGGAGTGAGTAAGATTAAAGCCTTAATTTCTTAACAATCTCCCCCCTTTTGATGATGACAAATATTGATTTATGAGATAAAAGAAAATATGCAACAAGAATATGAAAATATGAAATTTGACAAGTTTACCTTAATCTTTACATATTTTAAGTTGCATCTCAAAATATGCTTGAGAAAATAAAAGGACTTGCTCTCTCTTTTTAACTTAATTAAGCATCATAAGCATATTATGAGAAAAGGTAAAAATAATGTTTGCTAAAAAAAGTTCTCACCCTTAAAATATGTATACTCATAAACAAATTTTTTTCTCCTCATATTCATAAATCATCATTCTTCTCCCCATTTTAACATTATTAAAAAGATGTAAATAAATCGTTTTCTCCCAATATTCATAAATCATCATTCTTCTCCCTCTTTTGACATTATTAAAAAGATATAAACAATTTTCAAACTAGATATCTTATAGAAACCAATCTATCCCTTTGAAATAAGATTCTTCCCATATTTATTCATTATATTACTCTCTCCATTTGAATTCATGACAAAAGTATATGAAAGAGCAATGCACAAATAATTTTCTCTCTATATGTAAAATAGTATGACAAGTTATGCAGTAAAGCGATATAGAGGAATCAAGAATTGAACAATCTTCAAAATAAGAATAACAATATCAAACAAAAATTGAACAACAATATAATGCCAAAGTGAAGTTATTTTGGCAAAACTTCATCTATTAATAATAAGTATAACAATTATAGTATATTCAAAATAGAGAAGTTACATCAAATCAAGGTCATGAAAGCTCTAAATCTTAATATTTAACTAGTTGAAAATATATTTATCTAAGTATAATTATTACAAAGCATAGGAGAAATTCATATCATTAAAGAACAATAGTGAAAATTTCTTTTTCTTCATTTTCATCTAGCTATAAAGAGCATATCACAATTCATGGAAAAATGATAATAACGAATTTAGTACACGTAAATCATAAACATGCTCCCCCTCAATATATGAATCAAGATCAAAATGTTAATAATCAAAGTGAGAAATGATCATTCATGATATCAATTATGGATACCGATTATTTATGGATATCAATTATTTTTGAACAAATTTACCAAATTTTTAAATCAACTTATTTTCTTCTCTTCCTTTTGATGCATAAACATGAAGGATAAGATTGATACCAATTAATAAATGCAAAGTAAAAACATGAATAAGCAATCAATAATAAGTATCCAATCTAAATATGACATATTATCCAAGTTTAAATAACCATAAGAGATAGATGTTTAGAAAGAATAAGGCATAACAAAGCATGATATTTGTCATGTAAAAAGCTATCAAGCATTTACACAAATATAAGAGTTTAAGCAATATAGATTATATAAGCAATTTGAATCATATATGAGCAATTAATACATAAATCAAATTTGGGCACGTAATAATTCATTTAAAAACAACCGTACCAAATTTTCTTTCTTTGGATATCTTCATCGACTTTGTGTTGAGGTTGGACTTAATTATCATCTTTTGATTTTTCATTACGCTCCAATCCTTCAAGCTTAATATCAAACCTACAATAATATCATCTATGCTTTTCTCCTTGGAGGAACCATTAGTTTCATCAAATATCACATATATAGATTCATTTACTACTTAGTTCTTTTGTTGAAAAACTCTCTTTATGCATTACTAGTAGTAAAGTAACTAGGAAAAGTTTCAACATTGGATTTTAAATCAATATTTTCAAGTTGTCTTTGGTGTTTTTTTAAAAAATAAAGTATTTGCATCCAAAGACTCTAGAAGTATCCAGCATTGGGATCAAAACTTATGATGGTATTTTATTCAAAATAAGTTTAATCAACACCTGATTTAAAAGATTACAAATAGTGTTGACAACTTTGGTCTAAAAATATTTTAGGAAAATATTTGTATTTGACATGGTCAAGGTCATTTTGAAACCAATAAAGAAAATCATGTAAATCTTTTAAAAGGCAATTATCAAGTACCTCAAGCACATAATAAAAAATGACTTATTTTTCAAAGTGGCATGCTTTACAAATCTTTTCATTTCTAAAAATTAGACTAGGTAAACCATAACAAGATTCTTTTAGTAAAATTTTAAAATTCTAACCATACTAGTATGTCCAAATTTTCTATACCACAATCAATAAACATTTTCTTTTAAAACAAACCAATTATTTTGACTTGAAAACTTTTTCACAATAATAAAAATATAATTTTTTTATCAAAATATATAATCTCATTTGTTCAAATTGAGCATTTGAAAGAGTAAAAGAAAAACTCAATAACTCTAATAACATAGTTGATAAAAATTAAGCATATTAGATTTTTAGCGAGACATTCTTAAAGATAAGCAAAGAATTGTTACCGATGTTACTTATGCTAATGATCTTGCTTTTTGTATTGACTCCAAAATTGAAATATCCATCGTCATTTCTTTGTGAAAGTTGAGAGCCTGGTGAAGTCATTGGTTTTATTCTTGGAGCAACCACTTTTTTGCTTGTTTCTACAATAAAAATTCAAATTTGGATTTTTGGTACCCATATAATTTTGGGTCTCTGGGGGTTAGTCTCTGAATTCTTTGGTACCCATTTTTGTTTGACATTAAAATATGCATTTTTCTTGATGGAGTATGAAAAACTAGTATGACCATTTTAGTTACAATAATTACATACATATTTTGAGTCAGTATTAGATGTTGCTTTGACAAAATAAGTTTTGAGATATTTTTGTTTTATAAAATATTTGTATCCTATACCTCCTTTGTCAAAAATACATCTTTGTCCACTAGGTATCATATCAAAAATTTTCTTTCCATTTATAAATTTGTGGACAACTTTAATCAAATTGGAAATTTTGTCATCCAAGGAAACATTTTCATTTAATAAAATGTCACAATTACTACAAGATAATTTTGTTTTCTTTTCTTTTGTAAGCTCTTTAACTATTTTTGACAAACTAAGAATTTCCTTTTTGAGAGCATTATTCTTGAAAATGAGTTTTTCATAGTTTTTGTGTAAATCATTAAAGTTACTCAATAGATTTTCATATGATAAATTACAGTCATTATCATTGTCACTACTATCATCACTATCATAATTGGGATTAAGAGATTTTACCTCATTTTCAATTGCTATGAAACACATATTGTCACCTTAAATTTCTTCAAATAATTCATCATTTCCATTATCAACACATGTGGCCTTCATTTCCTTTTCTTTTTTCCTATTTTGATTTTTGTTTTTGATCATCATGATTTCATGAGAAATGAGAAATTTGATGAGTTCTTCTAGAGGAACATTGGTGATGTCGTTCTCTTCTTGGATTGCAACCACCTCCTTTTGATATACTTTTGTTAAGGTTTTTAGAACTTTTGTTACCATTTCGGTATTGCTATAAGTTTTCCCAAGATCATGAAGATCATTAGTGATATTAGTAAATCTCATAATTATTTGAGCAATAGATTCATCACTTTTCATTTCAAATAACTCATGTTCATGCACAAGCATGCTAATTTTATTTAAAACTTCTATAATAAAATAACTATTTTAAGCTTAAGATAGTTTAAAAACTCTTTCGAAAGTATGAGCTAATGCAAAGAAAATTTATGTGCAATGTAATAAATCAAATACAAGACTAAGTATGAAATATATTCTATCTAAGTATGGTCTTGTATCTTGATTATCTATCTTCAAGCTTGATTCTAATAGGTCCAGTATACATTCATCTTCAAGCTTGATTCTTTGATCAACTTGAGTTAGAACTTTTAAAGCTATTTCACTATATATTCAAGTTAAATCATTAGCACTAAATCAAATATTTGTTATCTTTAAAATAAAAGTGAGTAAGATTAAAGCCTTAATTTCTCAACATTTACTTCTTGAATTGTAGTAGTTACTTCTCTATGTTAATGGAGGCCAGCAATGTTTAATGAAATGTTGCTGAAGTGAGTTTAGTCTAAAGAAATTTTTTTGAAATCTTGGTCGTGGACTTGGCATAAAGCAAAGATAAAAGACAAAACTGTCGCAAGTCCAAATACAAAAATGGAGTGTTTTCAATGTTAACTAATTTTTTTTTTTTTTTTTTGCTTGAATAATAATTTTTTTTGATTAATGCCTGAATAATGTTAACTAAACTTTGTTTACAAACTAATCTGGCATCTTCTTTACCACAAACTAATTAGGAAAGTTTATGTTTACAACTACATTCTTTGTTTAAAGTTATTGATGGAGATTTAATACATTAAATAGTAGACAATTTCGATAAAGTTATTCTCCAGTTTGTTGTACAATTTTAATAAAAATAAGATATTTGGCCACTTAATGTAATTAGTATGTGCTGCAAAATATGTGTAATTGTACAATATGCCTATTTTGATCATTTAATATTTCTACAGGAGTTCAGTAATACATTTCACCAAACACTCTAATACAACTTTTTCCAGTCACAGCATATTATAATTACAGTTTACCAAATGCTTAGCAGCTTTACGCGACAATAGATTTTCCTTTCAGTATAGCTAAAAGGGTTTCTTTAAAAATCTATAGCTCAACCAAACTGGCCCATATGTACATTTGAGACTGTACTTGAAAGACCAGTAGTTGCACCAAATTTTGAATGGAATAAGGAATTGACTGTATTGAACTCTTTCTTGAGAAGATCATTTCCTCGAACAGGTGGTGAAAGTTCAATTTGATATAGTCCATCTTTAGGTTTCCCTTGAAGAAGAACTTTCTTCGAAATCTTGTCCTTAATAAGACAACAATCAGAATAGAATTCAGGCACAACATTGTTATCTTTAGTGAATTTCGATACACTGAGTAAACTTTTAGCTATTTGAGGCACATGTAAGATGTTATTGAGAAACAAAGATCGATCATCATAAGAAAGAATAGTTTGACCAATATGAGAAATAGGAAGCAAAGTACCATTACCAACTGTGATTTTCTCTTTTCCCTTATAATCTGCTTGAAGAGTCAAGTTGTTTAAATCTGCTATTATGTGATCAGTTGCACCACTGTCAATATACCAAGAAGGATCATTGGTTGTAGCAGGTGATGCAACAAAAGCAGATGGATTCTGAGTTGGAGCAGAGGAGGACGAAGATGAACCATTGGAGTCAAGAAAGACATTAGGATCAAAGCGAGAATAGCATCTAGAAGTCAGATGACCAACTTTTCCACAGATTTGGCAAACTGGCTGGAAACCACCACGACCATGATGACCACCACAAAAACCTCGACTATACGCTTGTTTGTTTTGAGACGAATTAGCATGTGGAGCACCAGAGAAACCATTTACCGGTTTGGCTCAGTTTTTTTTTTTTTTTTTCCAAATTAGCCGAAGCAGAGCCAATATCAATGGAAGAAACAGATTGATGCTGATCAATTTGCATCTCTTGGCTATGGAGTAAAAATTGAGCTTCAAGCAGAGAGATATAATCTTGACGAGAGGTCAAATTAAGAGCCTGACAAGGACGAGTGCTAAGCAAGAAGCCTTCAAAATCATGAGCCTGAACCATTGGCAGGATCGGCGATCACCAGAAAGAAAAATTGTTCCGATCAAGTTTGAGAGCGAAAGGAACGAGAGAAGATAAGAATGAGAGATTGTGAGCAGGACCCGCCATTGGTGAACCTTCTGAGCTCTAATATCAGTTAAGAAAATGAAAACTTGAGAGATTTCAGTAAAGAAACAATGATGGTAAAAATGCTCAACTGAGTATTATTGAATAATAATAGACTATTTATACTAAGCTTACAACAGAAGAATCTTAAAGAAGCTTCTTGAAACTAATTACAGAAACTAATATCTAATTGCCTAACTAATCTTGTTAGCTATTTACAATTAGTTAGAAACTAATTACAATCTGTTATTAAAGCCAACAAGGATCTAGCTCAGCTTTGACTAATACTTTCATTAAGAAAGAAGGTGGTGGTCGTAGCCTTTGAGAGTGGATGATAATGATATGAAATGAGTGAGGTTAAGTTTTTCAAGTGAGATGTAGGAGTAATTTGGTGTGGGCTTGCCTAGGATAGTAAATGGAAAACACAAGAAAAAAAACTAAAAAAATAGTAAAAAATATATATTTTTTAAGTATGGCTGTGGTTATTAGATTTTTACTTATAGGATCCACCAACTGACCGATCTAATTCGGCTGTGCATAAATGGGATCCAATCCTATTCGTTTGAAATTGGATGTCCAATTTTGATTAGTCGATTTAGAATAGATAAGTTAGTTTGGTCGATTGTTTACGGGTTTTGCACACCTTAATTTTTTTTTTTTCTAAAAGTGAAGCTTAACTAATAACCTCCACTTATTACAAATTAAAGAAAAATACATATAATACTACCCAATCCCCACCCTACCCTATTAGAGAATTGCATACCTTAATTTATATAAAAGCGGGCAAAGAATTCTATACTCGCGTGAAGTTAGTTGCATTTGCTATTATTATTCTTAATAACTCTATGAAAATAGAGTTAACTGTACTTCTTTTACTTATATAAATGTGTACCCTTTTTAGTTTAGATTTTAAATAATTTAAGTTATTGTATTTTATTTGATTTAGATTTTATTTTTATTTAATTTATTGTTTATTTGGTTTAAATTTAGGTGGAATTATTTTTTTTTTATAATGAAAAGGGGAGAAGGGGGGCGACCAGCGTGGCAACCCTCCCTGGGCGTGACCATAGGAGCTCCAACTCCACTCATGAATGTTCCCCAAGACCCTATCGGTCGGGTCGCCACCACCGGACGGTGGAGTGAGTCACCTGAACCCCAACCGAGCAACTAGTGGTAACGGCATCCGGGGGTAGAGGACCGGGCATGGGCTGGCAGGTAGGCACCCTCACATTTAAGATCCCCGGAGGGGGTCACTCAGTTCGAACCCGGGACCTCATGCCCCCGGGAAACAACGACCATCACTAGGCCACTCGCTCGGTGGTAATTTAGGTGGAATTAATTTAGTATAGTTTAAGTCACTTTAATTTTATTTAGTTTAGATTAAGTAAAATTCGTTTAATGTATTTTGTGTAGGTTTTTTTAATTGGGGAGGGCTACAGTAGGGGCGCCTCTACGTAGGGCCACCCCTTATACACCGTTGGATGGGAATCTGTGGGGAATAACGAGAATCTGTGGGAATCTATTTATACACAGATTCTCATCCAACGGTGTATAGACAGGGCCCTACGTAGGGACGTCCCTACCGTAGACGCACCTTTTTTTATTTGATTTAAATCTGATGTTACTTAAAAAAAAAAAAAGAACTCAGCTCCAAGTGCAGAGGAGTCAACTCCTTGTCTCGGCCATTGGATCAAAGAAGGCAGGCATCTGGCTGGCACGTGAGATGCAAGTGAGGAGAGGGAGAGTGGCGGAGTAGTCAACAGCTGGGCCCCACGTAGAAGAAAGCTGATGCGGGACAGCTTTGGGTGTTTGATCTAGTGCTTCCCAGCTCTCATGCACTCGGTTTTCCTTTCCGTAATATTACGCGGCGTCAGCCTCATTACTCCAGGTTTTTGAAGAGCCAATCAACGTCTAGATTCGTGTCGAGCCTACCGTTTTCCTCCGCGCAGGATTATTGATTAAGTATCATATTAAAAACGTGAGAGGAGGAGGAAGAGAGAGAAAGAGGTAAAGTTTGAATAAGAATATGACACATCACTCAACTAATTATATTTGAGTATAAGAATCCGTGAATAATTGAATAACACTCTCTCTTCAGCTATAAAAGGACTACGGGACAGAGAAAAAAAAACTGACTACGGGATAGAGGAAAAAAATACACTATTCTAGAGAGAAAAAGTCAATAGGAGATAGAGCAGTGAAGTAGAGCCTCTTTAACCACGATTTTCTCTAGTTTGATTTTATTTTCAGTTTTAGAATTTTATTTTCTTTAGGATGTTTATATATATAATATTTTTGTTTTTCTTAGTTTAATTATATTCTAGATTTTTTTTCTAGGGCTACGATGTAGCCTAACTATGATGCTTTGGCCACTAAATAGATGATTTATTAATCATAATAAAACTGGAAGGAGATTTATGTGTCTAGTTTATTGGAATAAAAGCCATAGATCGCATGTAACATAGGAATATATTTACATGGTTTGTGTAGTCGCTATATGAGTTTCCATAGATCTTAATGAATTCTTAATTAGTTTAATTCACATAGGAATATAGTGAATTGATAATTAAGGATATTTTTGCTTGAACTCAGGAGAGGATAGTGAATATGTTAGAGAATCTCGACTATCAGCTAAGGGAATAATTTTAGGCTAATGAGATAGAGAATTTTAGAGTGGATTAGTTATGGTTAAATTAGATACCCTAGGTTTATTTTTATTGATTTAAACCCCGTTAAATTTTCGTTTTACGCTCTCTTTATTTTAATTTTTCGTTATTGCTTTCAGTTTATTTTTAGTTTTAACTTAATTTAATTTTTCTTTAGTCGATTAATTCAAATAAAGTTAAGGCTAACATAATTTGGTGATTAGTAAAACAACAGTCTTCGTGGGACGATACTCATACTCTTTTTATATTACTTGTTACGATAGCGTGCACTTGTATTCATATTTTTACACAACAATACTATACTTTTTTAAGAGCGTGCACTTGCGTTCATATTTTTACACAACAATACTATACTTTTTTAAGTTGTAAAAGCTAGCTTAATCAATTAATAGAAGATCAATGCACTTTTTTTCTTTTGGGTGAATGGATCAATGGGGTTTTGACTAGCTAGTTTCTAACAACGTTGGATTAGTATCCTTCTCATCTCAGTCAAACTCAAACTTCATTCAAGGGTTCGTGAAAGGCGAATTATATCATCTCCTTTCAAATAAACTAATATTCGTGAGGTTATAATAATTGTGGTTCGAAATACAGGCGATAGGTTGGCGCCAATCACTCGGCCAAAAACTATTTTAAGCTGACGCTTTATACCTCCAAAGTGACGGCAAATTTCATCGCTTGTCTTTGTGCCATTCAATGGCGGCCTGATATATAAGGTTGTACTAAATTAATAGCCTTAATTGCTAAATGAATAGGATAATTTTTTTCCCCCAAATTCTTTAGTGATCGATGAAAATATAAATTAATAATTAATTAAATATGAAAAATAAATAACATATCTAATCCATAATATTAAGAAACTTTTTCTTAACAATTTCTATTTCCTCAATTTAGTTCTTTTCTAAAATATGCATCTAAAACTTTTGATATCTAATTAAACTCAATCTCACCCAAGCGTGCACCACATTCGGTATTTTTTTTTCTCATGCTTTAGAGAGTAGTTCTTTAAGGTTATTATTATTTGAAATATATATATTTCACATTTGGTAAAATACAACTGCCATTTGGATTAAGATCATCGTTTGCAACATTTACCATTATCCTTTGAATAATTTATTTGTTGATAATATTGCTGTATCATTTTCAATAGATAATTAAAAAGATATTCAATGTCTATTACATTTCTATGGCGTATACAATAAATTATTTGGCAAAAACTATATACATAATAATTTTTGAAATTGCATATATATATATATATACACAAATTAATTTTGACTACATCCATATTTTGATTTACAACTCATACATAAAAATTGGTTAAAAAAATTACATTTACAAGTCTCAAAACATAATTCTTCTTAAATTAAAAAATATTTATTTTTTGATAAATTAATAAATTATTCGATAAATAAATAATCTCTTTAAAATATTATTTTTTATTGGTCCTAATAATTAATTTACCGAGATTTTACTGTACTTAACCCCTATTTTTTATACTGTTCTGATATGATACAATAATTCTATCCAATCTGGGAGACCAAACACAACCTGATGGATATGGATCTCAATATGTTGTCCATTCTTATATATAACTATGTATTTTAATTAATCCAAGGATTAAATAAAAATATTTTTACTTCAAAAAAGCTATTTCTTTTGCCAGGCTTCATGATCTATGTATATAAATGAGATATTACGAAGATATGGTTCTATATTTTATTGGTCAAGTTTCGTCATTTAATTTTAATATACTAATCATATGCAACTGTCCATATCGGATGGATGACCTTCCACCTTACAGATAAGATAAGACGGTTTAAATAATTGTTTTTCTTTTTTGGAACAATAATATACTTATGCGTGCAGGCTGCAGCTTGCTGATTGAGCTTGCTTAACAAAATTCATATTCTTCTTTTAAAAAAACAAAAATTGAAATAAAAGATGTAGATGTCTCTAAAATAGTATTTGACATTGCTTTCAATATATATATATATATATATATATATTAAATACATAATGATGACGGTCGAAATTGAGTTTGACGCTGCAACCCATCGTTTCTTTGTATATAGAAAGACAATCAAGTCAATTGGCTACAGTTGGGTTCATAATTACCTGCAGCTGCGGCCCACTAACAACGGTGGTGCTTGTGTAATTATTCACATATTTTCTAAAAATTTTGATAAAATTTTTTTGGCCATTATTATGGTGAAGTACCATATGTTAAGTGAGCAGAAGAAAATAATTTTCTTTTTTTTTTTCCCCGAGAAAAAAATAAAGTGTTGGTTTTAGAAGAAGATGCATCTCCATGCGTGCTTCGAGCGCCTTGTGTATACTAACTCCTTAACTAATGAATGTACTTGGAAAAGTTATGGATTTTGAACTCAAGGTTTAGAGGAGTAGTGCCAATAGAGTTGTATATAAATACGATCTATCTCGGTGGACTGTAGCATAATAGAGAAGAACGTTAACAACTAATATAACCAAGGTCGATTATTTAAATCATGTGCAATCACATTAGTCTCATACATAAAGATGGTGATATTGTTACCTAAAAAAATGCTTATATTGTTTCTAACACTAGTTTGACAATTATATAAAAAAAAAACTTTAGTTTGGCAATCCCTTTAAATTCTTATAACATCTTTAATGCTAGTTCCATACAATGTTATTGAATTATTTTAGAGTTAAAAAAGTAATTTCATCGATCAAATAAACATTCCAATAATGAATCCACAACACTAAATTTTTTGCACACCCTTGTTTCTGCTAGAAAAGAAAATTATGCATGACATATAAATGATTTGCACTCAAAACCTTGAATTGAGTTATCATAAGTTAACCAAGTTTAATTATATATATGCTAGGCCTTATAGTACGTGCAGGCACCTACCCATTGATCAATTTATATTATTATTTACACAATATTTTTTGGTAATTATTAGTTCATAAAAATAGAAAATTTTGAGTAACAAAATATATAATGAAATGATTGTAAAAACTATATTTAACAAAAAGAACCAAAAAAGAAAAAAAATTCCGGGAGGCAGCACCCGACATTTGGGTTTGGCCTAAATTATGAACCCAGTCTCCAATACATATACGTATCAAGAGAAAGAAAAGCTAAGGAATAAAAGAAAAAAATAAAAAAATATTTAACAAGCAGTTAGAATAAATTTCATTTCCCTAGGTACATGCATTCTTCTATAATAGCAACAGATATATTTGACATAAACTCTTGATCATTCATTTCACTGTTAAAAATAAAAAGCAAAGAATATAATATTGTTAAACAAACCACGTAGATTTTAAAAATTTATCATTATGGTGTAGAGAAATTACAAAATGGTACGTAATATATCAAACTATTTGTACAAAAATAATGCTTGGGATCTCAATTATTATACCAAATTTTGTACTAATACATATGGATGTGTGTTGTCACCATTTAATTGTTATATAAATGCACTGCTTCCTTGACAAATTTGACTTTGACTTGCTTTACTAATTTTTTTCCCTTGTATTTTTCCAACTTTGGCTTCTAATACATCTTACATAGTAAAATGTTTTTGGACAAATGACATATAAAGGTGGCAATTTTTATCGTGTCGATCAATTTAATTAAATTGCATTAGGTTTGATCTGTTAACTAGCGGGTCACTTGTTTAATGAAAATATAATCACAACACATGTAAACAATATAATTATTGGTTTATTTTTTTTAATTGAGTTTTACTTTATTAAGACAAGTTAGCTCAATACTTTTATATTTTTCATTTTATTTACAATAAATTAATTATTTGTTATGGAATAATTAGTTTGATATTTCAGGACAAGTTTAATAAAAAAAGTAATTAATCATGCCAGTTCGATTTATTCAATCATATGAATTAAACGGACATATTTTGAATCATGTTGTCCTGTTGTGTGATAAATTCTCATCCTTGTTGAGTTGTAATTTAATAGAGCTATATGTTACGCACCGCTCATTTGGCTCCTAAAAATCCAAGTGTTGCTGTCCCATGGTTCTCAGATCCTCTATATATATACTGCTCATCCAAGAGGATGGGAGAAGGCCCTAGAACATAGTGGATACTTCTAGAATGATCAAGAGAGGTCTTGGCCATGCTTGAAGACTCTAGTTGGCGCTACTAAGTCCTAGCAGGCTTTAGACAAGGCCGGATAGTGCTAGATAGCTTGGGATGATCCTAGAAGCTCCTAGAATGACTTAGAAGAGCCAAGATGGTGGGAGAACCTTCTCGAAGGATCTAGGCCATGTTTGTTCTAGATTTCTCTATATAAATATCTTTGTAGATATTACTATTTTATTTAGGAAAATTTTAGACTCCTTATAAGATCTGCCACTTGGCACGATCATAACCATTGCTTGGTTTAGGCTTTGCCCATATAAAGGACCCCTTGGGTTTATTTGTACACAATTCCCATTTGAGAGAGTTGTAAGTATACTTTAGAGCAATACGAAGCTTTCGTTCACTTAAACTCTCATATCTTGCCACTTTGTCTCAAAGCTCACTCTAAGTCCCTTTGGGTTTATTTGCACACAATTCCCATTTAAGAAAGTTGTAAGTATACTTTAAACTAATACAAAGCTTTCATTCACTCAAACTCTCATATCTTGCCACTTTATCTCAAAGCTCACTCTAAGTCCTTTTTCTTGAGTGTTGGTTGTGTGAGTTGGCTGACTTAGTACGATGGACCGTGCTAAGTACCGCACGATTGTCTAGTTTGAGGCTAAGGTCGTGACAACGTGGTATCAAAGCTTTTGTTGCTCATTATATCTTGGTAGTTCTATTGTCTATATGAAGACTATGGCTGCAACTCCCGACCCTGTCGAAGTTGGTGCTTCTGAACGTAGGTGTGATGAAGGGAAAAAAAGTTCAACTCGCGGCAAGTTGAGGGACATGGTACCTAGCTTGGAGGCTACAGTGACCCGACTAGAGTCCAACATGGGTACGTTGGGCAAGCGAGTAGATAATCTAGATGGTTGTTACGACGGTTTAGAGACTGAGGATACGGAGATCCACATCGGCATCAAAGATGCACTTGGTGGGCTAGAGGCTGACTTAAGATGCGAGATCGAGTCCCTTCATTCGGAGATTGCCAAGGTACGAGATCTCTTCCAAAGAGAACTCACTAATATTTTACTTAGAGTAGATGAGATGGGTGGTGATCTTGCTTTGTACAAGTGAGCGGTGGCCACGGGAGTGACCACTACCACGACCACTGAGGCAAGAAAGGTCAAGTTGCCTAAACCAAAGACCTTCAATGGTACTTGAAATGCTCAGGAAGTTGAGAACTTCCGATGGGAACTCAAGCATTACTTCAAGGCCATCGGTGTGATGGACGACGCCGGTAAAATTCGTAGTACTACCTTAGATCTAACCGATACTGCCATGCTATGGTGGAGACAGAGACACGGGGAGATACAATGAGGTGTGTGCACTATAGCTACCTTTGATGACTTCAAAAGAGAGCTTAAGAGGCAATTCTTCCTTGAGAATGCCAAGAAGGAGGCAAGAGGTCATATTTGCTGCCTCAAGCAATCTGGTAGTGTTAGAGACTACGTGGAAGAGTTTACTACACTCTTGCTTGAAGTCCCTAACACTTCAGACAAGGATGCCTTATTCTTGTTTATGGATGGCCTTCAGAAATGGGTCAAGTTATAGCTCAAATACTGTGGTGTCCAAGACTTGGCCGATGTGATTGCTATAGCTGAGAGCCTTATTAATTACTCTATTAACAAGGACCTTTCCAAGGCCAAGGACAAGAAGGATAGTGGAGTAAAGAGTGGGGGAGATCAAACAAAGGGAGGAAAATAGAACAAAGATAGTTCCTCCTACCAGCACAAGGACAAGGGCAAGGAGAAGGAAGACCGTGACTTCTCCAAGCTAAGAGTCAAGTGCTTCCTTTGTGATGGGCCACATTAGGCACGCGAGTGTCCTAAGAAGAAAGCTCTTAATGCCTTAATTATTGGAATATTTGCCCTAAAAAGTAGATTTTTAATTTTACCCTTTTGAGTATAAACAACTTTCTCTTATATATAATTATGATATTTGCTAGATTAAACTATCTTAGTTAAACAGTTTATTTATCTGAAAAAGATTCCATGACTTTGCTTACATATAAAGAAACAAACATGATTAAGTGTTAATTATGGGGAAACTTGTTTCTTTATCTAAGTCTAAATGAATTAGTTCACAATCTGTAAATAAAGATGGAATACTTTATTTACTATAGGTTGTAGTATTTGTCTATCTCAACGGGAATGATGTATATCAAATAATTGAAGTATGTGACTTCTGATAGAAACACTAATATAACATAAACAAGTTATGTGTATTGAACTGGACCAGGCAACATAAAGAATTGGAGTGCCATAACGCAATTCTTATATTAACACAAACTAGCTCTTAGCATGTAGATCTTAATCCTTGATGTTTGATTGGACTTGCTTTCATGGGCTGTAGCCTTTTGATTTGTTAAAAGACTAACCTCTATGAAATTAGAGGTGAACTCTAGTATATTGGAGGTTATGGCTTATGAATTGATGATAACATCAAATAATTAAGGACACTATACGTTAATGCCACTTTAGGTTCTTTCAAGATTCATGGAATAATTAAATCTAAGATCTTAGTATTTACTTCGTGAATTGGTTGATAATTTTATCTAAATGGCCATTGAGAACAAAATTATCGACAACATTATTCCTTGATAGAAAAATGATAACTTAAAGGAAAATAGATGTTAGAGGGGTATTACGGTAATTTCACCTATCCAACTGCGGCATTGTATAGGGATTCTATGTGTGGTATAGAATACACTAGGTGGATCGGTTAATCAAGATTAGTTGATTGAATCTCTATAAAAGGCATGACATCTAATCTAAGAGTACAGTATTGGGCCTTTAGTGGAGTGTTCCCTAGACTAATAATATTTATATAAATACCATAATTAGAGTTATTATGTATTTATCATATTATTAGAGCTTAGATTATTTGGATCCATTAGGTCCCTTGTCTAACTCAATAAAGCTCATTAATTGGTTGGTGGTATTTGTGAAATTAGTTTCATGAAACTGTATAAAATAATGATTCTACACAGAAATTGGTATTTTTATAAATAAGTTACATGAGTTGGACATATTTACAAAAATACACCCAAAGCCCAAATTGGAGAACAAGCCCAATCCTAGTTGGACTAGGGCTAGCAGTTTTTGGCCTCATATATATAAGATACATGAGAGAAAAAACTGCATAGTAACACTAGGGGGTTACACGAAAATTACAGAGGGAGAGAGAGAGAGAGAATTCGGCCAACCTTAGGCTAAGAGAGGAGAGAAAAAGTTTCCTGCAACCTCACACTCTCATCTCACGTCCTGTTATTCCAAAAGATCAAGAAAGTGTTCTTGATCGTTCTCCGACAGTGGATTCAACTTGGTGCCCACTCACCTCTTCAACCAAGAGCAAGAGGATAGACAAGAAGATCTAGGGTTCAAGATTTGATCACCATCTACAAGGAGATCAAGGAGGAGTACGCTACAAGAGGTAAACCCTAATCCCATCTCTAGGGTTTGTGCATCTAGATTTGATTTATGTTATACATGATCCTGTATATAATATATGCATGTAATGTGATCATGTATTTTTCATAGTTTGCACACATGTATATTTTTTGTCCTAAGTGTTAGGCAATTCCAGCATTAATAGCCTCCGAGCCAAGCCAAGAAGGAGGTGATAGGGAAGATGGCGGCGCATGTGTTGATTCCTTGCAACTCCTCAACGACTTGCAATCAGCCTCCAAGTCACAAGCTAAGGGCCTACTCTTTGTAGATGCAACAATCAATGGTAAGGCCACCAAGGCCTTGGTTGACACGGATGCATCCCACAACTTTGTCTCCGTTGAGGAAGCTAGACAGTTGGGCTTGTCGGTGACCAATGGAGAAGGCTAACTCAAGGTGGTAAACTCAGTAGCACACCCCATCTATGGGGTTGCTCATAGTGTCAAGGCTAGCTTGGGTGCATAGGTTGGCCAATTTAACTTATCAGTATTGCCAATGGACTATTTTGTGGTGGTGCTTGGTTTGGAATTTCTTGATGTAGTGCGGGCATTCTCTATTCCTTTTGCCAACTCTATGTGCATTATGTATGGTGAAAAGGCTTGTGTGGTGCCAACGAAGCAGTCCAAGAAAGCAAAAAATAAAATACTCTCTGCACTTTAATTCAATAAGGGCATAAGAAGGGAGAAGGAGAGTTACTTAGCCATCCTCAAGGAGCACGATGATGAAAAGTTGGAACCTTAAGGTAACTTACCCACGGAGGTGCAAGTTGTCTTGGATGAATTCCAAAATGTAATGCCTGATGCCCTGCCCAAGAAACTTCCACCTAGGAGGGAGGTGGATCATGAAATCGAGTTTGAACCAGGCACGAGACCACCTGCGATGAGTCCCTATCGAATGGCCCCTCTAGAGTTGGCGGAACTTTGGAAATAACTTACGTAGTTGCTTGATGCGGGTTTCATCAGGCCCTTCAAAGCTCTTTTTGGTGCCCCGGTATTGTTCCAGAAAAATAAAGATGGCTCACTAAGGATTTGTATTGACTACAGGGCTCTTACCCAATCCCACTTATTGTCGACTTATTCGATTAACTTGGGAATGCTAGATACTTCTCAAAGCTTGATTTGCACTCGGGGTACTACCAAGTGAGTATAGCAGAGGGAGATGAGCCCAAGACCACGTGCATGACAAGGTATGGTGCCTATGAGTTCTTAGTCATACTATTTGGTCTTACCAATGCAATTGCTACTTTCTGTACTCTCATGAATATATTCCATCACTATCTCGATCGGTTCATGGTAGTCTATCTTGATAATATAGTTATCTATAGCTAAGAACATTTGAGGAAGTTGTTCGAGGTCTTAAGGGAGAACCAGCTATTCATCAAGAAGGAGAAGTGCTCCTTCGCCAAGAGGAGGTGATATACCTAAGGCATAAGATAAAGGTTGGGAAGCTTATGATGGATGAGGCCAAGATGCAAGCCATCTAAGAGTGGGAACCTCCCACTAAGTTGCCAAAGTTGAGATCCTTCCTCGGACTTGTGAACTACCATAGGCAGTTCATAAAGTCTGACTCAGCGAGAGCAGCCCTACTTACTAACTTGCTCAAGAAGAACAAGTTTTGGGAATGGACACTCGAGTGTCAAGCTTCATTTGAAGACTTGAACAGAGCGGTGAGCGAAGAGCTGGTTCTTAGCTTGTCTGATCACCCTAAGGCATATGTGCTTCACACAAATGCCTCCGACTTTGCTATTGGTGGTGTACTAATGCAGGAGGGACGTCCTATTGCTTACGAATGCCGCAAGCTCAATGATACCGAGAGACTCTACATGGTGCAAGAAGAGATGACTGCCATCGTCCATTGCCTAAAGGTGTGGCGGCACTACTTGTTGGGTACTCACTTCATGATCATGATTGACAATGTAACCACAAGCTACTTCCAAACTCAAAAGAAGTTGAGTCCCAAGCAAGCTCGGTGGCAAGACTTCTTGGCAGAATTCGACTATAAGCTTAAGTACAAGCCTGGGAAGGCCAATGTGGTGGTAGATACTCCTAGTATAAAGACGGAGCTGGCCGTCTTAAGTAGACCCGATAGCACCTTGATGGAGAAAATCAAAGAAGGGCTAGAACACGATGTTCTTGCAAAGAGCCTCCTTCCCCATTTCGAGAGCCCGTGGGAGAGTGTCTCCATAGATTTTATCACCAGCCTGCCTAAGTCGGAGGGCTTCGACAGTATTATAGTGGTGGTTGATCGCTTTAGCAAGTACACTACCTTCATACTTGCTTCACCCGATTATCCTGCCGATGAGACCGCGCAGCTTTTTATGAAGTATGTTATGAGGCTCTGGAGTGTTCCATCAAACATAGTTAGTGATCGTGACACACGATTCACTGGAAGGTTTTGGACAGAACTGTTTAAGTTGATGGGTTTAGACTTGAACGTTTCTACTAGATTTCGCGTCTAAAGCGATGACTAGATGGTGAGGATGAATGCCTTGCTGGAGCTATATTTGTGGTATTTTATGAGTGCCAATTAAAAGAATTGGGCAAAATTATTTGACGTAGCTCAATTTTCTTTTAACCTCCAGATAGGAACGAGTCCACAGATAAGAGCCCCTTTAAGATAGTTTTGGGCTAACAACCTATGACTCCACATGCCTTAGCGACAAGTTACGTTGGGAAGAGTCCAGCGGCATTCAAGTTTGCCAAGGCATAGCATGAGTAAGCAGAGTTGGCTAGGGCCTACTTGAACAAAGCTTCCAAGAGAATGAAGAAGCGGGCCAACAAAAAAAAGAGGCATATTGAGTACTAAGAGGGAGACTTAGTCCTTGTCAAATTGCTATCCCAATAATTCAAAACCTCGAGGAAGGTGCAAAAAAGGTTGGTGTACCAGTACAAGGGTCTATTCCTGGTGCTCAAGCGTGTGGGCAAAGTCTCCTACAAGCTTCCAACTCCCTACCAAGTTAAAGATCTTTCCCGTCTTCCATGTAAGCATGCTAAGATAATACCATGGAGACGAGGAAGATCCTTCACGGGGTGAGTCCAAAAAGGCTCCTACCACGGTAGTAACTGTTGGGATATTTGCCCTAAAAAGCAGATTTCAAATTTTACCTTTTTAGTGTAAATAACTTTCACTTATATGCAATTATGATATTTGCTAGATTAAACTGTCTCAGTTAAATAGTTTATTTATCTGAAAAAGATTTCATGACTTTATTTGTGTATAAAGAAACAAACATAATTAAGTGTTAATTGTGGGGAGACTTGTTTCTTTATCTAAGTATAAATTAACTAGTTCACAATCTGTAAATAAAGGTGAAATACTTTATTTACTAAAGACTGTAGTATTTGTCTATCTCAACGGGAATAATGTATCTCAAATCATTAAAGTGTCTGACTTATAATAGAAATACTTACACAACATAAATAAGTTATGTGTATTGAACATGACCAGATAATATAAAGAATTGGAGTGCCGTAACTCAAATTTTAGTATTACCACAAACTAGCTCTTAGCATATGGATTTTAATCCTTGAAGTTTTGACTGGACTTGTTTTCATAGGTTGTAGCCTTTTGATTTGTTAAAAGACTAGCATCTGTGAAATTAGATGTGAACTCTAGCATATTGGAGGTTGTGATTTATGAATTGACGGGAACATCAAATAGTCAAGGATACCATACATTAATGTCACTTTAAGGTCTTTCAAGATTCATGAAATAATTAAATCTAAAATTTTAGTATTCACTGTGTGAATTGGTTGATAATTTTGTCTAAATGGCCATTGAGAACAAAATTATTGACAACATCATTCTTTGATAAAAGATGGTAACTTAAAGGTAAATATGTATTGGAGGGGTATTATGATAATTTCACTTATCCAACTACGGCATTATATAAGGATTTTATATGTGATATAGAATATACTAGATGGATCGGTTAATCAACACTAGTTGATTCAATCTCTATAAAAGGCAAGACATTTAATCTAAGAGTGTAGTATTGGACTTTTAGTAGAGTGTCTATTTTATTAATAGTATTTATATAAATACCATAATAAGAGTTATTATGTATTTATCATACTATTTGAGCTTAATGTGATTAAATATGATTAGATAATTATCCATAAATAATGATGTTTTAAATTTAGATAATTTAAATTTAGTAATTATCTTTAATTTAAATTTGATTTAAATGATGATATAGTTTTGAATTTAAATTTGAAATTAAATCTAATTAGATTAGATTTAAATAATTACTATCCATAGATTATTCAAATTCGTAATTAATGAGATTAATTAGAATAGAAAAGATTTGAAATTAATTAGATTAATATTCTATAGTTAATTGTAATAACTATTTATCTAGTATCTGTTCTAATTATAGTAATTAGAATACAGTTAGAGATAATTAATTAGATTAGTAACTCTAATAATTAATAAGATTAATTAGATAACTAATTAATGAAATTAATTAATTAATTAATTAATATGATTAATTAATTAGAAAGTTATATCCACTTATAATTAAATAATTTTAATTTATTTTAGAAATTTAATAATGATAAGATTTTTATTATAATTAAATTTAGATATGATCTTTATTTAATTATTAGAATTATTTGGTTATAATTAGAGATAAATACTAGATAAATATAAAAATGTTATATATGTTATAAGTTTTTAATTAATTAGGATTAATTAAAAGAGTTTTAATTATTTCTTAATTTAGTATATTGCAATTAATCTTTTCTAAATACAATCATAGAAATATGATTTCTATAGTTAAAAATAATTATCTTTTATTATCCTTAAGATTGTAATTAAAATGGTGTTTTAATGAGATTAAGATAAGATTAGATAAATTAATTAAATTTTTATTTAATTAATAATTAGATAATAAATATGATTTATTCTCTAATTATTTAAATTATCCTAATAAGTCAATAATTTAAAAATATTTGATATTTTTAAATTTAAATAAAAATTAGTTATGAAGTTAATTCTTACATGTAGGATATTATGTTTTATTATAAAACATTAAATATTGAATTTAATTACTTTTTTTGAATTATTATTTAATAATTATTAATGTGATTAATTTGTATTATTTAATAATTTTTAATATTATAATTATGATAACATTTTATGTGATAAAAGAATATTTGATAATTATGAGATGATTATATTTTTACAAAATACATTCGTTATGACTGTCATATTAAGTGGAAAAATTTTAAAGTTCGTTATATTTTTTATCCAAAATTATTTAAACTGTTTTTTAGTTTTGAAATAATTATTTTTGGGAAAATTAATGAATGTATATAAAGTTGTTTATATTCATTCCTTGTATTTATAATTATTTGTAAAACTTTTATATAAAATATTTTTATAACTGTTTACTTATTTTTACAAATGCACTTAGAATTTAATTTGATTAAATTCTACTACTAAGAATCTTTAAAATTATTGCTTGAATAATTTAGCGGTTAAAGTTTCTTAGTTATTTTTTTTCAAAACTAATTTTTTACAGGACTTGGTTTAAATACTGTTTTCAATTATTTATCTATGGTTGAAAGATTGTTGATCAAATAATTGAATTTTCTTCTGGAAAAGTTTTGCTTGAATGATTTACAATCCACAGACCTTCTTACTTGATCATCATGTCTTGTATGCCTTTATTGTCTACTTTTATATATATGAGATGTATAATATAGTGTTAGCACTTTGGCTTTAGACAATAATTATTCGATCATCGCATCATATTTAGAATAGTACATCATAATGTCTTAAATTACCTCATTCTCTCTAAGCCGCATAGTTGGATATACATAATTGATTTGTGGTTACTAAGTAAGTTAGATAACTGAGTAAAATCAAGAATCCCTAATTTTTTAAAAGATTGAGTGTGAGCTGGTATGAGATATCTATGGTCTCCATCATTGGTTCAATAGTTCTAAAGATGTGCCTCGTCTTAGAATTTTGCTGAGCTCTCATAGGAAGGTTTTCACCTGGGTATTACTAGTATTAAATCTCTTAGGATAAATTTGCGAGTGTACTGATCTCCTGTAGGAGACTGTATTGTATAATAAAGCTTATAAATTGAAATAATGGTTATACACTCAACATAGGATGCTATTAACCTCCCGTAGGAGCTATATTAGTAATCCTGTAGACCGATAAGTAGGGTAATTAACAAACTAGAATATGAGACATTTGTCTTTTTGTCTAAAGTAAATCATTTATATTTGACTTATAGATTCACATGATTACCCGTAGGTAACTTGTGATCTATGGTAGGTTAAAATATCTTGAATATTTGTGACAGTCTTAAGGATTCTTTACAAATATTTTATCTTGATAGATTTAATGTTAAGTATTCTAAATTCTTTTATATTCAGATAAACTAGCAAATCTCGTTGAGTACTAGGAGGATCATAACTTGCATACTTATCTATAGCTTATCCCTAATTTCCAAATGGCAAATAAAAGTATAACATATAATCTTCTTGTTTGATTACATGTTATTATATTTATGTTTCTTATTTTACTCTATGTGTACTACAATATCTTGCACGAATTGTCTGTTGATTTTGAATAAGTTATTTTGATTGATAAATCACAAGAGTTGGTGATTTTGTCAAAGTTCATTCCTGATAATTAATACATTTGTTGAGGTATTTATTATCTTACTCAAAATAATGAACACTCTTGTTGAGGCGTTTATTTTCTTACTGCAAAATTAAATTAAAACAAAGATATTTGTATTCAATTATTTTTCCCTAGATGTTTAATTGAGAATTAAACTTACAGAATTTAATTGTGAATTGAATTCGTTAAATTTGATTATGAATTGGATTTATTTTATGACTTTTGTCTAATTGAAAATTTTATCATTTTGTAGTTTTTGAGGAAATGCTTTTTCATAAGACGGATAAGGTTTCCAGAAAGAGGAAAGAGACAAAGGAATTCAGTATACGGAGTAGAATAAGAACATCAATGGAGACATCATAGTGTTCAATAAGTTTGAACGATAATCAACCTGAGTATACCTCTACTAACAAGAGGTTAAGACCTTTTCCGATAGTTAGATCATCTGGAAAGCCAAGAAAATATCTCTCAGCTAAGGATATGCAAGATCTCTGGCTAGTGGACTCAGGAACTAATATCAATGTCTGCAATCACAAGAAGTAGTTCATTGAACAAAATCAATTAACTGATGCCAGTCGTTATGCGGAAGTTGGGGATAATCGAAGCGTTCGAATTAAAGGCATGGGCGATGCTTACCTGAAGATCAATACTAGCTCCATAATCGTGAAAGATTGCTACTATGCACTGGAGTTTAGTATAAATGCTCTTTCAGTATCGAAGATGTATAGAGAAGGCTGCCACTTTGTGTTTGACAAGAAGGTACACATCTTCTATAACAATCTATTGTACTGTGTAGTGAAATACATAATAGACTTTATGTTCTGACCTCGAAGCCATAAAATACATCATCTTTAATGATGAGCATTAGTAAACTCCAAGAGATGGTGAAAGATATTAGGAAAGGAGCGCAACACCATCGATTAGCACAAGCTACTCGGATACATGCCATGTTCAAAAATTCGCAGACTTATGGAGTTGGATCACTTATATGAAGTAGATATCAGCAACGACATAAACTACAAAGATTGCAAGAAGCATGTAAAGTACAAGCATCATCTTGCCACTCATTATGAAGAAGCTGAGACATGTTTGGAGTGCGTACATATGCATATATGTGAACTTGTGGAGGTAGTTTCCTATAACAGACATACATTGTTTGTCACTTTTGTTGATGAATATTCGGACTTCGGTCAAGTGTATCTTCTAAAGAAATACAATGAAGTCCTAGATGCTTTCCATGAGTTTGACAAAAAGGTGCAGATGCAACACAATACTAAGGTCAAGAAGTTCAAAATTGAAGCTGAACATGGAGATATAGATTCTCTACGTTACTTGCTAAGACCAACACTAGCTGATCTTGCTATTCCTTATGAATATGCAACTATCTATGAATATAGTCATATAGGAGCTGTTAAGAGGTGCAATATCAGACTCAAGCATACCATAGAGCTAATGTACAAGGAGTCGCTACTGTGAAAAAGGTACTGGGATTATGCTTTGAAGACGAATTCGTACATTCTCAACTTTACTCCATCAGATAAAGTTGCTTCGATACCTTTTCAGATATGGATGAGCTATGTAGAGAGCTTAGAGTATCTAAAAGTATGGAGTTGTGAAATATACCTGTGCACGAAAGAGAGAGACGAAGTTGACAAGAATTCAGAAAAATATTTTCTGCTTGGCTATCCAAAAGAAGAGAAGGGTTATCTTCTTTATAGACAATTTACCAATATTATCTTTATTAATAGAAGTGGAGACTTTCTAGAGGATGAGAGAAAGGTCCGTCAAGAAAACGATGAAGAGAGAGCTTATGATCTTCATTACTTTTCTTAGTTACTTAAGTTGTTAGTTGAATACTTAGTTTTTGCTTTTATTAATTTCGTTCATTTAAAACTTTTTTGGGCTTTCAATATGTTAGTTTGAGTAACTGCTTTTTGGACAAGTTGAAGATTGTTGGAGTCTTTGCCTTAAAAAGAAGATTTCTAATTTTACCCTTTTAGTGTAACAACTTTCTCTTATATGCAATTATGATATTTGCTAGATTAAACTGTCTTAGCTGAATGTTTTATTTATTTGAAAAAAATTCCATGACTTTATTTATGTATAAAGAAACAAACATGATTAAGTCTTAATTATAGGTAGACTTGTTTCTTTATCTAAGTCTAAATTAACTAGTTCACAGCCTATAAATAAAGATAGAATACTTTATTTACTAAAAGTTATAGTATTTGTCTATCTTAACGGGAATAATGTATCTCAAATCAGTGTATGACTTATAATAAAAATACTAATACAACATAAATAAGTTATGTTTATTGAATAAGACCAGGTAATATAAAGAATTGGAGTGCCGTAACTCAATTCTTAGTATTACCACAAACTAGCTCTTAGCATGTGAATCTTAATCCTTGATGTTTTGACTGGACTTGCTTTTATGAGTTGTAGCCTTTTGATTTGTTAAAAGACTAGCCTCTGTGAAATTAGAGGTGAACTCTAGCATATTGGAGGTAATAATTTATGAATTGACGAGAACACCAAATAGTTAAGGACGCTATATATTAATGTCACTTTAAGGTCTTTCAATATTTATGGAATAATTTAATCTAAAATCTTAGTATTCATTTTGTGAAGTGGTTGGTAATTTTATCTAAATGGCCATAGAGAACAAAATTATTGACAATATTATTCCTTGATAGAAAGATCGTAACTTAAAGGTAAATATGTGTTGGAGGGGTATTATGGTAATTTTACCTATCCAACTACGGCATTGTATAGGGATTTTACATGTGGTATAGAATATGCTAGATGGATCGATTAATTAAGGCTAGTTGATTAAATATCTATAAAAGACATGACATTTAATCTAAGAGTGCAGTATTGGACCTTTAATGGAGTATCCCCTTTACTAGTAGTATTTATATAAATACCATAATAAGAGTTATTATGTATTTATCATACTATTGGAGCTTAGATTATTTAGATCCATTAGGTCCCTTGTCTAGCTCAATAAAGCTCATTAGTTGGTTGGTGGTATTTATGAAATTAGTTTCATGAAACTGCGTAAAATAATGTTTCTACACAAAAGTTGGTATTCTTATAAATAAGTTATATGAGTAGGACATATTTATAAAAGTACACCCATAGCCCAAATTTAAAAACAAGCCCAATCCTAGTTGGACTAGGGTTAGCAGTTTTGGGCCCCATATATATAAGATATATGAGAGAAAAAACTGCACAGAAACATTTAGAGTGTCACACGAAAAAGTAAAGGGAAAGAGAGAGAGAGAATTCGGCCAAGGCTGAGAAAGAGAGGGAGAAAAAGTTTCCTGCAACCTCGAGTTCTCATCTCATATCCCGGTATTCCAAAGGATCGAAAAGGTATTCTTGATTGTTCTCTAACGAAGGATTCTACTTGGTGCCCACTCACCTCATCAACTAAGTACCGGAGCATAGACAAGAAGACCTAGGGTTGGAGATTTGATCTTCATCAATAATGAGATCAAGGAGGAGTACGCTACAAGAGGGAAACCCTAGTATCATCTCTAGGATTTATGCATCTGGATTTGATTTATGTTATACATGATCCTGTAATTGATATATACATATTTTATGGTTATGGAAATTATTTTCATGAAAAAATTTAAAACCTAAATCCGCTAGCTATTCAGTTGCGTTTATGATGTGATCATGTGTTTTCCATAGTTTCCATGTATGTATGATTTTTTCTAAGTGTTAGATCAATTCCAGCAGTAACTTCTTTTGATAAGGAAGTAGAAGTTATTATAGCTGATTGCTTGATCTGCCCACATGGTGTGCCTAATTATCGAGAATACTTGGTGAAATTGAAGAATCTACCTGAGACTGAGGCTAGCAAGAGTATGAGGACATGTTGTGGCAATTCAAATACCATATCGAGCAGTTCAAGATTGATGGCACGACGGAGACGTCGCGAACTTTTCCTGAGCTTTGAATGACACTCCAAGTTGAATCTTCAAGGAAGGCTTTTCACAAGAATAAAAACAAAAAGGATGACCACGATGCGAGCTCAAATAAAGACAAGAAATCCAACTAGAGAAAGAATGAGTAGTTTGAGAAAGAGCAAGATCGATCTCCAAAGAAAACTCAATTAGAATCTAATCAGTAGTATCGAGCTTCTCTTTATTTCATGGAGTTAAAAGCCTGAATTAATCATATTTTTGTTGTGAATAAAAATTGGGATAATTTTCAGAGACACAACCTATGAAGAAAGACAAAATTCAATGCGATGCAAATAAACTCTGTAGATTTCATAACAACGTCAGCCATAATACCAACAAGTACATCACATTCAAAGATGAGATCAAGAGGCTAATTGGGGGTTGTTGACTAAGAAAGTTTGTTGTTCGACCTAACGATCGTGACCAGATTCATGATAATCAGCAACCGTAGATATAAAGAGAAAACATAAAGCGAGCTCAAGATCACTATGCACGCGAAGCGTGACAACAACCATTGACAAATGTCCATAATCTTAAGTAACAACGACCATAAAAACTCTATAAAGCTAGAAAGACGGATAAAACTTTTTTCAGATAGGGATAGGAGATGGGTCACCCACATGATGATGCCCTTGTAATCATGATCGGATATGGTAACACTCATTTGTGGTGAGTTTTAGATCGACAATGGAAGTGTAGTTGACATCCTCTATTATATCGCCTTTTTGAAGATGAGACTCAAAAATAGCGACCTGAAGCCAATAACCACCCCTTTGTATAGATTCACAGGAGATAGCATTATGTGCAAGGGGTTGATCGAGCTAATGGTATCGGTCACAACTTACCTTCAAGAAGCTGGGACCATGATTAAGTTTCTTATTTTCAACTATCCATTTATTTTCAATGCAGTCCTTGGAAGGCCAACTCTGAAAGAATTGCGAGATGTTAATTACCTTTATTTACCATCTTACTATGAATTTCCCAATTCTTCATGATGCATGCAAAGTTTGAGGCAATCAGTATGATGCAAGGACTAACTACAATCAATCACTTAAGATTGCAGAAAAAGAGCAGGTACACTATCAAATGATGCTGATCAAACCATAAGTTCCAAGCACTAGACTAGCAAAAAACCTTAATCTATGTGCAATTGATGAAGAAGTAACAACTAGACTTGTGGAAGATTTAGCTAAACTACAAGTCAGTATAGAACCTACCAAGGTCCTCAAGATCAAAACCAACAACCAGAATAACAACAATCTCTTCATATTTCTTATGAAAAATCTCGATGTATTTGCTTGGAAGCACTCCGATATGATGGGAATTCATCCAGATATCATGTGTCATTGACCAAATATTGATCTATATCAAAAGTCTGTGTGATAGAAGAGATGAGAAATGGAACCAGAACACTGCAATTTTTATCCTAATTGCTAATCCAAACCTGTGCTTGTTAAAAATCTTAAATGGAAAGTAGCGAACTTGTATAGACTTTATAATCTAAAAAAAGTTGGCCCAAAAGATAATTTTACTTTTCCTTGTATTGACCAGCTTGTTGATGCGATCTCTGAACATGAATCGCTCAACTTCATAGATGTATACTCAGACTACAATCAAATTCTTATGCATAAGGTCGATGAGGAGTACATATCATTTATTACCGACATAGGACTCCATGGTTACAAAGTTATGCCCTTCGAACTAATTAATGCTGGCAAGACCTACCACCGACTTGTTAATATGATATTTTCTCAAGAGATGGGGAAGGTAGTGGAAGTATACGTGCAAGATATGTTAGTCAAATCTATGAATTCTTTTGATCACATTGCACATTTGGATGATATATTCAAAATTCTATAGAAATATCAAATGAGGTCAAACCCATAAAGTGCACTTTCATTATTGGTTCAGGTATAGTTCTCGAGGGTCAGCCAAAGAGAAATCGAAGCAAATCTAGAGAAAATTCAAGCCTTAGTCAACTTATAATCACCTCAAAAGCCAAAGAAAGTGCAAAGCCTCGAAGAAAGAATGGCCACACTACGTAGTTTTACGTCAAGAACGACTGAAGAGTGCTAGTCATTTTTTGATATACTTAATTTATCAAAGACATCTCAGATCATCACCACTTTTTAAAGCCAATTGATGGTGAAAAACTCTATCTCTACCTCATGGTTGATATTCTTTGTGAGTAAGTGGCTTTTGGATGTAGAAACACGGTACCCCAAGATGGAGAAGCTCTCCCTAGCCCTCATCATTGCATCTAGAAATCCAAGGCTATACTTCCATGCCATATTATTGAAATCCTGACCAATTTTCTACTAAAGCAACTACTTTAAAAACCAAATGCCTCCAAATGACTTCTTAAGTGGGTTGTCAAGCTGCTAGTTAGGTCGACCTCAATTTCAGACCATTTACAACGATTAAAGGGCAAGCCTTAGCAGACTTTGTTGCCGAATTCACCCACGATATACGAGACCAAAGAAACTAGATACCAACAAAAGAAAAAATCGATAAGTCATAGTTGTGGAACCTTTTTTTAGGTGAATCATCGAATAAAGACGCTGCTAGAGTAGGTTTGATGCTCATAAGTCCGAGAGACATAAAAGTTGTTGGTGTTTGCTGGAATAAAATTCCAAAAAATATTTTCATAAAATCATTTCAAAAACACCATAGTTTTGTAAAATTCAGATATATAGCGGAATTGGTTGTTTAAAATTTTTCTATTAACAAAACTTTTCTGATCGTGATCTAACATAAATTAACTCTTGACCTAGATAAGAACAATACTCGGATTTACTTCACAACTTTCTCATCTTCCCATTTATTCTCGAAAGCCATTTGATTAATCCAGTGGGTGGTCACCTTCTTGATTCCCAACAAAAAGATCCGCAGACGAACACGAAGACAATCTCCTCGAACTGATTTCTCCGGAATGGCAGAAAAACACCAAAGATGGTGAACCCTAATGCTAGCCGATTTCTGCTCTCTTTTTCTCTGCTATGCGTGTGACACACTCTTCTCAAGGGGTTGTTTCACGTGTAGTTGTTATATTGTGCAGTCAGATAACTTTTCTTTTAACTATAGAGAGATTAGTAAACCCTAATGGGCTTATTGGGCTTGTTGGGCTCAACTGATCATCAAATAATTATTGAGCATTAATTTGAGCTAGACAGGGGACCAGATAGATCCATAAAGCCCAAGCTCCAATGGACCATATACCCACTATTATAATTAACTCTTAATTATGATTGGGCCTTGTCCATTAATATTGGGGCACACCACTATAGGCCCAATATTGAACTCTTGGACTAAATGTCATATATTTTCTATAAAGCTTATTATCAAATAATTAGCTTGATCCATTAAGTATATACTATACTTGCAGACGTACCCCCAATGCAATGCCGTACTAGCAGGGTGAAATTATCATATTACCCTTCTAGTACATATTTACCTTTGAGTTGCTATTTTTCATCTAATGGATAATAGTTGACTGCGGTGTTTGTATCTGCTTATACCAACACAGTCAAATTCACATAGTGAATACCGGGGCCCTGGTTTATATTATCCAAGTACTTGAAAAGACTCAAAGTGACATTGTACGTATGGCGTCCATCATGAAAAACGTTCTACATATTTCATACACCTTTTCTTCTAAGATACCGGAGTTCGAACTATAAATCGAAACTAGTCCTTTAATAACTCAAAAGGACAAAACACATGAAAGTATGTTTGTTAATCACTAGAATTAAGGTTTTCTGCAATAGTGCTAGATTATTGAAGTAAGAAATTTAAGTTATGGCATTTAACCTTAAATTCTAATTCACTCAGTCCTGTTCGATGCTATTATAACTTTCTTATAACATATTAATGTTTCTATCTGAAGACTCACTTCGATAATTGGAGACTTCATTATGAAATAGACAATACTATATTCTATGATATAATAAAGTATTCCATCTTCAATATGTAGAATACGAACAATTTAATTTAGACATAATGAAATAAAGAATATAATGTCTCCCATATATGAACTCATCATACGAATAATTTTTTATTACTCATTACATGTCTTGGAATCTTTAGATGTTTACATAAGATAAACATACACATCACATGTATATCAAAGGGACATAAATGAAATAAAAAATTCATATCATGGAATTTATTAATAACAAATAGATAACAAATAATCTAATAAATATTGTTTATAATGTCGAAATAATAAACTGCTTTATAGGACATTATTCCAACAAAAGTATCAAATATTGTGGAATCTTTTTGTAGGAGAATCATCGAATGAAGGCGTTGCCAGAGTAGGTTTCATGCTCGTAAGTCCCGAGAGACATAAAAGTATCAAATATTGAGGTTGAATATGAAGCTCTCATCACTCGACTATAGCCCGCTCACGAGATGAAGGTCAAAATACTTGAAGTAAATATCGACTCTCAACTCGTTTGCAAAATTAAAGGAGAATATCAAGCTAGTGGTGAAAAGATGACTGCATGTCTCGAGGAAGCACAAAAACTTCTTTCAATGTTCATTGCTTACAACATTTGACAAGAAGCTTGGAATAAGAATGTCCATGAAGATGCAATCCATGCTGAACTATTAGATATAATTCCTGCAGAATTATTGCCTAAACCTAACATTTATAATGAAGGCAAGGTCTCAATGTCTATTGGTAGCAAGCCTCAATGGATTGATCCAATTAAAGCTTATCTCTTAAATGGGAAGCTCCCAGATGATAAAGAGGATACAAAACAACTTCGCATGAAGTTAGTATGCTACTTGATGTACAACGAAAAGCTCTATAGAAGAAGCTTCAACTCGCCATTATTGTAATGTGTGGACGAGGAGGAAGCGATCTTCATAATTAGAGAAATCTATGAAGGGATATGTGGAGATTATTCTATGGAAAAGGCCTTACCAAACAAAGCATTATATCAAGGATACTACGGACCAACCACGAGGAAGACGCAATAGAGTTTGCATAAAAATGAAACAAGTGCCAAAGATTTGCACTAATTCTTAGGTCACATCCCATATACTGAACCTCCATGACTAGCCTATGGCCCTGAGCAAGTTGGGGAATTAACATCACTGGGATACTATCTTTAGCTCGCAGTGAATTAAATATGTTGTTTTCACAATTGACTATTTCACAATCTGCAACGAAGATGACCAACTTTGTCTATAGATAAATTATTCACAGATGCAATATGTCCCATGCCATAGTCTCTGATAATGGCGAGCAATTTGATTATTCAGTGTTCAAAAATTTTTGCGACAAACTTACCATTAAAAAAGTTTTTGTGCCATCATACATCTACAAGTGAATGGGAAGCTCGAAGCTATGATCAAGATTTTCAAGGAGGATCTAAAAACAAAGCTCAAAATTTACAAAGGTGCTTGGCCTAAAGAACTTCCTAAACTTTTATAGGTTTATAGAACGATAGTTTGCACTATAATTGGTGAATCTCCATTCTCCCTAGCATATGGATATAAAGCAACGATCCCATTTAATATTGGACTCAGCTCTCTTTGACAATCAACTTATAGGTGAGATGAAAATCACGAGTTAATGTGGGTAGAGCTCGACTTGTTAGAGGAAAAAAGAGATCGAGCCTAACTTCATGTTGCTTCTTATCAATAGCAAACTGCACATTACTCAACTCAAAATTTAAGAATGCCAGTTTGCAGTTGTAGATCTCGTCTTATAAAGAGTTCTATACTAGGGAGCAATGTGCAGGTATTTTCAATTCGACTTGGGAGGGCGTCAAAAAAATCGACGAGACTATTCAACAAGGTACTTACAACTAGCTCGCATTAGAGGAGGCTGGATTGAACAACTTGGAATATGGAGTATCTACTTTGCTACTATCTATGATCTTGACTTTGTTATAAACTTCACATTTTGAATTTGTCATTGATTTCATTTTTTGATTTTGTTTTGACTTGTATTTTTTTACTATGATTTTGACTGTTTTTCGACTGGTTTTGAGTTAAGCGATCTACTTGATAGACCAAGGGGCATCTCTATGTACTTCAGTAATTATTTTATGAAGAATGACCTTTTCAATTAATTTATTATAATTCTACTAGACTTTTGGCAGTCCACGACACCATAAAACTAAAGGCACAATATGGGATACCCAAAGCTATCCATATTCGAGCTACAATCAACAATGCGATTTAGAACAAATTTGATCTACTAAGAGTTACAACTGACAATGTGATCTATGACAAATTCGATCTACTAAGTTTTCGAATTTTTATCTCTATTCGATCTTGTAGGTTTCTACTATTTTTGACTTCTATCTACTAAGTTTTTGGCTTTTTTTTTTCTCCTTAACGGACGATTGAGGAAATTTTTTTTAATTTTTGAAATTCCAAGGAATTTCCTTCCAGATCGCTATGTGCCTCCTCAAACGCCATCAAGACCAAATGTCTTAGTTCGATGTGAAATGTTGCAAATTACATTGAACTTTCAAAAGAAAAAATACTATGACCTCAACAAAATTACTACTTACACATGTTTATCTACATTAGTTATCAACTTTTTACCTGTAGAATTGACTAACTTGGAATCCTAAACCTTTTAGAATGATCTAATCGTTCTTTCAAAAGTGATCTGATCGTGGAGGCGACCTAATCAACTCATACATTTGAAGAAAAAAAAAATTTTAAAGATCTCGGAGCAAAGACAACTCTATCAAAGATCTTAGAAAAAACTCTGTGAAGGATATATTAGAGCTTTTGAATGGCTCCTCTTAATTCTTCACTATTTGAATCAGTACTTCTGATTAATTCAACAGGAGCATTTCTCAAAAATCTGATGCATAATAGTAGCAATTCTTTAGACCTAAATCGTAAATGATATAAATCGGAGTGATAACCACACCGATACTTATACTTATTATACACACATTTAAATTAATTATACTTATTACTAAAGTCAATACGTTGTTTGCTTAAAAAATAATTACTACTAGTTACAATAAAATAGAGTAGTAACTAACTGCAAATTAGTCACATTCTATAGTCACAAAAAAGTAATAGTTGTGACTAAAGGTATTTCATTTTCACAGCTTCAAGTCACAGCCACATTTAAAGATAATAAGATATCGTAATTAAATTTTCATGTAACGAAATTAATACTTATCACAAGTATTGACTAAAAGTGACTTTTTAGTCATAAAATGTTTTTGTTGGTGACTAAAAAGTTGACGGATTTGCTTATGGTTTATGTTTTTTATTTTTTAAAATGAAATGAAAGGTTAGAGTTTTTATACGTGGAAGTAAGAGTTTTTATAGGTTAAAGACCATGAATTTTTCTTAGAGTAATTACATGACCTTAATCAATTGAAAACTCCTACATAAATACTTTTTCACACAATACTGTTGAAACGTTATTAACACTTAGTAAATCTAGATACACATGCATGTATGCATTAGAAACATTATGATTACAATATAAACACATCGGAAAAATTTGCAGAATATGTTATAAATTTTTTTACATAAAAACATACTTTTTAGAACCAATGAACATACACATATCATTCAGAAACATCATATAACATAAATTAAATATAGATGCATAAAATCCTAGAGAGAAAGGATTTATGTTTACTTCTTGATATGTGCTCTTTCTTGATCTCCTTGTTGATGTGATTAGACCTCCAACATTAGATCTTCTTATTTATTCTCTAGTTCTTAGAAGATGAAGTGAGTGTGCACCAAGTTAAATCCTTCTATTGGAGAACGATCAAGAATACCTTCTTGATTTTTTGAAATACCAAGACTTGAGATTGGAACGAGAGATTGTTAGAAACTCTTTCTTCCTCACTTACTCTGTAGTAGGCATTTCTCTCTCTCTCTTTCTCTCTCTCTCTCTCTCACACACACACACACACTCTCTTTCTCTCTCTCTCTCTCCTCCCTCTGTGCTCCACATGTAGTTGTGTTTGTCTATTGCGTGGTAATTTTTTTCTCTCATGTATCTTATATATATAAGGCTTAAAACTGCCAACTCTCTCTTCCACCTCTGTGTTCCACATGTAGTTGTGTTAATCTACTATGCAGTAATCATGTATCTTATATATATGATTAAAACTTCTAACCTTAGTCCAGTTAGGAACATGCTTGTTCTCCAATATGGGCTTTATGTGTCTTTTTATAAGATTATATAACTCTTGTTAAATCTTTATAAAAATATCAACTTCTATGTAGAATCCTTATTTTATATAATTTCAGGAAATCAATATCACGAATACTACCAACTAATTAATGAGCTTTGTTGAGCTAGACAATGGACCTAATGGATTCAAATAACCTAAGCTCTAATTGTTAGTGGTCACTCTACTAAAGGCCCAATACTGCACTCTTAGATTAAGTATCACACTTTTTATAGAGATTTAATCAACTAGCCTTGACTAAACGATCCACCTAGCATATTCTATATAACATATGAGATCCTTATATAATGCTGTAGTTAGATGAGGAAAAATACCGTAATACCTCTTCAATACATATTTTCTTTAAGTTATCATCTTTCTATCAAGGAATAATATTGTTGATAGTTTTACTCATAATGGCCATTAGATAAAATTATCAACCATTTACAAAGTGAATACTAAGATCTTCGATTTCATTATTTCAAGAATTTTGAAAGATCCTAAAGTTGCATTAATGTAGTGTCCTTAACTATTTAGTGTTCCTATTAATTTATAAATCATAAACTCTCTGATGCTAGAGTTTACCTTATTCAGAATGAAAGCTGGTCTTTTATCAAGTTAAAAGGCTACAATTCATGAAAGTAAGTCCTATCAAATACTAAGGATTAAGATCTACATGCTAAAAGCTAGTAAGAAGTAATATAAGCATTGAATTACGATACTTAAACTCCAATTCCTATATTACTTGGTCCGGTTCAATATACATAACTTATCAATGTTGTATTAGTATTTCTATTAGAAGTCAAATACTTCAATTGGTTGAGACACATCATTCCTGTTGAGATAAACAAATACCACAATCTATGGTAAACAAAGTATTTCATTTTTATTTACAGATTATGAACACATTGACTTAGATATATAAAAAAACAAGTCTCCTCATAATTAACGTACTTAATCATGTTTGTTTATTTATAATACTCTAATAAAGTTATAGACCTTTTTCAAATAAATAAACTATTCTATTAATATAGTTTAATCTAGTAAATATCATAAGATACATAAAAAAGAAATTGTTACACAAAACGATAAAATAGAAAATCTGCTTTATAGGACAACTATCTCAACAAAAAACACTTTGAAAGCCATTTAAAAACTAGAAGATAATTTTGAAAACTTTCAAAAACTTATCTTTCGATTTCTTTCTCTTTGGATTTTCAATCTTCTTATCGTTGTCCCTTTTGAAAACACTATTGAGTTTTGTCAATCTCCTCACACATTTTGTGTATTTTAATATTCAAAATCTATCGAGTCATAAACTCTAGAAACTTTTTGACTTTTTTTTTTTTTAAAAAAGTGAGGCTTAACTAATGATCACAACTTACTACAAATTAAAAGAAAATGACACACACACACACTACCAAGGTTCGAACCCCTGACCCCCCCCAAATACACACACAACCCTCAAACCTTGGACCAACTGAGCTAGTCCCAGTTGGCATATTTTGACTTAATAACACGTATTGCACAAACAAATTTTAATAGGCAGAGTTGTTTCAACACATGGCAATCTATTATAATATATGGTATTGTTTATTCCAAGCACTTTTTGGTGTGGCCTAAATTACAAATTCGGGTGTTGCTATAAGATGGCAACACTAAAATACGTCAAAATTAGTATTATTAGATAACTATTTATTTTGAATTTCTAAATCTCCTTGAGGTGCTGGATGTACAGCACTTTGCGAAAAATGTGTGTGGCAAGAACAAAATAACGTACCTGGAAGCATATCCAACTTCACAAATATAAGATCATTCATACAACCCATATGATCAAACAGACACAATAATAATTAATTATGACGTTGAAACACTTTGAAGCCCCAAATGCATATCTCTTTTATTAATCTGGATTTTAATTTATACTTTTTTTTTTTGAACTTTTACAGCTCCCCGTCCCATAACTCCTCAGCAGACTTGTAAGGACCTTCTTCGTGGATTAAATCAAGGGCAAGAGATCCTCTTTGTTGTGGAATGTCACTAATCTTCTGCAAATCCTCCGGGCTTAGCCCCCAATCAAATATGTCAAAGTTTTCTTTAATCCTGTTCTTGTCAAAGCTCTTCACTACAAAGCTCACATCTTGCTCGTACACCCACCTCAGACAAACCTTCATTTTTCCAAAATTATTAATTAAAAAAATCAAAATTTTGGTGCATAATGTCTATTCAGTTTTATTCCAAATATATAGGTATCAATTCACTAGTTATTTTTTTTTACTTATGTACAGTATTATTTTGGCCAATTAAAATTAGTTACGTATGTCTTTTTATGTAAAAAAAGAGAAAAAAAATCATTAAATAATAGATATTTATTTTTATTATTTTTTTTCCAACTAATCAAATTATAGTAGCCATTATATCATATTCCAACAGCTAAAAAAAAACCGATGAATAGATAAAAGAGAAAATAAATACTGCTAACTGGAATCATATATATATACATATATAAAGGAACAAATTAGGATTTGAGTTTTCGCGTTTCCAAATATATACGCCTACAACATCATGCATGTTGAAGATTACCTGTACCATTAGTGACTAAGCATCCATGACCACATATATCCTATATTATTATTTTAGTGTGTGCATAGTGATATTGCGAGAAAATTTTTATTAAATGTGTATATATATTTTTTTATAAAATTATATGCTTATTGACTTGGCTTTATTGGTAATCCCACACCTCTCCACCATACCCACACCACTTCTATGGTGAAGATCTTCAAATCTTCAATTTTGTTATTAAAGATAAGAACAATTTAAGGGGCCAATTTGATATTGGTGTGTTGTATCATGCTTCTTAAAAAAAACAACATTATAAAGTTTGAAAAGACAGTAATTTCCATTATTATGATACAATTTTTATGGAATAAGGTATAGTGAAAAACAAACCTAATAGATATATTGACATACATGTTGATTTATGCCTAAAACCTATGGCTTGCAGCAGTATCACATAAAAGCTTTGGGGTAATTGTTATGAAGAGGAATTAAATTAAAATTAGTTAAAGACTAAGGAGCTGTTCTTAAGGGCTGGGTTAAGAATTGTTTTTCTTTTGATTTTGTATTACGTTTGTACTTTGACGTAATTACTAATGTAATTTTAGAAGAGATGATTTTTTTTTGAAATTAATTTAGTTCTTTGAAATGTGTGGAAAAAGTGAACAGAGGTATAGCAATAGAACTATCTAAAATACAAAAACATATTATAGAGAAAAAATGGTAAAGCCAAAAGGGAAAAGAAAAGTATACATAGTTCTTTCTTCTTTCTTTTTTTTTTTTTTTTTGAAAAATTCATAGAGAAATATAAATAGAGAAGTAGTGAGATGGAAAATAATTTTGTTTGAGGAACTAAGAACACTACAAAATTGTTTGAAGTCAAAATGGAGATCACAGGCCGGATGCAATGTAAGAATAACACGGGTGTAGATGGGTGCCTAAAAATAAGAGGGTAATTTTATCCTAGTATTTTAATAGATCTGATTAGCTTTATTGATTTCTTGTTTTTATAAAAGAAAGAGGTGTCTAAATATCATAAGGGTGTCAATATAATCCCCATATTGATCTCTAAACCATTTTTCAAAAGTTAGTGCCAAGAATCCGCTTAATTTACTAATTTTTTAAATTAAGCAAATGAGTTGTACAATTCCATTTATGAATTAAAATTTATCACAAATAAATTGAGTATTATTCACCACTTATATATATGACAATAAATGACATACATATTAAGTGGTATTTAAAAAAGAGATATGAGATGAGATATTTAGCATCATTTATTTATATTTTATATCAATGCTTAACTACGTACCTTTATATATACATTATCTACCAAAACAAAAAGAAAAGAAAAGGAAAAAAAGAGTTGGTCCACAGTACCTGTGCAACAGATTTTCCCTTAGCACCAGCGATTTCTTTCAGAACCTCACATTCCATGACCCTATTTGTTCCCCAAGGTGTTCCCTTACCTCCCAAAGGAGAGTAAGCCGTGATATGAATACCCTTTTCCTTACAAAACTCTCTTAGCTTTTTCTGCTGCCAAACTGGGTTCATCTCCACCTTAAATCATTCCAAACCACAATTTATTTATTTTTTTAAGTAGTAATGAATAAAGTGCAATTTCTCAAACCACCACCATATATTTTTTGGTAAACACTATAACCATCCACTATTTTTATATTTCTCAAACAACCACCATATATACAAACACTATTTTTATATTTAAAAAAAGAAAAAACATAAACAAATTAAACAAAAGAACACTCAGTTGTAATAATTAATTACTTGGTTGACAGCCGGAGGAATTTTGGCTACGGCAAGCAAGTCGTCAAGCTTTTTGCAGGAGAAATTGCTTACTCCTATGGACTTAGTGAGGCCAAGCTTCTGACACTCTTCCATGTCTTCCCACACAGACTTAAGATCCAAGGCAACTAATTCCTTCTTGTCAAAAGGAAACTCATACTTCCCATGCTGTTTCGAAGCCACCGGACAATGAATTAGATACAAGTTAAGGTACTCCAACCCAAGTTTCCTGCACATTCATAATAAATACTAAACCAAACGGGGAAAAAAGAAAAAAGAAAAAAATAGCAACTATAATCAACACCAAGAAATAGCAACTATGTACTTGAGTGTATCTTTTATAGCAGGCAAAACGCGGTCTTTATGAGCATCAGTGAACCAGAGTTTTGAGGTGATGAAGAGCTGATCCCGAGATCTGATGAGCCCTAGGGCAAGAGCTTCGGCTATGGACTCGCCGAGACACGACTCAGTCCCGTAAATGGCCGCCGTGTCAAAATGTCGCCACCCGAGTTTGATTGCATGGAGAATGGCTTCCTTCGCGGTAGAGCCATTAAATGGATATGTAGCTGTTCCGAAGCCTAAACATGGGATTGTTAGGTTAGTTGAAGCGAGGGGCAACTCTCGTGTGATATTGGCTTCCATGTATCCTCTATTGTCAATTTGTTTCAGGGTCAATCCAACCCGATAACTTGGAGAGAGCAAAAACGGTTCAATTTGATTAGGAATTTGCTGAGCTTATCAATTGCGCGCGATATCTTTCAAGCATGAGACTAATGGGTCCAGTGAAAGAAATGCTCCACCACATGCTGCTCCTGGGGTCCTATCTCACTTTGTCTTGTGGTGCTAATAAGTGCAATTGTAGTTGTATTCAATCATGGCAAATCAGTGTACGACCGTGTACTCAAATCTTATAGTTGTTGAAGGGAAAAATGGGTGAAAAGAGAGATAATAATAATAATAATAATAAATTTTAAAATACAAGACGTACAAGACATAAAAATGACATTAGTAACGCAAGAGGCAACAAAAACGGGCACGGGTCTGTGTCGTTTGATTCTTCGAATATTCTTCCTATTAATTTAATATTAAAAATAATATTTTTCAAATTGGTGCATCGAATTTAAATCGTCTTCACTTCCAATTTTATCATGTCAAATATACTTAGATATCACTACAACAAGAAGGATATAAAGGATGTATAATATAAAGAGGTGACAAATTAGATAATGGCTGCTGCAGATTATTTAAATTTTTTTTAGAAATAGAAAAGTTTAAAGCGGCAACATGCGCACCAAAATTTCTCTTTATAAATCTCTAAAGTGGCGACAAATAAAAGAAGTGCACTAACTGGCGCTACATTATAAAATGGTATAAAAATGTCTAGTTTAAAGCAGTGACTATCAATTATTAATTAATAAAAATAATTATAATTAATGAGAAACATATAAAATTTAAAATAAAACTCTAGTTTAAAACGGCGACAAATATTGTCCTCGCTTTAGATTAATATATTTAAAGTGACGACTCTTATCACCGCTTTAAGTTTTCAAACTTTAAAGCAGTGAAAATTGCGGTCAAACTAACTATCATAAATTTTTTGACTTTAAATGAAATGGTGCGTTTCATTTAAAGTCATGACTACTGATCTTTTTCTTCCTCATTTTTTTCATCACTCTCTCTCTCTCTCTCTCACACACCAATTCTACCCTTTTCCTCTTGGAGTATTGGTAATTTTTTTTTTTTTGCTATCTCTCTCTCTTTCTTTGTTGTTGATTTTCTTTTGGATTTTATTATATTTGTTCTTCAAGCTTACCGTCGACCATCGCCGACGTCATCGCTGTCGCCGTCAGCCACCGTCATCCTCCTCCACCTTGAAGATTAATAGGTTACTTTTTGGTTTCGTCTTTTATTAAAATAATTAATTTGGATATTATATACATACATATATATGATTATGTATTGATATTTTAGTTTTGTTTTAGTGTTAATTAAAATATATGTTGTAATATTTGGAAAAATCAGATATTGGTATAGTTTTTTTTTCAAGTTTTAGTTTTATTTTGATATTATATTATTAAGAATATTAATATTTATTGGATATTTTGATATTAGATATGAATTTTTAGTGGATTATTGGATATTAGATTTGTTGATTTATTGATGGATGTTTATGTTTTGAGGATCTGGATTGAATATGAAGAATTTTTTAGTTGGGTATTTTTTTGTATTAAATTTATATTTTTTTAATATTTTTTATTTTAGTTTATGAGTTAGAAACTTTTTAGGTTAGAAATTTATTTTGTTAGAATTAATAAATGAAATGAATAATGTTGAGTTAATTTGTTAATTGAATAAAATATTTAATTGGATAAGATATTTATAAAAGATTCTTTTGAAGTAACTTTGAGAAATTAATTTTGATTAAGAAATAAATATTTAATACTTTTAAGAGTAAAATGTTTAGAAATTTTTCTAATTAAGTAGTTACAACCAAATTAAATGATAAAAAAAATGAACAAAAAATAAAATAAAAATACAATTAATATCAATAAATAAAATAATAGGATAGTAAATAGATAAAATAATAGGATAGTAGTACTCTTACAATTAGTAAAATACCCAAATTATCTCTATAACTACGATTATACCCAAAATACCTCTACAACTAATTAATTATAAAAAGTAGGTTATTTTCACAAAATAGTCAAAAATACCTAATTAATTCACAAAATATCCAAAATATCCTTATACTAATTAAAATATTCCTACAATTATTAAAATACCCAAAATACCTCTACAACTAATTTATCCCAAAAAGTGGGTTATTTTCACAAAATACCAAAAAAATATCCATTTAATTCATAAAATACTCAAAATGCCCCTAGAATAATAAAGTACCGAAAATACCCTTATAGTAACTAAAATAGCCCTATAATTAAAAAAATTACTCAAAATACCCCTACAACTATAATTATACCCAAAATACTCTTACGACTAATTAATTACAAAAAGTACGTTATTTTCACAAAATATCCAAAAATACCCAAATAATTTACAAAATACCCTTATAGCAACCAAAATATTCCTATAATTAGTAAAATACCCAAAATACTCCTACACATAATGTATCCCAAAAAGTAGGTTATATATTCACAAAATACCCAAAAATATCCATTTAAATCACAAAATACCCAAAATGCCTCTAGAATAATAAAATACCTGAAATACCCTTATAGTAACTAAAATACTCCTACAATTAAGTAGATACTCGAAATACCCCTAGAACTATTATTATACTCAAAATACCGCTACGAGTAATTAATTAACAAAAGTAGGTTATTTTTCCAAAAATACCCATTTTATTCAAAAAATGCCAAAAATATCCTTATAGTGACAAAAATATTCCTACAATTAATAAAATACCCAAAATATTCCTACTCCTAATTTATCCTAAAAAGTAGGTTATTTTCACAAAATACCCAAAAATACCCATTTAAATCACAAAATACATAAAATGCTTCTAGAATAATAAAATACCCAAAATACCCTTATAGTAACTAAAATACTCCAACAATTAAAAAAATACCCGAAATACTACTACAACTATAATTATACCCAAGACAAACCTACGACTAATTAATTACAAAAATTAGATTATTTTCACAAAGTACCCAAAAATAATCTTTGAATTCACAAAATACCCAAGAATAACAAAATAACCGAAATACCTATAGTAACTAAAATATTCCTATAATTAACAAAAAATCCAAATTACCCCATTAAATCATGAACACGAGAATGGCCATGATACGTAAACTGGTTTGGAATGTTCTTGATCATCACAGACAGAGTTATGTAATTGTGATGATCAAGGCCATTTCAAATGAATTGATATGTGATAACAAAGCTTGTAGTCATAATGTGTACTTTTGTATACATAGTGACTTTAATATGTGTATGCATTATTTTAGTCACAAAAGAAATTACCTTAGACCCGTTTAGGAGTCGATAAGAGATTATGTATCTTAATATCGATTCTTAAATTGTCTCGTTTGGATAGTTTGAGATTATAAGTTATGTGTTGTCGTTCACTTATAAATATTTTTCTTTGTTCGAGTACCGATGGTATCTCCTTTTGTTCTCCGGTTGTGTACATATATATAGCAAATTTAGAGGAGCTGTGGGGAGATGCTGCTTGAATTTTAGCGTGAATGGAACAATATTTGAGTGAATAATATAGCACATAACAAAGTAATACTAAATGGGATGGGGCCTTAACTTTTAGAAATGGAATGATAAGGTAGATTTAGGACACATTTTTCATGATCATCCATAACTATTCTATCTAACCACTAAGTAGTTGTGAAAAATAACAGCGAGGAAGCCTATGGACAAGAGTTGGATGCATTTGAAAGATTATTGTTGTGATGTATATTGGAATGGTGCAATTGCATTTGCTAAAAGGGCTAAACAATATGTCAATGACCAAGACAAAGTGAAATTCCATTGTTTGATATGTCAGAATGTGTTGCATCAGACTGTCGAAATATTGGAAGCACATTTGATAGACAATGGATTTGATTCAATCATCAGACTGTTGAAGTGCTAGAAGCACATTTGATAGACAATAGATTTGATTCATCATACACTGTTGGGCCATTTCTAATGCACAAACTGCAAGTATACGGGTCGCAACAAGTAATATAGATAGTAAGAGGGTATCGATCCTATGGAGAGTACTTGATTTATAATTGGTAACTACTAACCGAAACTAGTTTCCAATTTATCCAAACAACAATAATTGATTGTTTTGAGCAAGAATTAAAAAGTAAATAATAAAGTAAAATGCAAGAGTTAAAATTGAAATTAAGCAACCAAAGATAGTTCTTAATGCAATAGTAAGGAACGTAGGGATACAATCTACCCTCTAACTCCTCCAACTACTAGTTTTCTTCATAATTCAATTATCCATTTAGAGCTAACCACTGAGAATTCTAATGTATTCACAAACTCCTTTCCAAGACATAAGTGAAAATATCTAGACAAGCTAATATGTTACTCCTAACATAAATTGATTAGATTCATTAAGTTTGGTAATTCTCCCATAAAAGTTGCACAAGTCACATAGGTATATTCCTAACTTATACAAACTCACCCCACACTAGGTGATCTTATGATGTTCTATCTATTTCCAAACCTAAATTCCCCTTCCAAAGTTCATATAGGTTTCATAATACAACTCTATTTAGTGGCCAAGTAAATAGATGCATTAAGCTCAAGATAGAACAATTAACTCATCAATAGATATCAAGAATAAATGAGGAAAACAAAATAGTTGGATTACATTAGAGATTCAATTGCCTCTCTAGAAATTAAGTTAGCTCATGTTCATACAAAATGAATCATAACAAATATATAAAGATTGATACATATTCATTTACAGAAAATAGAAGATAAAAACAAGAACAAGAGAAAAGAAAAACTCTTTTGAAGCTTTTCAATCTGATTTCTCCTTCTTCAATCCTCTTCTTTGATATTGTTTCTCCCTTAGAAATGCTCTAAGAATCCTTGACTTCTAGGGCTTTTCATTCTCCCATTCACAATGAGTGAAAGAGGAATTAAATAAAGGAGATTCATGAATCAAACCTGGGTTTTCTGCAACATATTCCGCACTTTTTGGCACTGTGGTGCCAAAACAGGCAGAACTATGGCGCTGCAGCACCAAATGGTAGTGCTATGACGCCATAGAGTTGAGGCTGTAGCACCATGTATTGGCACTGCGGTGCCATGAAAATGTGGTTGGAGCTCCATGGTTTTGGGGCTGTGGGCTCACAGAATTGGCGATGCAGCCCCAAAATTTAGGGCTGCAGAACCGCCTCTTCTATGATGTGGCGCCGACGTGTCTCGCTTTCAACTTCACTCTAAAAGCTCTATCACTGATCTTCTCTCATTATAGTGCAAGTTTATCACCTAAATGCCTTGATTTACCTCCAATTTAACTCTGAAAAACCACATTCTTTGCTCAACAATGTCTCACCTAAAATATGCATAAAAAACAACAAAACAAGGAAAAAGAGCTCAAAAACGAGCAATTCTTAAGCTCAAAAGGATAGTAAAGATAAGTGTAAAATACATTTATCAAATTCTCCCAAACTTAAGCAAAAGCTCGTCCCTGGGCTAAAAAAAAAGGGAGAAAAAACAAAAACAACACAAAAGCAAAATTAAGACATATAAATAAAGCTTTTGAATAAAGTAAACTTTCTCAATACTTTTTAAAAGATATATAACTCAAAGGAAACTTAAAGCATTACAACAGTTTAGAATTTCAATTCTACTAGTAGCTTGGCTTTGTTGTGAACTCTTAGTGTGTGTATGTAACAGTTGCTTACATTTAACCCTTCACACTTAGATTGCTTTATGCAGACTTAGGTTACACACTTAGAGTTGTCTGTCTCAATAAAAGTGAATCAGTCATCTCATAGGCCCGCTTTTTATATTAATCTCTACTAATGTAGAATAATACTAAATCGAAGTTTAATAGGTTTTTAATCGGCTTGTAATATAAGGCTTGGGTGGATGGAATGTTATCATTTAGGCTTATTCATACTATAGATGCCCTTTTTGTTCATTGAATACGATTCTCTCAAGCATATCATAACAATTTCCTCCAAACTTAATTTTTGACCCAATTTCTTTTTTTTTTTTTGTTTTAACAATCAACTACTAATTTATGGTAGCCAAACTTCTTCACCACAAGTTCATAATTTACTTCCATACATCTATGGTGTGAAGCAGGGTAATTTGAGAAATTATTTATCGGTAAGAAGAGTTTATGGGGCTTACAAAGTAAAAAAGGCTGAGAAATTGGCTCAATGTGAGAGACTACGGATATTACATTGAACGAGTAGGCTTGAAAGGTTCAACTGGATCAAAATGGCCTATATCATTTCTTCGATTTTTATGCTACCTAAGATTTCTCCTTGAGTGACATTTAAATAGGTTCTAATATCACATGAGACCATATTTTTTCTAAGCCACATGCATAAAAATACTCTAAGCAATTCAAGGCTAAATGCTCACAACTACGTGTAAAATGTGTTCAAGAGTTGTTCACAAAATACAACCACAAAAGATTTAAGCACACAAATAGTCATAATACTAAATATTTCTAAAGAGTTATTTCACACAAACTCTCAATCATATTATCGACAGTTGATCTCCATCAAAAGTTCCAAATGACACATAATAAAACAACTAAACAAAAGATAAACACATACTAAGAAAAAAAGAAAGACACTAGATAAACTAAAATCAAAGGGAAATAGTTTAAAAGTTAACCAATTAAAATACTCTCGAAGACAATGCAAGTAAGTGCTAGAAACTCCCTCTAAACTCAAAGTGTGTATTATCCCTAATGCACTAAATATGAAATAAGCACTCACCCGATCGAAGGCTGCTCAGTCAGCCTCTAAGTTGTGGTGGTCGCTAAGTTGATCACTTTCGGTTGACAGAGGTGGCGGCAGTAGTGCCTTAAAAGGGTAAGTTTTTTTTTTCGGCTCTGGGTGGCGCCACGGTGCCAAAAAGTGGCACTGAGTCGCCACCACTTGGGTTGGTAGCCAAAATTGGTGCTAGGGCACTATTACTCGGCGTTAGGATGCCAAGTTTCTGTTTGTGGCGCCCCAGAAAGGGGCCGGAGTGCCATTTTGACACTCTAAGGTGCTAACCCTGGACAATTAGCAAAATTTGACAGCATGGCACCATTTTATAGTGCTAAGGTGCCAACATCTAGGCAATTAACAAAATTTGGTGCCCCGAGCTCCTAGGGTACCAAAATGATAGCAACTCTTCAATTTTTCTACAATTAAGCCTCTCCACCAACACCTTCATCACTTTGTGTTCAATACAAACACATCATAAGGATTTCAAAACATGATTCTCTCTTTATTAACTTCACAAGCTTAGGTTGTCTCCTAAGTAGCGCTTGTTTAACGTCCTTAGATTGACATTGCCACTCCTTATTGAGGATTGGTCGAGGCAACAAACGATTTAGCTTGATTAACCTTTCCTCCTAGGTATTCCTTGAGCCTTTGAACATTTACCTTGCTTCTTCTAGTTGAGCTCTCATGTTTCACCCTAATTGCACCATGGAGACACTCTAGTCTCTTTGAATAGGCTCGACCATCTTGACTTAAGCTTGCCCGGAAAGAGTTTTGAATAAGATGAAGCAAGCATACCCTTTGGTCTTGGCTCAAAATGATGATCACCATACCTCTTTTTCTTCGTCCTCCACTTTCTTGTATCCTTTTGTATGGCTTGTGGTGGTTGGAAGAGGATAGTAAAGGCTCTATGACTAACATTAGAGGATTGAACTCAGAAGAATGTTGTGGGGCTTCTACAACATTGGTATTCCCTAGAGCCTTCTTTGCCTTTTTATCAATGGGATGAGCAATATAGGCCTTATGACTGATCAATGGAGCTTTCTTTAATGTATTGTCTTCAATTCTCTCTTTCACCAACTACACTCTATAGCAGTCATCAAAGCTGCTAGGAGAATCCACCTCTTTAAACACATTAAAGGATATCACTTGGTCCTTCACCCTCATGGTAAGTTCCCATTTGTACACATCAATGACTGTCCTTCTGGTTAGTAAGAACAGTCTTCTAAGGATAATTGGAAGATTTTCATCTTCCTCTATGTCAAAAACAATGAAATCAACTGGAAAGAATAACTTGTCCACCTTCACAAGCACATTCTCTATGATTCCTCTTGGATAATTGATAGATCGAATCGCAAATTGGAGCATTGCCGTAGTTGGCCTCGCTTCACCTAAACTAAGTTTTTGAAAAACAAAAAATGGCATTAAATTAATACTAGCTCTCAAATCACACAAAGCCTTACCGAAGAAACAATCACTAATAGTGCAAGGAATGTTGAAATTTCCCAGATCCTCGAGCTTAGGAGGAAGCTTGTTTTGAAGAATGGTATTACACTGCTCCGTGAAAGTGACGGTCTCATATTCCCACAATCTCCTTTTATTTAAAAGGATCTCCTTTATGAACTTAACATAGCTGGGTATTTGCTCAAGTGCCTCGGCGAAGGGAATATTGATGTGTATTTATTTAAATACTTCCAAGAACTTAGAGAATTGTTGGTCAAACTTCTTCTTTTGAAAGTGTTTAGGGAATGGTAATGGTGAATTATAAGGACATGGCTTTAATAGTGATGTTGAGAAACTCCCAATGCTCACTTCTTTGGTTGGCTTCTCTCTCACATTCTCTTTAGCTTGCTCTTGCTCAATAACTTCTTCAACCGTTGGCTTAGATAGTGAAGTTGGCTTTTCAATAACTCGTTCCCATTTTCTAATGTAATAGCATTACAATGCTCCTTACTTCATTTCTTGAATTCACTTTGGTGTCACTAGGTAACACTCCTTGAGGCCGGTTTGTCATAAGATTGGCAAATTGACCAAGTTATGTCTCCAAGGTTCTCATGGTGGCCACTTAATTTTGAAGGGTGGCTTCATTCTTTGCACTAAACTGCATGAGTATCTCCTCCATATACGGCTTCTTCTATTATAGCGGTTGCTCTTGATTCTGAAATCCCTAATTTTGAATTGAACTAGCCTTAGGATTCTGCCCTTATTGATTCTAGTTACTCCAAGTGAAATTTGAACGATTTTTCCATCCCGAATTATAAAAGTTGGAGTAGGAATTATTGCGTTCCTGCTGGTTGTAGTTCTCTACGAAGTGAGCCGACTCCATATTCAAGGGGCAATGGTAACACAAACAGTTGTCACCATATTGCTCACAAGCTCCAACTGAGCTTTGCATTATATGAACTCCATTAACTGCCGCCAATGAAGAAATAACTTCAATCTCATTGATACTAGCGCTTCTCCTTGGATTGACACGCTCGGAAGGCCATTGGTAGTTGTTTGCCACTATTTCCTCTAATAACTCATATGCATCATCCGTTAACTTACCCAACAATGTACCACTGGTTGCCACTATTAACTCCATAAAATTGGAGTTATCTAGTGCTACTATGTCTTAAGTTTTATTATGGTCTTATTTAATTAGGTTGTTTCAAGTATTTTTCTTGTTGTTTTGATGTTTTATTTGTTTATATTAACAGGAGAATGAAACAAAGGTGTTTGATGCAAAATGAGATGAATTTGTGCCTCCAAAATTGGTTTTTCAAACTATTGGAATCGAAGTTGAATCCAATACGGTCGTAACGCAATAAAAATGAGGCAAATCGGAGCTAAAACGAAGAAAAAGCACATCTGGGAAACTGTGGTGCCAAACCAGTAGAAAAGTGGTGCTCCAGCTCTAACTCTCCAGTAGTTTTGGTGCTACGGTGCCAAAAATGGCACCGCAGTGCCACCTCCTATCTCTTGGGTCAATAATTGACAGCTGAGATCAACTTTTTGATGATCCAAAAGTCCAGATTCGGCCTAGCTTAGGCATGAGTCAATTCTTTAAAACCTTATCTTTGGGGTTGAAAGAGGATATTGGAATAGAGAGAAAGAGAGAGTGGTAGCCATGGAAGGAGAGGAAGAAGAAGATAAAGATATGCTCCAATCTACCCCACTTCTTGATTTCCTCATCAACATCAATACTATAGTTTGTTCTTAGCTTCTTTTCTTTATTTTCTTGTGAGTTTTTCTTTGTATTTACTATATTTAGACAGTAGTATAGTTGAGAGCAAATCCTAGAGAGAGTATTCAAGGGAGCAAGAACCAAACTCGGAGGAGGAGCTTGACAACCTCCAAGAACACCTTTAAGCTTTTCTAAGGGGAATTCTTTAACTTTTCTCTCTTTGATTTTGTATTTCTTGAATTCATTAGATTATAATGTTATTGTTCTTAATTTATATTATGAACTAAATCTTTCTTTGTCTAGTTTTACTATATAAACCAACTTTGTATCTTTTGTTTGTTTATTTCTCTCCTCTTTCATTAATCTAATTTATTTTTGAGTTATTTATTTTATCTTGTACTTATTGCTTTTACTTAAATAATCACTAAATAGATTGTTGAGTGAAATCTTTATGAACTTGAGAAAGGAAATTTAGGTTTGGACATAGGTAGAATAACATAAGATCACCTAATATGGAGTTACTTTGCATAAGATATGAATATACCTATGTGACTTGTGTAATCTTTGTGTGAGAATAACTAAACTTAATGAATATAATCAATTTATGTTAGGAGTAACATATTAGCTTGTCTAGATATTCTCACTTATGTATTGAAAAGGAGTTTGTGAATACATTGGAATTCTTAGTTGACAACTGTAATGGATTAACTAATTTAAGAGGGAAATTAGGAGATTGTGTGTTTAAAGTATGGTTGGGGAACTAGTAAATCTAGATATTTTTCTTATTGTTTATCTTTTATTCATTTTGCATACCAGTTTAGTTGCCTTATTTTATTTCTCTAGAAACTATGTTTCGGTTATTTGGATAAAGTTAGAATTGACCAATTTTAATACTTAACCTAGACTTAGTAATCAATCCTCGTGGGTTCGACACTTTAAATCCTAAATCTATACTACTTGTGACCGTGTGTGCTTACACGGGAGTGTGTGTGTATAATTTATAGTTGCACATTCCAACCAACAGCTACATCTGCAATAGTCCTCAAATGACCCATCAACCCGTTATCAAACGTTTGAACAAGAAGCCACTTGGTTATCCCATGGTGTAGACACTTCCTCATCAACTCCTTATAGCACTCCTAAGCCTCGTACAAGGATTCATTGTCAAATTGCATAAAGGAAGTGATGTCGTTCTTAGTGGTCTTGGCTGGAGGAAAGAACTTGGCAAGAAATTTCTAAGCTAAGCCATCCCACGTAGTGATTGATCTCGAGGGTAAGACATTCAATCAACCTTTAGCCTTGTCCCTCAAGGAGAATGGGAATAACTTCAAGCTAATGGCATCTTCGCTAACTCCGTTGTGCATGAAAGTGTCGCATATCTCTAGAAATTTCATAATGTGTTGGTTAGGATCATCACTAGGCAAACCAACAAATTGGCATATAGCTTGCACCATTTGAATAATTACCAACTTTAACTGAAAGTTACTAGCATTGACAGCTGGCCTACGAATGCTAGGACCAAACCCACCGATAACAGAAACTGCAAAGTCTTTCAAAGATCTAGCATTATCTTGGTCTCCCATAGCTACTTCAGAGTTGACCCTTTGATTCTTTTATCTTCGAATTTCCCCCAGGGTATGCTCAATCTCATGATCAAATGGTAAGAATTCTGCACTCCTTGTATGTCTCATATAGTAAAATTAGGCAATTGAGATCGATAACAAGAACAAAAGGTTTGAATTAAATCGAAACTAATAGATATTAGTATTAACAAGTAATAAATCTCCGTACTCCCCAGCAACAGGGCCAAAAACTTATTAGACTATTTCTAACACACAAACTATAAGTATACGGGTCGCAACAAGTAATATAGATAGTAAGAAAGTGTCGATCCCACGGAGAGTACTTGATTCACAATTGGTAACTACTAACCAAAACTAGTTTCTAATTTATCCAAACAATAATAATTGATTGTTTTAAGCAAGAATTAAAAAGTAAACAACAAAGTAAAATGCAAGAGTTAAAATTGAAATTAAGCAACTAAAGATAGTTCTTAATGCAATAGTAAGGAACTTAGGGATGCAATCTACCCTTTAATTCCTCTAACGACTAGTTTTCCTCATGATTCAATTATCCATTTAGAGTTAATAACCGAGAATTCTAATGTATTCAAAAACTCCTTTCGAAAATATAAGTGAAAATATCTAGACAAGCTAACATGTTACTCCTAACATAAATTGACTAGATTCATTAAGTTTGGTAATTCTACCACAAAGGTTGCACAAGCAATATAGGTAAATTCCTATTCTATGCAAACTCATCCTACACTAGGCGATCTTATGATATTCTATATATGTCCAAACATAAATTCCCCTTCTCAAGTTCATATAGGTTTCACAACACAATACTATTTAATGGCCAAGTAAATAGACACATTAAGCTCAAGATAGAATAATTAACTCATTAATAGATATCAAGAACAAATGAGGAAAACAAAATAGTTGGATTACATTAAAGGTTCAATTGCCTCCCTAGAAATTAATATTAGCTCATGTTCATACAAAATGAATCAGAACAAATATACAAAGATTGATACATAATCATTTGCAGAATATAGAAGATAAAAATAAGAACAAGAGGAAAGAAAAACTCTGTTGAAGCTTTCTAATATGATTTCTCCTTCTTGAAACCTCTTCTTCGGTGTTGCTTCTCCCTTAGAAATGCTCTAAGAAACCTTGGCTGCTAAGGCCTTTTATTCTCCCATTAAAATGAGTGAAAGAGGAGTTAAATAGAGGAGGTTCGTGAATCAAACCCGAGTTTTCTGCAACATGTTCTATACTTTTTGGTGCTGCAGCACCAAAATGGCAGAACTATAGCAGTGGCACACCAAACAGTGGCGCTGCAGCACCACATATTGGCACCGTAGTGCCAGGAAAATAGGATTGCAGCCCTATGATTTTGGGGTTGTGGCCTTACTGAATTGGCATTGTAACCTCGTGATTTTGGGGCTATAGTGCCAAATTTTGGGGGCTGCAGCACCATCTCTTCTGTGATGTGGTGCTGACTTGTCCCTTTTCCAACTTCACTCTAAAAGCTTTATCATCGGTCTTCTCTCATTACGGCATAAGTTTATCACTTAAACGCCTTGATTTATCTCTAATTTAATACCAAATAACAACATTCTTCGCTAAACAATATCTCACCTGAAATATACATCAAAAACAATAAAACAAGTAAAAAAGAGCTCAAAGACGAGCAATTCTTAAGCTCAAAAGGATAGTGAAGATAAGTATAAAATAAACTTATCATACACTAACAGGAACTTCCATGGAGAAGTTGTTGAGATTCTTCTTCCTCGTAATGATGTTCACATAGAAAATGTTGATTCGGAAGAAGAAATGGTAGACATGTTGCAAGATCTAATGGGTCAAAAAATGCAGGTGGTGGTGAAAATGAAGACAATATGTGAGATCATGTGGCAAAGGGATTTTCTATATTTAGGCAATAATATGAAGAGTTATTCTCTGAAGTGGAAGCTGAGTTGTATCCGGGATGCATTAATTACTCATCTTTGAACTCTTTTGTTAAACTTATGCATTTGAAAGTAATGCATAGATAGACTAATAAGTTGTTTGATAGTTTATTGAAATTATTGTACGATGCATTTCTAGCTGATAATAAGATACCACAATCATATTATGATGCAAAGAAGTGAATGTCCAAGTTGAGTTTAGGATATGAGTCAATTCATGTATACCAATATAACTGTGCGTTATTTTTGAAAGAGAATGGTGACATGGAGAATTGTCCTATTTGTAGGATGAGTTAATGGGTGGACAAAAATACTAAGGGGAAGAAGGTATCTTACAAAATATTACGATATTTTCCATTAACACTATGACTAAAGCACAGAATGTCTATTTGGGATTAGTTGTAGATAGATTCAATCCATTTTAGCAACATGATTTTGTCTTATAGCATATGGCCAGTGGTTTTGACTATTTATAACTTTCCTTTGTGGCTATTCATGAAAGAGTCTAATTTTATGATATCCTTTTTAATTCCCAGATCACAATCTTCTGGGAAGGACATTGACATATTTCTAAGGCCAATGGTAGATGAGTTGAAGTAATTATGGCAATGAGAGATGTCATCGATAACAAAATGTTTAAGACGCAAGCTGCATTGATGTGGACTGTAAATAATTTTCCAGCTCGTAGTAGTTTATCTAGATGGAGTGGGCAAGGATACAAAGTATGTCTCATATGTAACGAAGACACTTCGTCAATGCATTTAAGAACACAGACTTGTTATGTGGGTCATAGATGTTTTCTTCCAAAATCTCATGCATTTCGAAAAAGTTCACTATTTGATAAGAAGGTAGAGAGAAGAAATCCACCAAAAGTATTTTCTAATAAAGATATTCCGCAACAACTTAATCATATGTAACCTGATGTGCCAGGTAAACATCCAGAATACAGTGGAGTAAAATAAAAAAGAGACAATAAAGAACTCAACTAGAGAAAGAAGAGTCTATTTTTGGACCTTGAGTATTGGTCATCACTCAACTAGAAAACTCATCTGTGCGATAGTGTTCTTGGTATAACATTGGGCATTGAAGAAAATTTTAAAGACATAGTGAATGCAAGTCATAACTTAGAAGATTTGAATATTAGATATGAGATCGAAGAGCTACGAGTACGAGAAGCAACACTGCTTCTACCATTCCTCCAAGATGCACCACTAGCCATAGTGAAGAGTTGTGTTATAAGCAATTATTTCTTATATCGAAACGATACAGTAACCATAAGTGAAGAGCTATGTTACAAAATATCATTTCACATCCAGTAAACTATAAATACTCAATAGAATTAATTGAACAAATAATATAATCGATGAAGCTACATCATCATCATCATAATCGAGATCATCAAACTCATTGTCGGAGTCATTAGATTCTTCATAAGAAAGTATGAAGTCATCTTCCTCATTTACAAATATATGACCATCATCATAGAAACTGATATCATCATCAGCTTGTTCAACATTATTCAAACGACTTATGTCTTCACGACTCAGATTCAGTTTGACCACTAGCTGATCGAGAAGAATACGTGGATGAATATCTCGTCTCACCAAGAGTGATGGTTCAGGTGCCTACTCAATTGGATGAAAAAGTGGTAAAGCATTTGTCTCTTCTTCTTGATAAACCTCATGAATGACGTCTTCATCATCAACCTCTTCATGCTCTAGAATATCAAATATGTTACAATGTTTGACTTTCAATGCCACTTTCTAATTCAACCGTCGTGATCCACCATCAAGATAAAATACTTGTTGTACATGTGTTGCTAAAATAAACAGCAATCCATGTACCATTAGGAGTCAATATTGATACTATTCAAATTATGATTAACGTGAATATTTCTATCACGTAGACTAGAATTGAACCACTTGCAATGAAACACATAAATTTTACGATCAAATATGAATGAAAGCCCCAAGATTTCAATCAAAACACCATAATAGAAAAGTTCATCCACTTCATCATTACCTTGGGTACGAACCCCACTACATTGTGTTCGTAAGGTCTCATCATAATCATTATAATGAAAATGGACCCTATTGACAATACAACTATGCCATCGCTTGTAATGATCTAAAGGGCCTCGCGCTAGTGAATACAAATTATCAGTAGCTTCTGTTGACCTTTGAACACACAAATTCAACATCTGGAGCAAACAAAGATTGAGTAAATGAGGTTGGAAAGTCCTAAACAAAATGTAGCTTTGGTTTTTATATTTTACCTTTGTCTTGAACCAATTATAGAACTGTATTGTATTTATCTCATCACTTATCCTGCCTCTATCTTCCATAAGCTTCTGCTGTTCTCTGATTGATTTACAGAAGTAAGAAATAGTCATGTGTAATGAAAAAGAATTGACTAGAAATTAGAGTAAAAAAATATTATCACTTACTGGAAGTATTTGTCAAGTTTTTCATTGAGACAGTTGTTCAAGATATACCAATGCACTGCTTGCCTTGATTCCTCAAGAGATTCAATTGGAAAAGCCCCTAAAGTTTGGACCCTTAGGTTAAAAATATCCAACTGATATTTTGGAGCATGTTGATCCCAATTTCGATCAGGTTGAGTAAATCTCGCTGGAATATTTTTTACATATCTAGACAAAAAAATCACATATTCATCAACTACAAAGGCTTTGGCAATTGATTCATTAGGATGTGCTGAATTTCTCACGTATCCTTTATAAATCCCCATATTATACTCTGTCCCATACATCTATCTAAATGAGACCAGCCCACCTAACAATGCTTCTTCTCGCAAATGGACACATATATGGACCATTATCGTAAAGAATGCCGATAGAAATATTTTCTTAAGTTTGCATAATATTAACACAATCCATTTTCTCATCTCTTTAAGCTCCTTAACATGGAAAATTTTGGAGCAAATGTTTTGGAAGAATTTGACACAATTCAATCAATGTTTCGTGGATATGCTTTGTCAAATATGGGAGAAGTGCGGTTGGAAAAATACTCTGAAGCAACACGTGACAATCGTGAGTTTTCATGCCAGACAGCTTATCATTATCTGTCACATATTTACTAATGTTTGAAACTTAACCATCAGGTAATCGAACTGATTGAATGAAGTCATAAAAATCTTTGTACTCATCTTTTGTCAATGTGTAACTTGCATGAGGCTTTTGAATTTTACTTTGTGTAGTCTCTTTCAATCACAACTCAAGACGGATGTTCATATCCTTTAAGTCTAATTAGGCCTTTCCAGTATCTTTTGATTTTCCTTCAATGTCTAATAGTGTCCTAATGATGTTATCATATATATTTTTCTCTATGTGCATAAGATCAAGATTATGTCGGAGTAAAAATTTCAACCAATAAGATAGTTGGAACAATATACTCCTCTTCGACCAATTAAGATCATCCTTGCCATGCTTCTTTTTTCCAGAAGCATTATTAGGTGCTTTGCCAGGAGTTCTAATGGGGACTTCTTCTAACTGCTTAAGAATGTCCTCACCAAAAAAGTGACAAGAAGGAGGTCGTCGTTCACTCTTACTATCAAACTTCTTACTTTTTTGCTAAGGATGATTATGCTCTGAGAAGCTTCGATGTCCTACAAAATATTATTTATCACGTATATGTCTAAATCACGTGTCTCCAAGACATATTGGACATACAAGTTTACCAAAAGTGCTCCAATCAGACAAATATGCATATGTAGGAAAGTCAGAGATAGTCCACAAGATTGATGCTCGAAGAGTAAAGTTTGATCTTTTATATGCATCAAAGGTTGTAACCCTTTCACACTATAACAACTTCAACTCCTTGATTAATGGTTCAAGGAAGACATCATAGTCCTATGCAAGGGACTTAGGACCCAGAATCAGTAACACCATTAGGTAGTTAGAACGATGCCTAGAATGCCAAGGTGGAGGGTTGTATTGAATAAGAGTTAGAGGCCACAAACTATACAAAGTTAACATGTTACTAATGGATTAAAGCCATCTAAAGCTAAACCTATGCGAACATTTCTAGGATCAGACATAAAATCAGGATAAGCTTCGTCAAAGTGCTTCCAAGCCTTTCCATCAGTAGGGTGACGTAAAACCCTTAGTTCGTAAATACGCTACTCTTCATACCAACACATATCCTTTGATGTGTGCCTTGAACTATAAAGACATTGCAGCCGAGGCATGACTAGAAAGTAGTGTAGCATCTTATGCAGGATTTTAGCTCATAAATATCAGTTAGACCCATTAATAGGACAAACTTTAGTATTTTTATGATCACCAAAAAAGAGTGCATAGTCATGTTCACAGACATCTATTTCCTCATAACCTAAGCCAACATCACAAAGAAGCTTCCTTGTATCATAGTACGATTACAGATAATGAAATCCCTCGGGTAAAAACTTCATGCAATAGCTTTATAAGCATCTCGAAGGACGTGTCACTCTACTTATTTAAAACTTCTAAATTCATCAATTTTACTACAAAGGTTAGAGTAGAGAAATTTTTACACCCATTATAATGAGAGTTTTGTAACGTACTTAGCAACTTATCATATCGTTCAAACTCTGCAATTGGTCTATCATCTATTAAAATATCATTGGTCAAACCGATATCAAAATAATTATGACATGTTGCATCGTGTAGACCTACTGCTAAGTCATCTTCTTCGAGTGGGATCTGGTTTACTACAGGTCCATCATTTTCTTTGACTACCTCGCCATGATGATACCATGTTGTGTAATTGGACGAGAGCCCATGAGAAAGAAGATTAGTGTAGGGACAACAAGTCTTCCCTTCAGAGTTTAGACACTCTTTTGTAATAGATATAAAATCGTTGACCCCATTTGCATATTGAATAGACAATCGATTAGGTATATTTATCTATGCACGATCCATGCACTTAAAGCATGAAAGGTCACATAATAGATCATATAAATTGTGTTCAAATTTATGAAATCCTATAAAACATATTTAAAAGTGCAAGATATCTTATCATAACGAAAGAGTATATAAAAAAAAGAGGCATATGGATTAAATATGCAAAGTTCATCGACATCCACACAAATAACAAATAAAGACAATATTATTTATCAAAGCCAAGACAATATTCCGAGCAAAAAAAAAAAAAGCCTAGAAAGTATCACGATGTAAAACAGAACGTTACATTAACATATAAAGTTTTTAAAACTAATTGTTAGAGACAAATATTAGTGTAGCCGTGCATTTTAACTACTTTGTCCTCTAGCTCAATTCTTTATTATATCTGTTGTAATGGTTCTTTCTCTCCTATGCCATAATTATTTTGTTGTTATTGGATTCAATTTATATTCCTCCTGACAATAGGAATGTGCAATAACTATTTTCTTTTTAGTCTTATTTTTTATTTTCTTTTTTTAGTCTTACTTTTTATTTTGGTGGAAATTTATTTTATTCTTGTTTTTTATATAAGTATGTGTGCTATCCTTTAGTAACATGGGTAATGTGGGCCAACAATTGTAATTCCCATATTCTCTTCAATATATTAAAAACTTTTCATTGTTCTTTAAATAGAAAAAAAAACTTTTCATGTACCAGAGCTAGCCAGGTCTATCAAGGCTGGCCAAAATCAAAACTAAGCTCCTCCGAAAAATCAATCTGAACCTACAAAACTAAGCCCCATAAACTCTTCCCCGAATCCACATTATCAATCCTTCAAATCAGGCTATATCCATTCGATTGACAGACACACAGACTATCTTATTTGGAAACAACAAATTCTTACATATGTTAAAAGCTATAAACATAAGCTTTTTCTTCTCTAAAACTAATCCACGTCTACAAAAGGAAAACAGAAAGGACACAAATACACAAATGCACAACTTAATCAAGTAAGAAAGGCATCAATAACCAAATAATATATACTAATCCATGTGAAAAGGTCATTATTTCCCATGTGAAAAAAAAGGGAAAAAAATGAGTGAAAATAGTGCATAAAATCCAATACCTTAATATTTTGGTAGTAGAATATGGAGCACGAAGATTAAATAATACCTTCTTCACACCTTCAGTAACTTTTCTGCTTAAAACAAAAATGGAAAAAAAATTGAATAAGCTATAATTAGGCCATAAATTTCTTCTCATGGCTTGATGGATATTTATATGAGTAAGTTTATATGTTATAGATCTTAAAAATCAGGTTGTTCTTCTGTCTTTATAGAGCTAATTACAAACGTGAGTCATTCTAAGGAATTCAAATATAATAGTAGAATACAACTTAGTTACAAATTATACATCTAAAAGGGTATAATATATATATACACCGAAAATAGTCCAAAGCTTATTGGATTTGTAATTGCATTCAGGTAAAAAGTATTTATAATTTTGGCAACAGAAATGAAAGTTATCCACCAAATTTTTTTGGAAAAAGAGATGAATTACAATTAATAATCTCATGAGTTCAAAGTATATGGATAAGGAGCTTTCATTGTCAAAAGAATCTTACTTTCTAAAACAAAGAAACGAAAATGTATTTCATGGTCAGAACTTAACGTCATTATATGCAAAAGATATTATTTAGACTAGCAAGGTTATATCATCTACCATTGCACTCACATAAAAATAGAGTACCCATATTCGAATATTTTGTATGGACTAGTATAATCACTAGTAACTGACTATATGTCTTAATTAAAGTATGTCATAGACAATTGTGTGATTATATATCATTTATGCATAGTATTAGTAATTAGGCCATAATGAGATGGACCACACACCTTAATATACCTGAGGCCCATAGTTTCAAACTCTTTGGATAACTTAGCTAGCCCATTAGGCAACGGTGTGATCTGCCATGCACGTGACAAAGTCTACTAGCCCATTCCTTAAAAAAACTAGCCGTTGACCAATTTGTTAGTGAAGGGGTTCATTTTTGGTGTGGGTTTTTTGGCAGAGACCTCAAGAGCATCCAAAGGGTATTGAACACCATTACTCTCTTGATTCTTCACCTGTTTTTTGCAGCTTGTAGGTATCGGAGAGAAGGACAGTGGCCGCTCAAGACCATCGGCCCACCATTAAAAATAATGTCCATTGAATCCTTTGTTAATGTGCTTTAAGCTTAAATGGATTGTTGTTAGATGGTTTATGTATATTAATTTAAAAATTGGTATCAGGAGCTAAACCGTTTAACTTAAAGTTATTCTGTTGTTTTATTTTAGATTTTTTTCGGATTTGTTCAGGTTTTTTTCGTTAATATACAGTCATTTTTTCGAGAATTATTTTTTAGTACAAACAATCATTATTTTAATTACTGATGGCAAATATGTGTTGCATGCATCATATTTGTGATGTTTGTACTTGTTTTGGCCATTTTGTTTTCAGTTTTCTTAAAATGTTAAAAGTTTGAAAATGGCCAAATATTTTGTTAATTTTCTGCACTTGTTTGGAGCCTTTTTTTTTTTGTCAAATAAGTGTCATAAAACTAATAGACATGAAATTTGGAACAAAACTCCAAAAGAATCGTCGAAAACAAGCACTAGAGGCCGAGAAATAGCCGGATCGGGTCACGCGGGTTTGAATCGGGTTGGACGGTTCTGGCCAGAGGTCAAGGACGATTCTGTACGATGTTTCATTTAGCCTCTACCAAGCAAAAATGACGCATCATTTGATTATAGGATGATGTGCTATCGTTGTACGGAAACGACATGTCGTTTGGTTCACAACCAAAAATGACATGTCTTTACAGTGACGCTTGGCTATCGTTTCACACAAACGACACATTCTTTTTTTGGCTTAAGGGCCAAAACGACATGTCGTTTTGTTTTGCCCAAATTAGAAAAAAAAACTTACCTCATTGGCACATGGTGGCGCGTAGGGGGCCCTTTTCGTCGGCAGTTTTCGGCATTTTGCTCTATTTTTTATTTCGTAATTATTTATGTGATTATTCATTGGTTTTAGCCATTTCAAAATGTTTTATTGTATTATCACACGTATGTTAAATATATTTTAAAATTATATATCTCACAATTAAAATAATTTAATTCCTGGGCATAATTGTCTGCATATATAAATATTGATAATTTAACATTACACATGGTTATATGTATATTTTTTATAATTTTATGCCATCCATGAGTATACACATATTTTTTTGAAAATTTTATGCTCTAAATTTTATTTTGAAATATTTTGTATTACATGGCATAATTAATTGTGAGATTATGACAATCGTGAATATTTACGTACTCCACTATCCTGACTTTAAGCATGTTAAATTGTCAATTATGGATATATTAATTACTATATTCTCACTTTTTGGCCAATTTTGAGCATTTGTTTTATGCCATATCTTATTATTATATGCCAACTTTTATTCTTAAAAACTTTATGTATTAAGGACAAACGAATTTTTTTTGGGCATATTATATGGTTAATTTGTTGTTATTGCTCTTTTCTGTGTGCTTTTTGTGATAATTATTATTTTATAGTATAAATGCATAGTTTCATTTTTTTGTCAGATTTTGACTAATTCTGAATGTTTTTGTACTTTCCTATCGTGAGTTGAGCATGTCAGATTATTGATGGAAAATTTGTGATTATTGTTGTTTATTCTCCCTTCATTGATCACAATTAATATTAAGGTCTATTCGCACAATTAAATTATCCTGTCGATAATTTTATTGTTTGGTACGATGCTTAGATTGGTGAAGAAAGTGTATTGAATGCCATGAACTATACATTCTTTTCTATCTTGTCGATAGTGAATTGATGCATTTAGTTGTAGCATTTGGTGTATTGTCCTTACTTGCGAATGAGTCCTTATTTGTTTAAGAAACTCTAGCACACAGTGATCGCGACATTGATTGGATCATTGAGAAAGCTAAGAGGAAGAACAATTAGCATGATCTTAGCTTTACATGCATATTAGTGATATTGTTGCTGGTTATTTCCTCTAGCTTTAAGCAATGTTTGTAACTCTGTCGTTTAGACGCTAAATGGGACTATTATATCTGATGATATAGATCTTGCACCAAGGGTAATAAATTTGACGAACTAGGCCTTGTGAGTTTGTACGACTCCTAAATCCACTATTTATAGTTGATTGATACCATGAAACTCCACATTCAGTGGGAGTATTTAAAGAGGTGTTCCTTTAGGTCAATGAGATATTTATTGGATAATCAATTACTGACAACATTATTGAGGTTAACATTGCTAAAGAATCTCTTGATATTGTTGGCAATAATTTGAATGTTTTTCCTAGAATAATGAGTAAAGACTTTGAGGACTATAAATTCCACCTTTTAGTGATAGTGTTAGTGGAATTAAAAGATCACATTGGTAAGGTGATTTTTGGCTCTTAAAGCTCATGGGAATCAGTATGGATTATGGTGAGAACTCTTCAATCTCTAGTTAGTTTCGATTACATCAAGTCACGATGATCAGAAGAAGCAATTGATTAAAGATAAGACTTGATCATTATGAGTAGTAATCAACTTAGATGGGTTGACAACAATTCTTATTGAGGAAGATGATGATATAAGGATATCATTGATGGAGATTAAGTTTCTAACTAGTTTTGGAATAACATGTGCATTTAGTGGAAAATATTATCTTACAGTTGACACTTTGGAGATAGTCAGATTATGACTAGGCATAATATATTCTTTTTTTTTGGGTGATTGATATAT
>JXTC01000173.1:221777-240362 GCA_002914845.1 Trema orientale
TTATTGATGCATCTACATGTCTAAAAGACACATCTTCCATATTGTGGTATAAGGATTGGATTATAATCCTGAAATGTCAAATGAGAAGATTAATTATAGAATTTATATGGTATATTACAAGTCACTCGTCCAAGAATGTTGTGCACATGCTTGTTACTTCAATGATTAGTAAACTACCATGGTTATAAAAGTAAGATTGATAGACGTGCGGTTTTATTGGAATTATCCATATTGAGTTTTGTGGACTATTGATTCCTCTGGTTATAAGAAGTTATAGAAGATTGGACCTTTATGGATAATTACTCATGTTCTGGTCATATTGAGCCTGTTACTCTAAAGGTCTAACTCATGAAAAATGGGTGAAAGTGATCAATTCTGAAAATGATGGTTATTTGAGATATAATGAGATGGAACATAGTCCTAAACCTTCTGTAAGCTATTTTCACGAATGTAATATTGATGGGTATTATAGATAACACTCGAATTTTCTGGGATTATCGTCTTGCAAAAGGGTATAAATCGCACGTTTCTTGATATTGTGTAATATCTTTTGAGGATTGATTTATGATGATTCATATGTTATTAAAGGATTCTGGATTTGATTATCCATCTCACACCACCATAATGATTGAGTCAAATAAAGCTGTCAATTTTATTGATGTTTCTGGTACAAGTCAGGGGCTATGGGATATTTTATTCAATGAGAAATATTTTGTATTATTATATCCATTTTTTTGTTTCCTCTGCATTGTTGGCCCTATGATTGAGAAGAAATATATAGTCACTCATGTTATATATATTGATCTGGTGGTACTAAATGACTCCATTATATGAATGAATAAATGCGTATTTTTGAGATCATAGTAATTATATATACCTACAATGTTTGGAGACTCTGTTTGGAGATTTTATGGTTTATTGGCAAAATCACGAGTTTGACATTGATTATACCTCTGATATGATTATCTACCAGTGAGCCATGAGCAGTTCTTAGTTCTTATTTGTACGATACCTTGATTAGTGTAATGAATTCCTCATCTTATTGAGTGTGGGACTTGGTTGAATTAGATAATGGTTGTTAACCCTGTTAGATGGATGTAATTGTCTAAGACTAAGCGCAATTATGAGGTTTAAGTGGGAAGTGTAAGCAAGGCTTCTGGCTAAAGCTTTTAGCAAATGAAAAGAATTATTCATGAAGATATTTTCTCACTGGTTTCCACTAAAGATACCTTAATAGATTTATGGCATTTATTACTGTGTTGACTTAGAATTTCATTAAGTGGATATGAGAACTGTAATTTTGAATGAACCTTGAGTATTTAAATGGCTACACTGATTAGTTTTGAGATATTGGTAATGAGTACCTAATTTATTAGATCCATAGTTTTGGTTATAGATTGAAATTGGCATCAATATAATGGTATTACAAATTTGATGAGATTATCACTATTAATATGTTTTGAGAATGCTATTGATTAATGTATACATGTAAGGGTCAGTAGGAGCAACTATATATTCATGATTTTATATGTTATAAATATTGTGCTCGTATTTAAAGATTCTGATGTGAGATAAATAGTTGTTGATTAGCCATATAAATATAAAAAATCTAGGAAAAGCCTCGTATATTCTAGGTATATAGGTTCTTTATATAGTTCTGATGACATTTTAGTTTGTCGCAAAGAATCTACATTAATCAAGTTCCTTACAAAGATCCAGTCCTAGATATTGTTATTCTTACTAGAAAGCACTAATTCTGAAATGTGAGAAATTATGAAAGGCTGAAAGTTTATTAGTTGAATTGAGAGTTCACATAAGATTAGTCTCTATGCATCTACTATTAGCAGTCTGATATATATATACTCGAGTACGCACATACCATGATATTGTATTTATTCATCGGCAGACCAACACTTATGACGCAGTTGGATCTTATGATGCCAAGATTTTACAGGCTACGTGGATGATAAAAATTCATCCCTGTATATATTATAATGATGGGATAATGAGTTGTTATGGGATTTAGTCTCAATTGGAAACTTACAGCTACCTCATCTATCGAGGCGGAGTTTATATGGCGTGTTATGAGGCTACTAGTTGTGAAATTTGACTGTGAAACTTTGTTTCAGTATTAAGAGTAGTTCACTTTATTTTGAGGTTATAGAAACTTTATGGTTATGATTCCACAACTCTATCTTTCCCTTGAAACTTAAAAAATATTGTTAGCTCTAATTTTATTGATATACAGTTCTTATTTACCAGAGAGAAAGTTGTAGTACCCTTATTAATAACATGTTGGCGAATTCATTAGCGAAAAGCTGACCTTTTTTGTGTTTTAAGAACACGCATCCCATGAGTGACTGTTAGGAGTCCTAGTTGTATTGGACTAGTGGGAGTTTATTGATATCCATGTATGAAGAATATGTCGTTGATCGATGTGGATTGCTTATGTTTTATGTAAAACATTCATGTTTTGGATCCTAGTAACCTTTTATGATGTGTACACACACATACATTTGATAAGTGACAAGTTGAATAGAGACATCCAATTTTTAGTCTCAATGTGTGTAATGTTAGTAGATCCATATCTGAGAGTTGTCGCCATACTTTGTGAATCTCTAGCTCCTATTTATGTATGACAAGTGTATCCTATCGATTCAGTATTATGCATAATTAGTTTTAGCTGTTTATATTTGCAAGAGATTCTTTTATCGTGACATATTATGGTTAAGTTAGTATTTTGTATGATTATATTGTTCAAGTGGGAGAATATTGGAATATTTTGTATGGACTAATTTAATCACTAGTAACTCACTATATGTCTTAATTAAAATATGTCATGGACAATTGTATAATTATATATCATTTACGCATATTAATACTAATAGGGCCACAAGAGGATGGACCACACATCTTAATATATTTGAGGCAGATGGTCTCAAAGTCCTCGGACACTTTAGCCAGCCCATTGGACCAAGGTTGTGATCTGCCACACATGTGACAAAAGTTCACTAGTCCATTCCGTAAGAAAACTGGTCGTTGACCAGTTTATTGGTGAAGGGGGTTCATTATTCGTGGGTTTTTTGGCAGAGCCCTCAAGAGCATCCAAAGGGTATCGAACACCATTACCTTCTTGATTCTTCACCGGTTTTTCGCACATTGAAGGTGCCGGAGAGAAGGACAGTGGCCAATCAACACCATCAGCCACCATTGAAGGTAATGTCCATTGAATCCTTTGTTAATATGCTTTAAGCTTAAATGGATTGTTGTTGGACAGTTTATGCATATTAATTCAACAACCCATTGCATTCATAGAATCACAACCAAGGGCTAAAACAATTTGCCAAAGCTTTTTAGTTATACACATGATAAAGCCAAAAAAGAATCAAAGCACCTAAGCTATATAACTACCTACAACCCAAAATCCTCAAGCTAGCTTTGTTAAACCTATCACTCTATATAGCATCACAAAAGAAAAACCCTTAAAACTATCCATCTGGTAAATCTCCTTAAAATAACACTAATCTACAAACCAGAAGCACATATATTTAGACATATATATAGGACTTGTATTACTATATAGTTGCAACATATTGCGGGGAAAGGGAAATAAAATAATCAAAATAATTCAGATCAAACTCATCTCTATTCCACTCATAACAACTTGATTTTTTTTCCCCCACCCTTTTAATATCTTTTAAAATTTTTCCAAAAAAGATAATCTGAAAATAAATTACCACCTATTGCAATACAAAATTCCTATATAATTTTTTTTTTTAAAAAAAGAGAGAAACAATACTTAATAATATCAAACTCCACTTCATCGATTATTGGGAAAGTAGGTTAGTAAACAAAAATCGAAGTACCAACACTCACCAACACTCAAAGAAAACAAAAGATTGCACAGACAATAAGCAAATATATTGAAGAAACCTAAGTGTCATGCCAATGCTCAACATCAACATAAAACCAACTCCAGATCAACTATTCCTAAAATCTCCAAAAAAATGATAAAGAAAAAAATGAAAAACTATAAAACAAAAAAAAGGCCAAAAATTATAAGAAAACGAATGCACCTTCAACGGTTTGAAAGCGAAGATCGAGATTATAAAAAAGCGAAGAAAGGCTCTGGTTACCTTCAAAATCCACACATTCGTATAATAAATAAAGGAAAATTGATAGTATCGCGCCCTTATTTATCCAGTTACAATTACAAGAAAATGGTAACACAAATGAGAGAAAGGAATTTTAAACCCAGAAACTGGTAGCAAAGATGGGAGAAAGGCATTTCAAAATTGCCATACCTAAAACCATGTTTCTGTCAAGATTGCATATGAAACAAAAAGTTGGAGTAGGTGAAAGCGGGGGTGAACATCACCTTGGCCCTTGCTCAGCTACTCATGACATATGAATGTCGAAATACTATAGAAAGGACTTTTCTAAAAATGGGGGATTTCAAGCCATTTGGAGGGAGATAAAGGCAGCAACTCTTAGTTATAAGTGAAGTGATTAAGGTTTGAGAAAATAAAATAATAAAGAAAGAAGAAAATATTATACCAAAACAATATCATTTAGATCACTAAAAAAATATTAAATTTATGCAATCACTGATACATATGGAAACAGTTACACGTAAGTGACACGTGTTTAGACAAATAGTAGTAATAAAAAATATGTAGGAAAAATATTTTTGTTATACATTCATATGTAGGGAAAAAGCGGCAAAACACAAATTTTTGGTGGGAGAAATTCCCTCCCAGTCATGTAAAAGCAAATACGATCTTTTTACATAAGCACCGAAAATAAATTTTTGGTGGGACAAATTCCCTCCCACTTATGTCTAGAAGCAAATCTCTTTTATTACATATAAAATATGTAAGGAAAAGACAATTAATAAAATGTGTAGGTAATAGTATTACCGATGCTAATATTAGTGTTAGAGATTATACGTGTTATAACAACAAGTGTCAATGACACTTCCAAAAAAAATGTGTAGATAATAATGTTACAATCACCCACACAAATATTGTTACTAAGTTTACTTTCAGCCTCGAAATGCTACATCTATTGTGGCTATAAATTAATTGCTGATTTTCTAGTTATGACATACTCATGAAAGGTTCGTGTAACTAGGTCAAAAAAGATTAGTCACAAAAATTGTCAAAATCACTATTTTTTTTTGCTTTTTTAAAAGGAATCCTAATCACTATGTGTAACTATGTCACAAAGATTAATTGCTTTTTTTGTTTTTTTGAAAGGAGTACTCACATACATAATAAGTCAATAATAAATATGTTCATATTGCATAATAGATATATTAAGCAACTAGTATCAATTTTATGGTAAATTGCTCATTCTGATTGTTAAATCCTTTCGATTTGTATTATTGTACTAATATTTGTCGAAGTGCTCCCATGCAGTATAAAGGCTCAGTACCCTCAAAGAGAGAGCGTGGTGTGTGAAAGAAACAAAGAATATACTCATGAATGCAATACCATATGCATATGCATGAAAATCATGTTTGTTGATAATTTGTTCAAATAGTAGTATTCGGTAAAATGCATTTTTTTACATTTTTCGGAGCCAAATTCACAGTGCATTTAATATTTCAAATAGCTTTTATTTAATGTCCAGAACTCATTTCTAGTATTTTCGAAAATTTTGGTTCCAGGTAAGCGCGAGGTGACATTCACTGTACTGAATTGTGTTTTATTGCACTAAGCTAACTTAGATTAACTTTAATCGCATATTGTCACTTTTATGTATTTTAATAATTGAATTATTTTTATATTTAATGATTGATTATGGGCTAGATTCCACCAGATTATAATAAGATTGGTCATATGGGATCATAAGTCAAAGTATGACTAGATTTCACCTTCTAAGCTAGGTTTCACTATTTTGATCTATACTTGAGTGTATGAGAATGGCCAGTAAGATGGTGAGTAAGCTAAGAGTATTTTAAAGCAGGAAACATGGAAAGCTAGGTGAGAATTACTGAAAATACCCCTCAGAATTTAAGTTATGCCCTTTTTTAGCTTTTAAGTGTTGATTTTTGACCAAATCTAGTCATTTTCTTCTTGTTTCTCTCCGGCCATAACTTGAATAATTCCAGCCACTATCTAGGCTTCTCTCAACTCTCCTTAGCCTTATCTAAGAGTTTCTAAGTAGTAGAACTCAAGTTGGAATTCTAGAAAGCAAGATAGGTCTAAACTAGTCAAGGTAAGTCTACTAGTTCTTCTTCTTTAGTGTTATTTTTTAATTACAATTCTCCACTTCTTATAACTTAAGTAAGAGTTTCTCCAGGTCCTCTCTAGTCCTAAAGTCTATTTCTAAGCCGTGGAAATCTGTTCTGTAGAGGTAGAAGGCAAGAGCTTCAATAAAAGCTCAAACTAGTCAAGGTGAGGTTTTTATGGAATTTAGAATTGGTAATCTATTTCTTTTATTTTAGCAAAGCTTTTATTTGATGAATGAAGGTCCTAGGAAACCATATATATTGTAGAAAACATAGAATTTAGGTGGAAGATTGAAGTTAGACTTAAAGTCCCAAAGTTTGCTATTTATAGATTTAAGTGTTTTTATGTGTAGTAGATTAAGTTTCCTATATTTGTAATTCGATTTTCTAAGCTTGGAGTTTATATTTTATTGACCCAATTATTTATTACACTCATTTTGTGGCTGGTTATGATGATATATAAGTATAAAAGTGGTTTTAAACTTTGTCTAAATCGAAAGGAATTCAAGTGCATTTAGGTCATTCTAAATGATCCTCTTTGATGTGTATATATAGGGATTGGCTTGTTAATTTTTATTGCAGGTTTTAAACCATGATTTAAAAGATATAGGAATATCCCAAAAATAGGAAAAGTACTGTTCAAATATATTTAAAACTAAATAGTATCATTTAAACTCAAATAGACTAGTTTTTAAGAAAGAATGTGTCATTTTGGACCTTTTTTGTACTAAAGATCTAGCATTCATATTTTGATAATTTTAATCAATTTTTAATGCTAGTTATTGGCTACTATGTACCTCATATCACTTGTATACTTTTTGTGATTAGGTTTCTTGATTTTGTGAGAGTTGTGATTTCAGTATTGTAGTTATTTTCTTTAAGTATTTTACGTTGTAGTGATCGTTTTAGTAATGAAATTGATATCAGGTCTTCCACACACCTTGCCACAGAGGATACTAACCTTTTTCATTATCTTTTCTATCGAACACAAGGTAAGTAAAGATTTATTTTAACTGCATCACAAGAATAACAGTAAACACAAGATGTTTTCTGACATGTTTATGTGTGTTATAGTCATATGTATTATTCCTATAATTGATGTAAGTTCATGACAGACATAAGCATGGTATGATCATTTAAGCATGATTTTCAAGGATGAAGTTTTCCACGCATTGGCTTCAAAGTAGTACTATTGTACCGATTTTACGAAATATATTTTAAATACATTGTTTAGTCTGTCTACGTTGAGTAGGTATAGTTTGCATAGGCATCCTTCCTGCATAGGAGGGTATGGCTTACCAACTGCTGGAACTAAGCTTTGTACTATGAGATTTATTAGGTGCATTATTCAGTCAACCTGCGTTGGGCAGGTATGATTCACATTGGCTATGTTTTTTCTTCCTACATAGGTGGACACGACCTACCGACTGGTGCAACTTTGTAAGATATTCAAGGGCCCTATAAAGAATATTTTCTAAGAAAAGTACATCAAAATTAAAAGTTATAAAAGAAAAATACAATAGAAATTTAAATAAAATTTTTGTATGAAATACATTCACGAGCATGCATGATCTTTACTTACTAGGCATTAGCTCATTTAGTTCCTGTGATATAGGTGAGGAGACCTATGATGTATAGAGTTACTGGTTAGCTAGCATACTTTCTTTTCGCTATAATCATACAGATATAAACGTGCCTGAATTATAGGTGATGTTTTTTTTATATTTCGATATTTTAATGTATTGTAAATATTACTGCTGATGGCAAGATAAACTGATAAAGATTTTTTGGTTATACATTTTGTAAAGACACTTTCAAAAAGTAATACCACACAGCTTCTTTTGTTTTAGAGTTTGAAAAGTTTAAATTTGCCTTTTTTTTTAATAAAACTAAAGTTATTGTTTATAAAAGAATAATACTTCCTATGTGACTATATAGTCATATAGATAAGCTAGGAGGTGTTACAGTTATGGTATCAGAGCGGAGGTTTTGTCGTTTCTGAAGACTACTTAAATATATATGATCATGTGACAGAAAGTTCAGTCAACTAGTAAGTCTAATTATTTTCATATATACACTTCATTTCTATTATATAAGTTTGATTCATACATTATTATTGGCTATTATGTTTATTTGTAAGTAAAGGGCTACAGTAAAGGAAATCATGCTAAGAAGTAAAGGTCAGACTAGCCAATAGATGAGTGATCAAATGAACGCGAAGCACTAGTGGGATTCCATGAAGTCAATCACTGATATCAACAGACTGACTTGGGAGAGATTTAAGGAAATAATTTATAGAAAGTACTTTAGTGAAGCTCATCGACTCGCAAAAGCAGCCGAGTTTACTAATTTGAAGTAGGGTGATATGTCTTGTATGACTACATAAAGAAATTTGATGAGCTATCCCCTTTTGCTCCTCATATGGTGGGTACCAACGAGCTAAAACTGAATCAGTTTTTATAGAGGCTCAAAGTAGAAATTTATAAGGATATTAAGATATCTACAGGAAATGGTGTGCCTTACACAGAAGTTGTAGAGAAAGCCTTTGAAGCTGAAGAAGCCGAACTAAAGGTAGTAAAAGTACTAGAAATTAGAAGAAACATAAACATGACAAGGCAAAATGCAAATTTTGAAAAAGGTACTCAACCAGGGTCTAACGGAGGCAAAAAGAAATTCCCACAGGGTCAAGGACAAAGACAAGATCCTTCAAAGCGCCTAGCAATAGGTCAACAAATATAATCTAATTCGAATCAGAAAGTTACATGTCCCAAATATGGAAAGTCTCATAAAGATGAATGTCTTTTGGGTAGTAAAGCGTATTATACATATGGTAAGACAAGATATTTTTTTAAGGATTGTCCCTCTACCTCTGATATGGACTTTTCGTTGTACATTTTGTAAAGATACTTTCATAAAGTAATGCCACGTAGATTCTTTAGTTTTAGAGCTTGAAAAGTTTAAATTGGCCCCTTTTTTTAAACAAAACTAAAGTTATGGTTTATAAAAGAAAAATACTTCCTAGTTTGACCTATATAGTCATATAGATAAGCTAGGAGGTGTTGCATACTACTTGTAACACTTCTTTTTTTTTTTTTTTGCTGAATCCATGGCATGCATGAAAAGACATAAGGAAGTGAGATAAAAACACCTAATAACCACACAAGGTAATTCGTACACTCATTTTTGGAGGTTTTGGAGACATTATAGATAAGATTTGATATACAGAGATATAACAAATAATATCTATAAGTTAAGACCTGCAAATGTAATTATCCCTAAATTTTTTGGATCACCCTATGCCCCAATAACAAAGTGACTCATGGCATATGAAAACATCCGTTGGGGGACAAAACTTATCATTGGTAACCAAAAGGAGCGCCTAATGCCTCAGAGAATCGAAGAAATGACAATGGCACTACTAAAAAAAATGCCTACGATGGCGCTTCAAAAGTGCCTTGAAAGGCCTATTACAGCACCTACAAGGGTGCCGTGTATCCGAGGGCCATGGTAGGTTATGGTCTACCACGGCGCCTGATAAGCACCATAGTAGACCTATCACAGTACCTGAGAAGTGCCTTGGTAGACCATCTAAGGCGCTTTTAGAGTGCCTTGGTATCCTGATTAGCGTTTTTTTTAAGGTGCTCTATAAGCACCGTGGTAAACTATTTCTAGGGGTATTTTTAATATATTTTTGTATACATCTGGATTTTTACAAATATAATCCAAATCCATGACATAAACCAAATATTATATGACCTTTAAGTATTAAATAAACAAAAAACAGGAATCTCTAATAAGAAATTATATTAGTTCATCTTCCCATTGTTCCAAAACTCCATTCATATCAATAAATTACAAATTCAAACACCTTCTTTGTTAGAGAGGAATTAATCAAACTCTAAATTAAAGAAAATTCTGAAAACGTACAAGTTACATACCATTATAGAAAATGATCTAACATTGTCTTGCTCAATCTCTCATAAATTTACATATGTAGAATCTACATTCAACACTTGCCGGTTGTTTTTGACACTACATGAAATTAAAAAAAATAATTAGTTTTAATTAATTTTATACCCAACAATTATTATTTATCCACGTTAAACTAGTACCTTTAAATGCTTATAAACCGGACTATTTCGTCTTCCTTACTTCCCTTTTTCTGTATTACATGTATTGAATGTACTTTGAATGGACACAAACATAAAAAGTAAAATATTAGCAATAACAACTATATAAAATGACCTTAGGAAAACTTAATTATAACAAATAACTATTAGAAAACTTACTCGATCATCGTTAAACCAATTTCCTCACAGAGACTTAAGTTTAGAGAATCTAAAAACCATGCATAATCTTTGAGTGGGTAAATGATAAGCAACATCCAATGTTCTCTAATCGTGAAATTCATGATAAAAGCTTATTCACAATCTGATAATTAACTTCATATCCAAAGTGGTTGGTATGAGAATTAGTTAAGTTCAAAATCTTACCTATGTTTCCAAGGTGTAATTAGCAATTGATTATCCTTCTCTATGGATAACATCCAGTTTGCTAAATTTGTGGCACGATCCATACGTGGACCACTTTCTGTAATAACTTCACTTGGATCCATAAAGATATACCTATGTTGATGGCCATATTGTATCATCAAATAGTGTAAATGCCTACAAATACAAGATAGAATTTGAATCAAGTATTGTATTATATAGTTCTTAAAATATAGATACATGTGTATTGTATTATTAGGTGCTATATATATGAGATAAGTAAACTTCTTACCTAATGTATAATGTAATAGGCACGGTCCCAATCATTTGCATGGTGTAAAACTCAATTATGTCATCTTTGAACATGGGCAAATTAAATGCTTCTCCAAAAACTTCTTCATCAAAGGGAATATTTTCAACAATACCTTCATATGCTCCTACAACATTTTTCAATTGTAATTTTATTCTTCTTTATATAACATATTCTTTATATAACATAAGTTTTAAATTGTATTTATATAACATATTCTTCTTTTTTTATTAGAGGATATACTCTTTCTTGTGTTTGAGGTAGTTGTGGTTATGAAAACTTATTATTACTTGATTTTTACCTATTTATATTATTAACATCCTAGAATCCAAATGAATGATGAAATTTAAACAAACATGTAAATAAAGAACTTATCAAATCATTGTAGAACAGATTTATTTAAAAAATAATTTCTTACCAAATCATTGTAAAAAATGACAAGTATCTTATGCCATGTAAGAAGCGATCCAAGTGCGTCACCTACTAACCTTGTATCATCATCTGGATTTGGAATAGGAATTAGAGCTTTAACATTAAGAACAACCTCTATTGATACACAATAGTTATACTCCTCCAATTCTCTTCCATGAATAATTATTGATGAGGTTGACTCTTTTACATGTCTTAAAGCAATTATGTTATCATGGGACCCCACAGCAAGCTTGCATGGTCAGTTCTAGAACATAAAATATCAAACACATGTTATAAATACAAATAAAGAAAGAAAAAAAAAAGAACTCGTGTAAACATACTTGTTTTTGTCGTGAGATATTCTTGCAGGCACTGCTGGATCTACATATATCTCTTGTTACTGTACTTCTGCCATTTAAACTTCTTGTCATGAAAGATTGTATTAAACCTACCAATATTACTTTGTTGTCTTGCTTGAAGCTCAGCAATTTCTGCTTTGAACTTTTCTTCTTGTTCTTTTAGCATTTGTTGCATCTTTCTTGTTTGCTCATCTTATCGTTATTTCAAATCAAATGGTTGTTGCTTTTTGGTTGGAGCAGGTTGGTAAAAATATTGTCTGTGCCTGACATGAAATTCCATTCTCCATACACATCTGGAGTATTTTGGAGTACTTAAAGCCATTGTTAAGATGTTATTAGAACCATCTATCTCAAGGTTTCCCTCTTAGAATCGTTGAGTATAATCTTCCTACAAAACATATATAGAAATTAAGAACTCTGGATAATTTTTATAACAAAATTATAAAATAATATAAGCAATAAAACTTAAGAAGTACCTTACATTTCTATCCACTATCACTTTGACCTCATTAGTATGACCTCCTTTTTTAGAAATATGCCCTCTACTCTGTAGCTCAGATCTATCAATATCACATTTGCTCTCCTCTTTTTCAATCTGAGCTTCTAATCCAATATAACCCAAGCGAGACATATGATGTGGATATTTCTTTTGCATTGCTCTTGCCTATTGTAATTTTCTAGCTTCCTCCCATTCGTCAGTTGATCTTTTCTCAACAAACTCATTCCATACTTTATCATCAATTCATTGTACATATGAAGTTGGAGGGTGTTTCAACAGCTCTGGATAAGTTTTTCTATACTTATAAATTAATTCACTTGTAATCCTAAACTTAAAATCACTCCACAGTTTCCCACAATTTTTTAAAGTTTCTTTTTTTGCTCTGTAATCTACTATAAATATTTTCTACAATGTAAAAGAATTTATGTTACTACCAAGTTGTTATGAAATTTTATACGCAAGTGCACATATCGAACAAGTAATAAAGTGATGAATAAAGATATCGTTCCCACAGAGAAATTGCTATAATTCGTTAAGTACTAACATACACTAATTATCAATTTATCCAAACAATCAATTTGAGAATTCTAAAATTAAAATTTAAACTAAAAGAAAACAAGAAAATAAATAAAATAAAATTAAAAAGTGCAAATAATTTATCAAATTACCAATTAAAATAAACTTAGGATTACAATTTTCACTCTACGTATGCCTAAATTACTAGTTACCCTCTTTGAATTACTATTTAACCCGAATTGCTAATCAAGAACCCTAGTTTATCTACAGGCCTATTCCGATAATCATGTAGAAATATCTCTTCTAAGTAACTCACTATATTCCTATGTGAATTAGATTAGGAAAAGATTCATTAAGAGTAAGGTCTTTTAATAATTGCACATGTTACGTAGGTATATTCCTATCCTACACAAACTCATATAAGCATGATCATGTGTTATTCTATCTAGGTCTAAAACTGAAATTCCTCTTCCAAGTTCATACAGATTACCAATATCAATTTAAGTGGTGATCAAGCACTCAAAAGCATTAAGGACAAGATAAAATAAACAATTCGTAAATTAAATTACAAAAATCAAAGAGGTAACATCGTAATTCAAACTACATATAGAGATCCCATTGTAATCCTAAAAAATTAATTTAGTTCATAACTAAAATAACAAAACTAAAAATAAAAATTTTCAAAATAATGAAAACTGAAAATAAAAACTAAACAAATGAGAGTTGAGCAGAATGGGGAATGATTGAGAACAGTTGCAAGCCTCCTCTTCCAATTTGGCCTCTAATTGCTCTCTTTATTAATATCTCTCTCTCCCTGGACTATTATGTTTCTCTCTCTAGAATGGTGTATTTTTCTCTCTAGTCCCGTGGCCCTTTTATAGCTGATAGGAGTGAATTCATGTTCTCCAAGTCTCTATTATGATTGGTTGAGTGATTTGGCAATTCCCCATTTTTTTCTCTTTCTTTTCTCTTTCCCGTTCTCTTTATTTCACATTTCTTATTCAAAATGTGCCACAAAGTGAATTATCCCATGCGTGCTAAATTCGTAAGCTTGGCACGAATCCTGCTTTTCATTGGCTGAATAGCGAAGTTGACTTCAATGGGTGACGTGGCAGCAACGGGTGACGTGGCAGCAACGGGTTCACGAAGCAAGCAGTTGGACGGGATGTGTGCTGCACAAGATCCGACCGCCTGAGGAAAGAGAAACTACAGATGACAGGCGCGGGCCCCACCTAATCTGTTGTCCTCCTCGTCCACTCGCGCTGCCAGTGCATGTAGAGCACGCGCCCATCAGGTCCATTCCTTCCTTCATCCGACGGGCTGAAATCATCCGGAATCTTTTTTTTTTTTTTCTTCTTTCAATTTTTTTATTCAAACCTAAATAACATCATATTTCGATTAAATCAATAAATTAAATTTAACTAACAAAGTAAATTAAATACCTAAATTTATTAAAATAACCTAAAACTAAGTACAACTAAATCAAATTCAAATAAAATTAAATTATTTAAAATTCTAAATTAAAACTACTCAAAAGACACACATTTTAATAAGCTAAAAGCACAAATAACTCTATTTTCATAGAGTTATCACAAGTTTAATCAAATAAGTATGAAATAGAAAAATTCATGTTCATATCACTATTATATGCCAAAGCTCATCTTTAAGATCCTTTGGTACAAATATCTAATTATGAATATTGATTGAGATCTTTTGACGAAGCGCAAGGCCACAAAAACTCGCTAAAGGTTTACCTTCATCCCTGGTTTGGTTGTCTTCATTTATTATACTTGACAATTTCTTTTTCATTATCACTTCTCTTTTTAATCAATTCCTTTATTTGAGTTGCCCCCCTTTGTTTCTTTTTATGTGGTCCTTGACCTTGACTTTGTGATGGATTGAATTCATAGACATCATCTTCACCATCATTTTTCATTTGAACAATTACATGTTAAGGAATAATTGGACTTAATCTCCCATATTTCAAAAAATTTTCATATTTATAAGTAATACCAAATTTAGTACTTAAATTTATTTTTGACATATAGTCTACTTTATATCAACAAGTAGCCAATCATTAAAACCCCACATGCGACAAAATAATATCAATACAAATAATAAACTCAAAGAATCACACGAAATTATAATATCGTCATATCACCACCAAATAAATACGTAAAACCAATAAACAAAGTGACATGATGTAGGCCAAGAAAAAATTGAGACTACGTACCTCAAATTGCTAATGTATAAGTAATCTATGTAGTCCAAACTTCTTTACCCAAAACTTTTAAAATAAAATTCAATAAATAAAATCCAAAATACTTTAAAATTGAAAATTCAAAAATTTGAAATAAATACATATACAAAATAAGATTTTGGAGTAATAAACGAGGAAACTAAAACCTACATTAATAATATATGTCCAATTAAAAAATAATTACAAACTAAGACTCAAGTTAATTTACACTCAAACTACGTAAAATATGAAATTAGTAGAAATTGAGAGAACATAGCTTCAACTCCAAACTTTTGCAAGTGAATGAAGTCCAAACTACACCTAAAATAATTTTAGAAATTAGATATATTAATATCTACAATCAACAAAACAACAAATTATAATAACATGATTTCGGATTAATTCATACTAAAATAGAAAAATATAGGGTAAAAGTACATTTTTTAGTAAATAAACAATCAAAATATCCTTACAAGACTATAAATTGCCAATACATACCCAAGAAATTCTAATTTGAGAATCTAGGGTTCTAAATCAACTCACACCTAAATATAACATAAAACATTGTATTTCTACAAATTAATAGGTCAATATCATAGTTAGAACAATGGGTAAGCTAATTTTAGTGAAAAACTTGAGTTTTAAAGCTCAAAACTACATCTTTTGCCAGAAAAATGGACCTAAGGATGTTGGGGTGTGGGGAGGTGCTGAGAGAGAGATTGGGGGCGCAGCCTATTAATAGTAGGAGGGCCACTATTGGGTTATATTAGGGCTTTATATAAGCTCTCCAATCTCGGCACTTCTTAGGTGCTGAGGAACATCTATCACGACGCCTCAATGGCACCGTGTTTCTTAATGCTAAGCGTCATTAAAGTCGCGCATGTACGTACCATGGCACTTTTTAAGCACCATGGTACGTTGAACGTCATCATGGGGCCGTTAAGGCACCGTAGTTGGTCAAACGCCTACCACAGCACCCTTGTACAAGTGACAACATGTATACGAATAACATGTTGGCGAATTCACTAGCGAAAGGCTGACCTTTTGTGTGTTTTGAGAACACGCATCCCGTGAAGGACTGTTAGGAGTCCTAGTTGTATTGGACTAGTAAGAGTTTATCGTCGTCTATATATGAAGAACATGTCATTGATTGATACGAATTGCTTATATTTTATATAATATATGCATGTTTTGGATCCTAGTCACCTTTTATGATGTGTGCACACATGTTCATTTGATAGGTGACGTGTTGATTAAGAGAGATTCGGTTTTTATTCTCAATATGTGTAATGTTAGTAGATCCATGTATGAGAGTTGATGCCATGATTTGTAAATCTCTAGCGCTTGATTATGTATTATACGTGTATCCTATCGATTCTGTATTATGCATAATTAGTTTTAGTTGTTCATATTTGCAAGAAATTTTTCTATATTAATATATTATGATTAAGTGAGTATTTTGTACGATTATACTGTCCAAGTAGGAGAATATTAGAATATTTTATATAGACTACTATAATTACTGGTAACTCACTATATGTCTTAATTAAAGAATGTCATGGACAATTGTGTGATTATATACCATTTATGTATAATATTACTAATTGGGCTATAATGGGATGGACCACATATTATAATATGCCTGAGGCCCATAGTTTCAAACTCGTCGGACACCTTGGCTAGCCCATTGGGCCAAAGGTGTGATCAGCCACACATGTGACAAAGCTCACTAGCCCATTCCTTAAGAAAACTAGTCGTAGACCAATTTGTTGGTAAAAGGGGTTCATTATTTGTAGGTTTTTTGGCAGAGACCTCAAGAGCATCCAAAGGGTATTGAACACCATTACCCTCTTGATTCTTCACCTGTTTTTCGTAGCTCGTAGGCACCAGAGAGAAGGACAATGGCCGGTCAAGACTACTAGCCCACCGTTAGAGGTAATGTCAATTGAATCTTTGTTAATATACTTTAAAGTTAAATAGATTATTGCTAGATGGTTTATGTATATTAATTCAACAACCTATTGCATCATAGAATCACAACTAAGAGCTAAAACAATTTGCAAAAAATATTTTAGTTATACACATGATAAAGCCAAAAAAGAATCACAAGCACCTAAGCTATATAACTAACTACCTACGACCCAAAATCTTCAAGCTAGCTTTGTAAAACCTATCACTCTATATAGTACCAAAAAAAACCCTCAAAATTATCCTTCTGGTAAACCTCCTCTGACATCTGCGTAACACCAATCTACAAACCAGAGGCATATATATATATATAGATGGAAGACATGACCAAAAATATATATAAGACTTGTATTACTATATAGTTACTGTATATTGCGAGGAAAGGGACATAAAGTAATCAAAACAATTTAGATCAAACTCATCTTTATTCCACTCATAACAACTTGATTTATTTTGTATTTTTTTCCCTCATTTTTAATCTTTTTTAGAATTTTTCAATGAAAGATAATCTGAAAATAAAATGACCACCTATTGCAACACAAAATTCCTATCTAAATTTTTTTTTTTAAAAAAAAAAGACAAACAATACTTAATAATATCAATACTTCAATGATTATTGGGAAAGTATGGTAGAAAACAAATATCAAAGCACCAGTACTCAAAGAAAACCAAAGACTGCACAGACAATGAGCAAATATACAGAAGAAACCTAAGTGGCATACCAATGTTCAACATTAACATAAAACCAACTCCAGATCAACTAATCCTAAAATCTCCAAAAAAAAAAAACCAATAAAGAAAAAAAAAAGGAAAACCATAAACAGGAAAAAAAAAAAGCCAAAACTTACAAGAAAAAGAATTCACTTTCAACGGTTTGAAAGTGAAGATCTAGAAGAAAAGCTCTAGTTAGCTTCAAAATCCACATATTTGTATAACAAATAAAGAAAAATAAATAGTATAGTGCCCTTATTTATCTAGTTACAACTACAAGAAAATGGTAACACAAATGAGAGAAGAATTTTGAACCCAGAGTTGGTAACAAAGATGAGAGAAGGCGTTTCAAAATTGCCATACCTACAACTATGTTTCTGTCAAGATTACACATAAAACAAAAAGTTGGAGTAGGTGAAGGTAAGGGGAGGGGGGGGGGGGAGGACACCATCTTGGCCCTTTCTCAGCTACTCATGACATATAAATGTCAAAATGCTATAGGGAGGACTTTAGGGTTTTCCAGAGAGACGAAGGAATTTTCTAAAAATGGGGAATTTCAAGCCATTTGGAGGGAGATAAAAGAGCAATATTAGTTATAAGTGAGGTAATTAAGGTTTAAGAAAATAAAACAATAAATATAAAAGAAAATAATATACCAAAACGACATCGTTTAGATCATTAAAAAGATATTTAATTTATGCAATCACTAATACATATGAAAACAATTACAAATTAGTGACACATTGATGAGGATGTATTTTACTCACAAATCAAGTATTCTTCAAGTTCAAATAATTGTAAGTTCTCAAGCATTTGTGTTGTTTTAACGTCATTTTGTGTTTTTATT
>JXTC01000173.1:244776-346876 GCA_002914845.1 Trema orientale
GTTGATTCTAGGTTTTACTAGACTTGCTAGGTTAGTTAATAGGAGGTAATTATAAATGTTAATTTGGTATTGGGCGTTTATTTCTAACGGCTAAATGTGTTTTCTCACAATTACCACACATGTTTAGACAAATAGTAGTAATATAACATATGTATGAAAAGCACTTTTCTTACACATTTATGTGGAGGGGAAAAGCTGCAAAACACAAATGTTTGGCGGGAAAAATTCCCTCCCAGTCATATAAAAGCAAATATGATTTTTTACATAGGCTTCAAAAACTAATTTTTGGTGGGACAAATTTCCAACCACTCATGTATAGAAGCAAATCTCTTTTATTACACATAAAATATGCAGGAAAAAGACAATTAATAAAATGTGTAGGTAATACCCACACTAATATTAGTGTTTGTAATTATACGTGTTATAACAATAAGTGTCAATCCCAAAAAAAAAAAAATGTATAGGTAATGTTAGGATCGCCCACACAAATATATGTGTGGATGAAAATTGTGTAGATAAAAATAAATTTTCTTGTAGTAGTTCGTTTTTTAACATAAATAACATTTACTCACAACTTATCGTGTACATGTTATAATAAAAATGTCAGAAATTAATGGTGATGAAATTAATTATTACTAAGTGTACCTTCAGCCTCGAAATGCTATATTTATTGTGACTATAAATTAATCACTGATTTTCTAATTATGACGTACTCACGAAAAAGATCGTCTCTAACTGGGTAAAAAAAATTTAGTCACAAAAATTGTTAATCTTAATCACTACTTTTTTTTTTTTTAAAGGAATCTTAATCACTACTTTTAAGATTTTTTTTTTAGTTTTTTCTGCTGAATCCGTAGCATGCATGAAAAGACTTAACGAAGTGAGACCAAAACACCTAATATCTACACAAGGTAATTCGTACACTTGTCTTTGGAGGTTCTGGAGACATTGCAGACAAGATCCGATATATAGAGACATAACAAACAATATCTACAAGTCAGGACCTGCAAATGTAATTATCCTAAATTTCGTGGATCACCCACGTGGCCCAATAACAAAGTGATTCGTGGCATATGAAAACATCCGTTGAAGACATAACTTATCATTGGTAAAATCTCTCAAAAAAAAACAAACTTATCATTGCTAACCAAAGGGAGAGCCAGATGCCTGAGTGAATTAGATAAACGGCAATGGCAATCAGTATTCCGGAGTCCACACTCAGCTTCACTGAGAAACGCATTCCGCTAGTCGGCTTCGGCACCGCCGAATACCCTTTCGGAGCCTCCGCCGACCGTATGAAGGAAACCATCCTTGAAGCTATGAGAATCGGGTACCGCCACTTCGACTCGGCTGCTCTTTACCAGTCGGAGCAGCCTCTTGGAGAGGCCGTAAAGGAAGCTTTGAGGCTTGGCATCATCGGTACCCGGGATGAGCTCTTTATTACCTCCAAGCTTTGGTGCAGCGATGCTCACCGCCAATGTGTTCTCCCTGCTTTACGGAAATCACTCAAGTAAGTAAATAAGCTAGAAATTGACCTATTGATAAAAATAGTTAAACTAAAATAGTTCTGGTTTTTTGGTGTGATGTATTTATATTTTCAGTTTTTTGTTTATTTATTATTTTTTAAAAATGGTGAGGAGATTAATCTATTCTCTAATGCAATATATTGGGAGAGATTTTCAACATCATCATTTCTTTTTTTTTTTTTTTTGTTTAGAAACTGTGTGTATATATATATATATATATTACCGAACAATTAAGCCTAAAAACCGTGTTACTACCCATATTAGATGATACTTAAAAAAGTATAATTATATTGTTCGGATGTTAATTAGTTATTGTTTTCTATTTGGTTTCTTATTATTTAATTTGTTCAAAAAACATGGGATTGGAATATGTTGATCAGTATAATTAGTTCAACGACTTATATTAGGTCTGTTTGGCATGACTTTTAGAAGAAGAAAAAAATTAAATAGATGTTCAATTTTTTAAATTAATTTAAATGGATGTCCATATTTTAAAAGTTACAACTAAATGTCTATTTTTTTTTTCAAATTTTAATTGTGTGTTTCTATTTTTCTCATTAAGTGAATTAGACATTTAGCTATAAACTTTTAAACTTGGTCATATACTAAATTTTGGGCCAAAAAATTGTCAAATAGCTAGTCACTTCTTTTAGAAGCTCCCTAAAAGCATGTTTGGATAAAATATCAGAAGAGCTTCTGGGCTCCAAAAGCTCTTTTAGAGAAAGCCAAACTCATGTGGCTTCTCTAAGAAGAGCTTAAAAAAAATATAGAAATTTTGATTTTTAAATTTTTTTAAAAAACTTATATTTCCATATTTGGCCGTTTATTTTAATAAATGACCGAAAAATTACCATTCAAATCCTAAAATTAAAATTTCAAATATACCATCGAAACAGTATATTAAAAGTTATGTCTTTAATTTCTCTTTTTCTACTGCATAAATGCAAAAGTAAAATGTATACCAAACGAGCCCATTATGTCATATGCAAATATATAATATTAATTTTTTTTTCTTACTAATTTGTTAATTATTAGGGCTTTGGGATTGGAATACGTTGACCTATATTTAGTACATTGGCCAGTGAGTGTGAAGCCCGGTGAATATGAGTTGCCAGTGAAGAAAAAGGACCTTGTTCCTATTGACATTAAATCGGTATGGGAAGGTATGGAGGAGGTTCACAAACTTGGCCTTGCCAAAGCCATAGGGGTCAGCAATTTCTCTTGGAAAAAGCTTGAAACATTGCTTGCCACAGCAAAAATTACACCGGCTGTTAATCAAGTTAGATTTTTTTTTTCCCCTCCTTTTTAGTTTTCATTTTTTTTAATGTTTTATTTATTGTTAACTACCAGCCCGATATATATTTCATTTTACTACTCTGCCGGTTCATATGCTTACAATTGATGTCAAGATCCTAAATCTAATCTTATGTCCCATGCATATGGAAAAGTATATATATAGTACACTCCCTAGCTTAGCTGAAAATTTTAGCAACACTCGGGGACTAAAAATATTATTTACAATAGTATTCACATCCCAAAATTTCAGATTTTATTATAAACCCTTTATATTAATACAACAACTAATTATGTAAATACTGTACATTAATTTACTGAAAGCCTTCATTACTGAATATTTGATCATATACTAAACATATATTATTTGGAACAAAATATTATGAAAGATATGGCAGTTCAAAAAACTCACTGTATTTTCCTTAGATGCCTACAGCCTAATACGTATATTTCTTTGAATAAATAGTTACAACTCATAGATTTTTAGTTTTACTAAAATGCTATACTCAGAATTCACCAGTAATATGAACTTTTTTTTTCATTTCTTTTTGCTAAGGTGGAGATGAACCCGATCTGGCAGCAAAAGAAGCTGAGAGAGTTTTGCCAGGAAAAGGGTATAATAATCACGGCTTATTCTCCTTTGGGAGCCAAAGGTACACTCTGGGGACAAACATGGGTCATGGACTGTGAGGTTCTCCAACAGATTGCTAAGGAGAAAGGCAAAACTATTGCTCAGGTCCGTTTCTATTTCGCTTATTCTTTCTTCCTCTTTATTAATATTTGTGCAAATAAATTAAAAAGTCTATGAAAGTTTCTTTCAATAGCTTAAATATCTCATGTCACACGTGTTAATTTTAACTCAAAAAATCGATATTCAACACGTGTAGCGCTTATTATCTATCTCCATATGTAGCACTCAGGTGTCTGGTTTATAACTAACATCAAATAATGGGGAAAATAAATTGTTTAGTTTGTTTAAATTTATATCAATTTTTTAAGGGTGCTTGATTGATATTTGGAATATGATATATACTTGTATTTGAATAAATTAAGGTGTGTATAAGATGGGTGTACGAGCAAGGGGTAAGTTTACTGGTGAAGAGCTTCAACAAGGAAAGGATGAAAGCCAACTTAGACATATTTGATTGGAAGCTAACCGCAGAAGACTCCCGAAAGATAAGTCAAATTCCACAGCGCAAAGGATTTCCAGGGGTGGAATTCATATCCGATGATGGCCCTTACAAGAGTCTTAAGGATCTTTGGGATGGCGATATTTGAAAACAAAAATTTCTTACTTTCAAAATTTTTTTAAATAATTTTGTAGAAATGCTAGTATCAAAATTTAAATATATTTAGACTCACATCACTATTTTTCTTAACGTTTTCTCTCTAATCTCTATTTCTCTTGTCGTTATCTCTCTAGTCTCACGTTAAAATGATACTTTTCTAAATATTTTTAAAAATTGTATTTTTCAAAATAAAATTTTAAAAGTGGTATTTTTCAAAATATAATTGTAAATTTTGGTAATTTTTTCCAAGAATATCCCAAAATATTTAAAAAAATATCACTTTTTGAAGTTTTATTTTAAAAATACCAGTTATGAAATTTATTTAGATAAATACTACTTTTTGTCTCTCCTATTTTCTCCTTACTTTTTCCTTTATTACTCTCCCTTTTGATTTTTCACTTTCAAAAATAAAAAGTGCTAGTTACCAAATATGTATTTATTTTTTTATTTTAGAAAACAAAAAGTACAATATTGTTATCAAACACATTTTTATTTTTGAAATGCAAAAAATAAAATAAGAAAAAGTATTTTTATTTTTGTATTTAAAAAAACAAAAAATAAAAATGTAACCAAACAACACCTAACTTTCTCCTTTTTTTTTTTTTTTCCTGCTTATATATGTTTGTGACGGTGGATTAAAATATTGTCATCTATTTGCTCAATCTTCACTCTTCAGGAAATAAGAGATTGGCATGTGGCATGAATAACTTTTACAGTTAAAGCTGAGCTTATATTTTTTCAATAGTTTATAGTTTTATTGTGCACGTGTCTTGCTGGGGTTTTTAATAAGCAAGAATCAATGTAGGTTTTGGCAAAATAATAATAATAATAAGGCAAGGGGGCGTGTGTTTCAGGGCGCTCCTTTGTGATTTAATTAGAGAAAAATTAAATATGTAAAAAAATATTTAACTAAGAAAAGCAAGATAATAGTAAAAATGACGTAGAAAATTGAATTGATATAATTTCATGTATCAGAATATTATAGGTGTCTTTGACAATGCAACCTATAAATAAACAGATGTAGGTGATTTCACTAACCATCACCATGTCTTAGATAGCCAGTGTTTCTGACACAGGCGATATCAGTCATTTGTTAAGAAATAAATAAAAAGATGGTTACTATTTTGACACAGATATTCTGCCGTTCAATCAGAATTATAAATAAATAATTACAAAATTATCTATTTAATATAGGTGATTTCAGTCATTTTGTCAAAGATAAAAGAAAAATAAAAGTGCTAAAAATAAAGGTATCAATACAGGACTAGGCCATGATGAATACCTGTATGAATTTGTGATTGTGTTATATACATATTTATTGGTAGATACTGATCAAAATTTTGATTTACATGCATATTTGTTTATGATATTTTATTTAAAATATTTTTACATATATCGTGTAATATGCAATATGTTTGTAAATCTGTAAATCTTATATTATTTTTGTTTTATTCTCCTAGATAGTTTGTAAATTTTATAAAATAAGTCATTTTCTGTCTCTAACTTTAACGATTTTTTAAACGAATTTTAGATTGTAATCTAGACATCATAAATCAAATTTGAAAAATATGTTAACGAAACAAAACTTTATTGGTAATTTGTCAAATGGTGGCTATATTGCTACCCTCTACTCTAGTCACACTATTTGTAAATTCACCATCATAATTAAAATTTAAAAATTCATTATTACTTAATACACTCCAAACTACTCCAAAAATATCCTCTAATTTAATTTAATTTAAATTTATCTTTTTTCTTCCCATCCACACCCAACTTGCTCCCCTCCCTCAACTTATTCTTTAGTTGTTTATGTATTTTAATTTTCTTGCGCTTTTCACCCCTCCTCAAACCTAGTGATTGTTACACCAATTCTTGAAGAGAAATTAGGTATAATATGCATCATAATAGGTATATTTTGGTCCGTATGCTCTCCCAAATAAAAGTTTGTAAAATATGCATATATCACGTGAAAAGTCATGTTTACCCCTAATCAATTATGTCTCTCTTCTCTTTCATCAAGCCAAAATCTCTCCTCCTTCATGCCGTCAAACTCGTTTTCATATCTGAAAAAATGAGAAAAAATAATTTGAGAAAAAAATCTTATTTTTATCTATCATATTACCGTCAAACTCATCAGTTTCCTCTATTCTCTCTTCATTCTTCTCCAATTTGTTCTGGGTATGGTTTGAAATAACATATTATCAAATTTCGAGATGTTATGAGGTCATTTATGTGTTAAAAAATCATTTTTAGGTTAATTTTTACAAGTTTTAACAAAAAATCGCGAACATTTTCGATGCTTTTCGATAATTTTTCGATTATATTTCGATGAAAATTATATTCTCAGTAAAATTTCGATGAAAATGGTATTTTTGATAAATTTCGATTCAATTTCGATGAATTTTCGATGCATTTTCGATGCATTTTCGATGAAAATGATATTCTCAATAAAATTTCGATGAAAATGGTATTTTTGATAAATTTCGATGCAATTTCGATGAATTTTTGATGCATTTTCGATGCATTTTCGATGAAAATGGTATTCTCAATAAAATTTCGATGAAAATGGTATTTTTGATAAATTTCGATGCAATTTCGATGAATTTTCGATGCATTTTCGATGTATTTTCGATGATATTTCGACAAAAATGACATTCTCAGTAATATTTCAATAAAGTGGTATTTTTGATAAATTTCGATGCAATTTCGATGCATTTTCGATGATATTTCGACGAAAGTGGTATTTTTCATAATATTTTATCAAAAATATCACATCATCGAAATTATATCGAAATTCTGTCAAATATTATGAAAAATACCACTTCCGTCGAAATATCATCGAAAATGCATTGAAATTGCATCAAAATTTATCAAAAATACCACTTTATTGAAATATTACTGAGAATACTATTTTTGTCGAAATATCATCCAAAATACATCGAAAATGCATCGAAATTGCATCGAAATTTATCAAAAATGCCACTTTATTGAAATATTACTGAGAATACCATTTTCATCGAAATATCATCGAAAATGCATCGAAAATTCATCGAAATTGCATCGAAATTTATCAAAAATACCATTTTCATCGAAATTTTATTGAGAATACCATTTTCATCGAAATATCATCGAAAATGCATCGAAAATTCATCGAAATTGTATCGAAATTTATCAAAAATACCATTTTCATCGAAATTTTACTGAGAATATAATTTTTATCGAAATATAATCGAAAAATCATCGAAAAGCATCGAAAATGTTCGTGATTTTTTGTTAAAACTTGTAAAAATTAACCTAAAAATGATTTTTTAACACATAAATGACCTCATAACATCTCGAAATTTGATAATGTATTATTTCAAACCATACCCAGAACAAATTGGAGAAGAATGAAGAGAGAATAGAGGAAAATGATGAGTTTGACGGTAATATGAGAGATGAAAACAAGATTTTTTTCTCAAATTATTTTTTCTCCTTTTTTCAGATATGAAAACGAGTTTGACGGCATGAATGAGAAGAGATTTCGGCTTGATTAAAGAGAATGACAGACACTCTTTTGAAAATGAGGTATATTTTCTCTTAGATATTAGTAAGGGTATTTTTGTCTGCACACATATTTTTTAAATGTTTTTTAACTTGTGCATACGAGCCAAAATAGGGGTATTAAGGAGCATATTTCGCCTAATTTCTCTTCCTGAATGGGTATGAGTAGTTTGGCTGGGGATTAAAATGAGCAAAGTAGTGGAATAAAGAATCAGGTTTTATCGATGAAAAAGGAACCAAATTTTCCACCATGAATTTTCCTTTTAAAGGGGTTTTTTCTTTATGTGTTTATATCTTTTTTCTTGCTGGTCTGTATATTATGTAGAGCAGAAAATCAATCGCCTTCTATCTTATACCGATAGTCAAAGAGATTCCGTTGATTATGAAAAAGTCTTAAATAATATTTTTCTAAATAATATTTTTCTGGTGATTAAGAAAGGGTTTCTAACACTTACACCTACAAAAACTGAAAAGAATTACAAAAATACGGAAATTAGGGTTTTTTCCAATTTTGGTACGGTTTTAATTAGGGAAATATCACTTTTTAAAAAATATTTAGAAAATTACCATTTTTAAAATAGTTACTAGTTACCGATTTCTGGAAACTGGTTACTGGAAACTGAGTACCAGTTATATATTAGTTATAAATATCTTCGATTACTAGTTACCAGTTTCTGGAAACTGATTACCAGAAACTAGTTACTATTTTAAAAAATGGTATTTTTATAAATATTTTTTAAAAAAGATATTTTTCTAATAAAAACCGTACCGCGCCCGTGAAAAATACAAAAGCACCATATTTTTCCAATTTCTTTCATAAACATAGTATATTTTCTAATCTCCCCTTTAAGAAACTCTTGACCTATTATCAAGATTTCTTTGACACTCCTAAAATATTATTATTATTTAAAAGAAAAAAAAAACACAAAAAAATCATCTTCGGTCCAAATTAGTCCTATCCATGTTATTTTCTCGGGAAGGAAAGAGCTTTTCGAGAACCTAGGCCCAGAAGTTGAGGTTCCAAGGTAACATGACCTCAGAACCCAAATGGCAGGACGGGATTAAATTTGCATCCCAATAGAGTATGCATATGTTCCCCTTATGTTTTTAAGATGATTGCCGTTGTGGACAATTGTAAATATGATCATTTCCTTATGTTGTTTATTGGATGATTATTCGGTTGATATACTCGGTATATTTTGGAAACTGATATATATTTATATACAAATTAAATGACAATTGGAAAAACAGAGGTCGTTTTCTTACAGTGTCCATAAAATTGGCAAGGCCCCGTTTTGCAAACTCTCTACCAAAACGAATTTTAGACACTCCATAGGGGAGGTAAAATGGACGGAACTAGGATAATTTTTCTTTTTTTATAAATAAATTTGTCCAAATAACCTTTTTAAGAACTAATAATAAAAATTATGACTTTTAGTGACTTTAATTTTTTTGGGACTTATAGAAATATGATCAAATTTTGGGCCCAATTTAAGTAAATATCCATTTGTCAAATGTTATAGCAAAATGTCCGGTATATATGTTCATACATTAAGTGTAAAATTTTATATACCAAGTATATAAAAAATTATATACCCAGTATATTTCAATACCGTAACTAAAATTGGTAGATAAATATATCTACGAAGTGTAAAAATATATATACCTGTACATTTAGCTATAAAATTTAAAAAATGGACATCTACTTAATTAAATTTAAAATATTGGTCATCTACCTAAATTTCTCAATTTTTTTTTATATAATACTTCTGATGATTGGTCCCAATACTTATGACTAATTACCTCTTATGAATGTCACAACTTTATGATTAGTCCTAAAAGAATTCATGCTCAAAAATAGTCATATAAAGTTCGTTTTGGCCCAATTACTCCTACTCACGTCCAAATACTTCAATGAGTGCTAAAGATCAAATATATCTTTTTTTTTTAAATATATAAACGGACTCTTCAAGGAATAATATTAATAAAACCTAAAAAATTTCAATTACAATACAAGAACAGAGGATTACAATTTCAAACTCCTAAAAACAAGACGAAAAATGAATCACAAACACAACAATAATAAGATTGTGGGCTACTATAATTCTCCAAGAGAAGAAGATAATAAGTACCGCTAGCAAAACAATTGCCTTCATCTGCTACTAAACTGTGTTTTTTGTCAGATTAGTGTGATTCCAATACCAAATGAGATCCACGCCCGCTGAACAAGAAAACTAACTTATTCGCATTACAGGTCCAAATCCAAAGAAAAAATTCTCAAATTTAAAATCTAGTAAACGGAACTAAAAACTTACACAAATAAAAAATTTAATGGTACTATAACCAGATCAAATATAACTTTGTTGGGTTAATTTGAAAGGAAAAGAAAAAGTAATGGAAAAGAGCTTATGGATTGGGGATTTATTTATATATATTTATATTTCATATCAACGAGGAGATGAGGAAATTACGTTCGGATTTCTTTTTGCTGCTTAGATTATTATTTTTCAATATATTATGAAATATATATATATATTTTTTAATTTTGGCTGTTACATTTTCAGTTATGGATGTTAGCAGCTTTTATTTACAAAATCTCTAATTTCTTGCCTTTTGTTTCTTTCGCTTTTATAGTGGTTCGGTTTTAATCAGTATTATTTTTGAAAAATTTAATCAGCTGTTAAATCACAAATACAAATACCAAGTGTACAAACTATTATCAAAAGAGCAATATGTATACTAGTACCACGTGACGTGATAATTTATTAATAAGTTATTATAATTAATAAATTGATTCTCACACGGATTCCATCTGAAATATAATTATAATCATCCAATAACAAATTATCACATCATATGGTGCTATGTATACCAATACCACAGGATATGCTTTATATATATATATATATATATATACCAGTAGTACATGACGTGACAATCTGTTAATGTGTTATTATAATTAATAAATTAAGTCTTACACAAACTCTATCAAAAATATAATTATAATCATCTAATAATAAATTATCATTGTTATGAGTACCATATGATGTCCCATAACCTTATTTTTTATCAAAATCTTCCAAATGGGATACCTGCCAATTACGGATTATAACGGCACACCACGTGGACTCCTACCATATATGCGATTCCATTGTTGAGGTAAATTCGAATGGTTTATTGGACTTGACTCTCGTGAGGTCAATTTTGTGACACTAATAATTAGTGGTATCTTTCGGCGCCTGCAGAGTGCAGCCTCAGACAATAGGCCATTTTATCCCTATCCTTTTGACGATGGAGAAAAACGAAATTTGCAATTATTTGGATTTCTTTAACCTTTTTGTATTTGAATTTCTTTACTTCTTTTATATTCTTTTGGTACTATATGAATGAGAAATTCTTTGGACACCAGTTTTAGTTTATTAATTCAAAAATTCTTAATCCTACATTTTTGTTGACGTACATGTATATGAAAACTTTTAGGATTTTAGTTTATTCGCATATTAATTCCGGCATGAATAGGACATTAAGATATAGTTATTCACTTGTTAGGACGTGGAATTCATCTTAAAGGACAACGAATTAGTCCAATTCTGTACAATAATAAATTATCATTTTCATGTCTTGTCAATGCAGAAATTTGTTCGCACACTTAACAATTCCCCCCTCGAACGAAACACTGTGGAGGTCCACCGCTCAAACGATGAGTTATTCAAGTGATCTATCTGGATCTTCTATCGCATCTTATTAACCATTGTGTTACCATGGAGATCCCACCACCTAGCCTTCTTCATCATAATTTATTCCAGAGTTCATATGGAGACACGAACATCTCAAGGTCTCCATTACGTCTTTGCTCTCATGTTACCGCAGAATTACGGAGGGCGCCCACCTCGAGTTCAGTTCACATAATGTTCTATCATCACTCCGAGAAATGCATACCTGCCATCTAGGACTTATCTTGTGCAGCAACCATTTGGGCTCTATCCTGATACCATTTGTTAGGACATTGATTATTTCTCCCAAGGGCTTGAGATTATGTCTCAAAAAACTAACCAATATTTGAAGCCATTCTCATTCCCTTGTCTTACACCCGATGAGGTTTGGCTGGCATAGATATCTTATACAGGATCAGTCCAGTGTGTGTCCGTACTTGGCTTCAGCCATATGGGGTTGACTGGGACCTTGGCTAAGGAAGATCCATAATCTAATCCTGTTGCCAACTATCGCCTTCTACGTACATATATATTATTCATCATCTACTCTTCCGTCTTCTTTGTCCAAATTAGGTTCTTTGGCATATGCCTACTAAGGCTAGCTTATCGGGTGGGGTGAGGTAAGATAGAAATTGGGTATTAGATCAAGAGTTCGATTCTCATGGTGCGTGAGTTATTTTTTTAGTAAGTAGACACCTTTAGCTAAGCCAAAAAAAAATTTTTTTGGCATCTAAGTAATGATTGATTTCACTCTCTTGGTCTATGTAAGGATATGATTTTTCATTTACTTTATTATTATTATTATTATTATTATTATTATTATTATTAGTTTCGGTCAAACTGAGAAGTTAGCACTTTCTCTGAAAAGATATATTGCACCTGCAACCCTCGGGGATGTTGAAAAATAATCGGGTATGTTTGTGTAGAGCTCCCCATGATCTTTATATTTTTTAGTTAGTAGAGATTAATCTATACCATTATATAACGTTGCTTGATGAATTATTATTATTATTATTATTTTATTGTCAAATTGAGGAATTATTATCTTTTGGTTCCTAATTATAATTACTTTAAATTTTTGTACGTTTTGGTACTTTAAAACTATTTTCTTAAAGTAATTTGGATATTTATTCAGTTAAATTGACTACTAATAGAAATCAGTAATTTGTACATTAATAACTTTCATACAAGAACTAATTTTAGTGTTATCCATAACTTTGGAAAAGTTTGTTTTAGTCTCTTCTGGTGAAATATTTATCCAAAAATGTTAAAAAGACAAACCATGATAGTTTTAGTGCCATTTATTTATTTCCTAATTTTAATTTTTAGGGGACTGAAACATTGAGTTCTTTCTTCTCTTTTTTTTTTTTTTTTGAAAAAAATAAAGTACTATCTTTTATTCCAATAATTAATCAAATATAAACATCATACCATAGACAAACTATGGTAGTAAACAATCAATCAAACCATTCAAAGGCTCAAGAAGGGAATCATTATGCATATAAGATATAAGTCATATACATACAAATCCACAATGGATATATTCTGGAGAGAAATATCTTTCACTTTCCTTTCAAATTACCCTCACCATCAGAGTCGGTTTTTTTGATTATATGGTGATGGATCCTCCACAAATAGCGATCACTGATGATAACATAAGTTCTTTCTTTCATGAATTATATAGAAGATTCAGATCTAGAAGAAAATCATAAGAAATTAAAAGACAAAAAAAAAAACAAAAATAAATAAAAGCTATAAATCTAAAATATGGTATAACAAACAAAAAAAATATATGGAAATAAAGATCTTTATATAAATGTTAGAATTATTTAAATAAAAAAAAAAAACAACAACAACAACTAAGGAATCCTTCCGGAGAGGTAGATCTTATTGGTGAAAAAGTGGCTACATTGAAGGAGAATTAATTAGCGACTGAAACGCTGAGTAACATGAGTTGTAACAAGCTAAGGACCCACGTACAAATCAAAGTAACTAATACCATTCTTTTTTTTTTTTTTTTTGTAGAGGTAACTAATACTCACTGATGGGCAGCTGTTGTAGATGGTTCGTTTCAGTTTATTTCCTTTCCTCACCTTAATATACCTTTTCCTCTATTGCCTGGATGTTCGTTGAAAAACAAAAAATCCTCTTGGAGATATGAAATACTTCTACACTTGATAAACCATTGCTTTGTTATGGGTTTTTTTTTTCCTTTTTTTTTTTATATCGAAAGAAGAATTTGAAAATCATAATATAGATAATCTCCTATAACATTAAACAATCAACCAAACTAGACTAAATTGGTTTACACGGAACATGGAAATTAAGTATTATATCATTCAAATGTATTTAGATACGGAATTCGATATACCAACATTAATCTGGATATAAATCTGCTTAAAATGAAACTATAGAGGCAAATTATATAGTAGAATGGTAAATATTGACTTTCTTAAAAAAAAAAAAAAAAAAAGCGGTACATATTGAATGGACATACGAATTTGGTCAAAGATTATACGCAATTAAATTCAATCATTTTAGATCTCATTATGAGGACAAGGTAAAAGAGACTAAATACTTGAAAGATCCAACTTTATCAGTTGTTTAATTGGCTTTAGATAATATAACTAAGTCCTCGTTAATATATTAAAATTGCATTTGATCAGTACACAGGCATGTATGGATATTCGTGTCGTGCCAATTGATATTCATTCAGAAGCCTCTTAACTTTGTAAGAGAAAGGAAAATTGTCATAATGATTGCCATTCAAAGTTGGACTACATAGTATATATCTTTCTGATTAATGTTATTGTTAATTTTCATACTCGAAATGATTTCTAGACCTATCGTATGTCAAAGCTTATGTTTGAACATCATGTATCTTTCAAAGACCTCAAAATGTCGCTTTTTATGTGGAATGTGGATAAGATTATGCGTGCGAATAGTAAAAAGGAAATCAAATTAAAATAAAGAGATTTCTACTCATTTTTGGAGATAAAGAAAATTCAACTCTCGAGCTAGCTAGCTAGCTTTTGTCTCGGTAATTATTAAAAAGGACCCGCATCGATCTTCTTGTTGAAAAATTTAAATTCATAGATGGTTATTCCAATATCCCAATCTTACAAAAATACACACTCAAGTGTAAGTCAATTTAATTGTGTTTTCTACTTTCAAAAAAAAAAAAATCAATTGTCTTTTCAGAAAGAACTAAATAAGATAGTTTATAAGAAGATATTAAACCTCGATACAAGTAATCCAAAAATAAAAAAATAAATCATAACGAACACCCAAAGGAATAAAAAAAACTGTAGTAAATTCACTAAATAACTCTTTTTATCTATTTTCTTTCTCATAATTTAATTTGGGACGACACTAAATGGGTTTATCCAAAAAAAAAAAAGAACAAAAAAAATGGAGATAGAACTAGAAGGTTAAGACCATATTGTCGTTCATGGCACGCCAAAGGGACCGACTTATATCACATTCCACTAATTAGATTTTTACAAAATCCAAATGATTGGTGATGACCCCAAGAACCGCATCCCCTTTTGTCTCACCAATCCCCATTTTCTGTCTTTTTGTTTCTGTGAATCGTTTCCCGAAAGAAAAAATAAATAATTAAAACAAACAAACAAAAAGAAAATTAAAAAATAAAGAAAATTGAAGCAATAAGGGCCTTTTCAAATGATGAAGATTGAAGATGATTCCCTTGGCGTGCAAGTCTTTGTTGGGCCAAAGTGTTTTCCCAAGTTTCATGGCTTTTCTTTTTTCCTTTCCAGAGAAAAAATAGTAATAAATAAATTTGTTCCTCATATGAGATTATAGAGTAGTTATTGTAGACCGTTACCTAGCTAGCTAAAGACTTTAAAGTTTAAATGGCTTTTTCATATCATTCACGTATGATTATATTTCTATTACAACCCTATTCATCCAGCAATCAGTGGACAAACAACATGACAAACAACTGTAGCATGTACAGTTAATTAGTTCTGAAACCTTAGACCAACCATCAATTCAAGTGAAATATATAAATATATATATATATATATATAGTTCATGTGATCACTGATTATACTTCCTTTCAATAATTGAGAAAAAAAACAAATAAACAAAAAACCATGCGTTCTCACACGTAATTTTAATCTTGATCAAAAGTGATGGCAGAGGGACAATCCATCCATAAAATTCATTGTATTCTCTCGAGTTCAAATTATTTAAGCAATGATAAAACCTGTAGTAAGAATATCATAGGAAAAACATATACACTGTGTTTGTAATTGAAAAAAATATGTAGCATGTGATGTGACGTATATTAATTGTAGAATGACTCGAATTTAATACCACTTGATTAAGCAAGAGCAATATTTTATCACCCCACATGGGATATTGGTGATTTGCAATGTGTTATACAGTGCCAAAAAAAAAAAAAAAGAGTCTCCCCAGATAGTGGTGTCAGAATATGATAAAGTTGGGTTGGGTTGGGTTGGGTTGGGTTGGATTTAATGTCTCATACGCGACATTGCCATATGGAAGATAGAATAACTCACTCAAAGTTCGTTTGCCTAAGTTTATTGGCAATTAACACAGATAGTACCAAAAAGAGGAATAATTGGCCTGCTATATTTGACCTTCCCTTACGGACAAAACTATATGGGGTACCCTCAATCTGGCCTGATGTAAAACAAAACCCTGACGAGGCTTTTCCTTTTTTGCATCAAAAGTCGTCAGACTCTATCCCAAACAGTACCAAATATAGTAGAAAGAGTACTTTAAAGTGATCAGTGCTCTTTTCCTTCATAGTTGACCCTGTAGTGAATGTGAATATGTGATAAATTTCTTAATAAGTTGAAAAAAGAAAAAGTAGCACTTATTCCTTTTTTTCCTTTGAAAAAATTTACAACAGTTTCAAAGTGAGCAGTGACTGTACTCCTCTATTGCTAGTAAGTAGTAACTATATGATGGCCTTTCCCACCAGCCATACGAGATGGCCCAATCCGCAAAACAAAGTAGGAAAAGAATCATTGTTATGCTTTGCTTAGAATAAAGTCGGTTCTTTACATTTTTTCTCGTTGCTGTAAAAGAATTTTAAAGTGATCCATTAGAGCAATAGTGTAAAACATGGCACGACGAGAATAAGGTCAAAAGTTGCTATTTTAATGGGCAAATTATTCTCTCTCAAAAACCCTTAGAGATATCTAGTTATGATGTCTTTTCTAATTCCTCTTTTTAAGATCGTTAGTAGATGAGTTGAATCATTTATGGTATGTTTGAGTTGAAATAAGAGATGCCGCTGATAACAAAATATTTAAGATACGAGCTGCATTGATATAGACTATAAATGATTTTCCAGCTCACAGTACTTTATCTGGATGGAGTGGATAAGGATACAAAATATATCCCACGTATAACGAAGATATGTCGTCAATGCATTTCAGAATAAAGACTTGTTATGTGGGGTATAGATGTTTGATGGGAAGATAAAGAGAAGAAATCCATGAAGATATTATGCAACAACTCAGTCATGTGCGACCTAATTTGTTAGGTAAATATCCAAAATATAGTGAGGTGAAACAAAGAAGAGACATCGAAAAACTCAATTGGAGAAAGAAAAGTATATTTTTTTTATCTTGAGTATTAGTCATCACTAAAACTAAGGCACACTCACTACTACAGAAAACGTTTTTCACGTCATTTATAGGGTGACGTGGTAGAAAAACTACGTCTCTCCATAAGTGACGTGGAAACGGGTGACATGGTAGCTCCACTCATACCACGTCACTTTACAAACGACGTGGTATACTGACCTACTATGTTGCTTGTATGAAAAGCGACATGGTATACTAGCTTACCACATCGCTAGTATAGAAAGTGATGTGATAGGCTAAAATATCTGACCTACCAAATCGCTTTTGGGAAGATACCACATCACTTGTATAGAAAGTGACGTGATATGTAGCATGTACTACGTCGCTTTCCTAGGAAGTAACATAGTAATTGTCGTCTTCCTCCCTATGTACTCGGCCAATATTAGGTGACAGTGTTCTAAAAAATCTCTGGTGTTACGTTACAGCATTCTAAAAAATCTTAAACATCTCTATGTATGCTTTGTATCACCTCCACGAGCCAAAACCCAAATCCTTATGGTGTCGCTTCACTTCTCCCTTGCCTCCCTTTTCGCGCCCCAGCATTATCAATAATGGTCGAAAACCTCAAGAATCTGCACTTAAAAGATCAAAAAATACTATTACATAAATTTTCAAAGACCTAAAAATGGAAGAAACTGAAATAAGAGAGAGAGGTACCTGATATTCGAAATTGTAGAGTTTGAATGAGAATGTATTAAAATTTTGAGTTTGTTTTAATTAAGGTTGGGGAACGATTTGGTAGGGTTGATGGTTTTGAATAGACGGTCATGATGGAGTATTTTTTATGGGTGCAGATCAATGAAGTGGCTAGTAGAAGCCCCTTACCACATCGCTTTTGCAGAAAGTGATGTAGTATTAAATAAAATAATATGCCACGTCACTCGCCCCATAGGCCACGTCGCTTCTGCAGAAAGTGACGTGGTATGTCCTTTTTAGACATACCACATCACTTACCCTAGAAGCGACGTGGTATCTAGTGCTGCCATGTCGTATAATTTAAAAGTGACGTGGTATACTTTGATGTCACGTCGCTTATGTATGACATGACGTACTCTTAATATCACGTCGTTTTTTAGTTTAAACGACATGGTATAAGTGACGTGGAATGTCACTTTTTTAGTAGTGACTCTCCATGTTATACATATTAAAAAAAATGTGTGTGATAGTTTTATTGGTACGATGTTGGGTATTGAAGGAAAATTAAAGGATACAGTGAACACAAAGTATGGCTTAGAAGATTTAAATATAATATCAGAGTTACATATCGTCAAAGAAGAGAATAAATTAATTATACCTCACACAAAGTACACTCACACTACTGATGATCAACATAAATTTTGTCAGTTTATCAAATCTGTCAAGTTTCCTGATGAATTTGTAAGTAATCTTCGAAATAATGTAAAAGATAATGACACAAGAATTACTAGATTGAAATCACATGATTGCTATGTTATTATACAACATCTATTGGCATCGAGAATTTGTCCTTTTATGAATAAAAAGATCTCATTCACAATAACTGAGTTATGCAACTTCTTCCAGCTAGTTTGTGCAAGGACTCTAAATGTTAAAGACTTAGAGAAATTTGAAGATGACATAGCTCTTATTCTTTGCAAGCTTGAGTGTATTTCTCCTCTTGCTTTTTTCAATATCGTAGTGCACTTGATGATTCATTTGCTGAAAGAAACATTACTTGGAGGGCCTGTTCATTATAGATGGATGTATCATTATGAATGCTATATAATGAACTTAAAAAACTATATAAGAAATCGAGCACGACAAGAGGGTTCAATTATTGAAGACCATGTTATTGATGAAGCCCTAACTTTTTGCTCAATGTACTTATAGACTAAGTTCAACCGGCCATAAAGGAGCGAGGATCCTGTTCAGAATGGTCCGAAGTTGAGTTTGACAATTTTCCAATCATATTGTCTTCCAATTGATAGAAAAAATATTATCCATCTTGATGATCACCTGCGTAAGAAGGCTCAATAGTATATACTGAACAACCGTTCTAAAATCCAGATTTATTTAGAGTAAGTGTTGTCATTTTATATTTGAATTTACTAATAAAATTTGTTCACTAATTGAGATCAATTTATTAATCTCGATGTTATACTCTTCATCAGTAAACATAAGAGAGAGTTTCAGCAAAAAAATAGTAATAACTTGATGAAATCTAAAAATTAGAGTTTCCATCTTAGTTTTATACAAAGGTATAGTTTTGTCCATTTTGTTAGAATTACTTAAATTGTTGTCATTGTAGTTAATTATATATTGTATGTTAATGATCAGATCTACCATCTATGACAAAATGGCAGTTTTGAGGTAACTAATGAATTATACGCTTTGGCATCTAGATTAAATTTTAACATTTTGCCCTACTCTGCATATGTTTGTAAACGGTATCTAGTTTGTAGCACCTAATGAAGACTCTAGACGTAAAACTTAGAATAGTGGAGTTTGTGTTCCGGGACTTGATAATGACCTATTCTTCAATCTCATATTCTTCGTGATAGGTTCTGGAAAATAAATAAACATATTAATAAGCAGCGTCCACATATCCAAAGTAATAAAAAAGTAAAAAATTTAATATGTAACGAATAATACCTAACTTGCACTCCTTATAGACTCTAGTAGGATACCATAGAGAGTCGGTACCTCCATCACCACTGTGATAACTAGGCTTAACAGCGGCCATGACTATGCAGATGTATAATAGTGACAAATATATTATAATTAAAAATTCTAGAAGAATATTGAAATTAAATCCTATAAATTCAATCATTATTAGTATAAAAGGTCATTTATATGAGTAAAAATAAAAATAAACAACAATTATAATCGTTATAAAACTCTCTACTAGACTGGATTTCATCTACATCATCATCACTTTCATTATCATCTTTCTCAAACTCTTCTTCTTCATAATCTAATATTATATTATTGCCAAGTTTAATATCATCTATTAAATCATCCTCCCCCTATTCAGCATTAGTATTGACATTGTTTGCAATTGTAAACATAAGATAAGAGGTTTTCTTGAGGAATAGAAATGGGCTTCAAATATCCAAGGTCAACCATTAAAATAAAATTAGAGGAGTTTAGATCCTGCAACACATTCAGCTCAGTATCAGTCTCGTCATTGTCCGGAATATCCCAGTCACCACGTAGAGTCAAGTCTCTAATGATTTCCAGTCAGGGCCGCGCAATAGGTCATCTATGTAGAAAATTTATTTTGCTTAAAAAACAAGAATGTAAGGTTCATCTTTGTACCACTTAGAATTAATTTCAATAGTAGTAATATTTTTGCCCGCTTGTATCTTCTTCTTCCGAGGGTTGGTGTTGAACCATTTACACTTGAATAAGAAGACAGATAATTCGTTCACGAAAGTGAACTCTTGTATTTCTTCTAAATGCCTATAAAATATATACGAGAAAAAAGGGGAGGAACTCCTTCTTATCAAATTCGACAAAGCGGGAGGCACCTGGCGCCTAATCAACGATCTTCAAAAATACTTTCCCTATTTGATTGGAGTGCTTGTTCGACCAAATATGGATCCTTGGTATAAAAATTGGAAGTCGGTTCCAACTGCACAGAAAATGAAGATCATTCATATTATCGAGGTAATAAATAGGTCATATTTATTAAATATTATGAATTTTGTATTTACTTTTAACATAGTGATAATTTTTGCAATCGTAGGAAATTTTTAAATAAAAAGTTCTTGATGAAGATGGCAATGATTTGGCTAATGTGAGGAATGGCATCCTTAGGACTGCAGTAGATATATACAGTAACTGGAAGACCGAGCTTAATGAATATTTCAGGCTCATTGGGAGGCGATATATACAGCAGCAGATATATACAGTAACTGGAAGACCGAGCTTAATAAGTATTTCAGGCTTATTGGGAGGCGACAAAAATACTCTTGACTTGGATAGGATACGTTCCAAAGTGCCTAAAGAGATTGATGCCACGACGTGGGGCACTGTTGCGGCCTTCTTGACTCTTCAGAGTTTAGAGTTAGTGTGTACTTATGAATTATTTATTTATTATTAAATAATAAAATATTTTATTATAATTAATTTTTAACCTGTAGGTAATGTCTGAAAGATATACTGCGAATAAGGTGCATCAGTTAGCAGTAAGCAAACAGGGAGCCGCTTCCATTACCCACAAACAATATAAGAACGTAATAAAATTGTAGTTTTTCTTAAACTATTTTTTATTTTTTAAACATTAAATTTTAATAATAAATTATGTCGCATTAAATATTTTTGCAGCGTAATCCTACTACTAGTGAGCTTCAACTAGTTGTGGAGAGTTTTAAGATCTATTACTTCACTGAGCAAACTGGATGATTGAATGCATAATTTAAGGCCAATTACGAATGTCACTAATTATTTTTTAAAAAAAATTCATTTTTTTTATGTACTAATTTTAATCTTTATGCAATATAAGATGACTGAGATTCAGAATACTCAGTCTCAAGTATTTTCCTGATCTAGTTCGAGCTCATCCACTTCTGTCAGTGATGCTCATATTGCTGATGAAGTTCAGTACACATCGCAGATTTAGGAGAGGTGTCAGACGTAAGTTGAGTAAATCCGCTTCTAGCACTAGATCGACTCTACTAGAGTATCCAGCGTCAGTACTTAAGGATGTCCAGCGATACACGCAAGAAAGCTAGTAGTACATAACGACAGCCTAGCAGTGAGAGGTAGCCACTCGGGAGAAGATCACTCAACAACAGCGATCAATAGAGGCTCAAGCAGCGCAAATATTGTATATGCATAGGATTTTGTCATCTCTACTATCGGATGTCGATATGCTTAGCCCTACTTCTACTCATCCAGGGTCCACTTCGACATCGTTTGGCTCTTACCCCTGCCCCCACCACTGCCACCTCGTTTCGCCCCTCCTCCACCACCTCAACTGACTCGTCAAGAAGATGAGAATGAAGAAACCGAAGACGAGGACTTAAGATTATAGACTTGTTTGTAGTTTTGGACAATTCTGTATATTTTTAGTTTTGGACAACTCTATATATTTTTAAATTTGGACAACTCTATTTAATATTAATGTCATTGAAATATTACTTTATTTATTTATTTTATTAATTATTAATTTATTTGGTTTATCTTAATGTAATTTTTATTTATTTAAATTTGAATTATTTTTTATTGTTAAAAAATAAATATTTAAAAATAATTAATTTAAATAAATATTTAAAATAATTAATTATTTAAAAAATAAAATTCCATAAAAAGCAGCAACAATTTCGCTGCTACTGGTCATTAATTCAATTAATTATTTAATAAAAATAAAATTTCCTTCTAAAGCGGCGATAATTAAATTAACATATATCGGCGACAATTTTGAAATTATTGTCACTATTAGCAAGCCAGATGGCATTTTTTTTGTCTTTTCAGCGTGGACAACTGTCTCGCTATAAATAATCTTATACGAAGACCACATGTATTGCCGCTTTAGATGTCTATACTAGCGAACTTTAAGCGGCGATTCTAAAGCAGGGACACTGTCAGTGATGACATTTAACTTTAAAGTGATGACAAATGTTGCCGCTCTATTCCTGTTTTCTTATAGTGGACATGATCTGGTTATGTTCACGAGCTGGTATCTTCGTTGTACTCTAGAGGTATGATGATAGATTGTAGCTGAATTGAAAAAGTGTAGAGACCATTCTCATCGAGGTACCCAATGTTGATTTGTACAAACACGCGATCCTTCCAAGTGATCCTGGTCTTGTTGTGCATCATGAACTTGTCTCGAAGAAGAATTTTATTTTTTTTGGTTCTGGCTATGTCGAGCTCTATTGTTGTATTGTCTTGTTCTGATCAATCTTTTTGCTATGTATCCATTCAGTACAATATCTGAGAATGTAGAGCTCGGTATTAACTCCTTCTTCATTTTATCCGTTGTTGAATCTTGTGAGATAACTTGTTTTCGAGGTTCGAGGTTAAACTTGTTTACTAGATTAATGCTATGGGCCACCTTAAGGTATCAAGCACCATACGAGATATTAGTTTCTTTACTGAAAAATAGAAGTGGGACCCAGTGTGAGACTTATTATATTAATTTTATCTTTGAATAAAAAACTGATATTTTATGTGATATTTGACACTTTAAGGTCGCTCATAGCATTATTCTTATTAATATCAAGCTCAATAATGATCCTTATTTGCATCCTCAACATGCAGCTCATTGACTAGGCAGACCCGTCCTACTTTCTCCATTACACGTGTAGTCCATTCATTTAATGACTTCTTTTAAAGAAATTCATGCATAAACAGTATTAAATATAGTACAAATAGATGACCTGTCTAATTTGGTGGACAACTCAAATGGAGATCACTTGACAAAGAATCCCAGAGCCTATCACATTTATTATAGCTTGTCCAGTATAATATATATGTGGATAATGTTCCATATATATATATAGTTTTCAATTTAATAGATATATTTTTTTACTCATCTATAGGAATTTTTTTTTAGCTGTGTGATCATTGATCTAACGGTTACCGCTCTTAAAGCCTGCCTACCGAGGACCGAGAATCGAGGTTGCTTTCCTCTGCAAAAGCTGCACGGGGTCAGATTTTGGGAACTAAAGCAAATGAAGCACACACAAACCCTAAATTCAATACACTACTTACTATGAGTGAAAAACGAGGGAATCTAAAAGCGCTCCCCGTTCACCCAAGGAGAGCACCACACCCCTCCGACGGTGTACAACTTAGAGTGGGAGTCCTACTGCTTATCTGACTTTAGCAGGCCCCAAAAAATGTGGAGCCCCAGAAGCGATTGAAGGTAGAAGGTGGAGTAAGAACTCTTTGTGGGGATGAGGGTAAACTTGTATGAGTAGAAGACCACCTTAAGATCAATGTGCACATTCAACAATACTGACAAGGCCATGAGCCTTATCAGAATCATAATTCTATTGGCATTCAGCTGCATGAGATGGATCCCCATCAAAGAGAAAAACTGATGAACATGGGGAGGAAGAGGGAACCACAGTCATTCGATATGCTTCCTCCCCAAGACGATAAATCCCTTAGGGGAGAATGTGCACAAATACCAGTCAGTGGGGCCCTCAACTCTTCGGAGGGTAACTCCGCCAGGGAAACAGAGCTACTTCCTCAGCGAGTCCACCTCAGAATCTGGAACAGAGTGCAATTTTTAGCTCTAATTTGGGACCATTTCTGCAGGTGTGAATGGGAAGTTAAAAGAATTTTGAAGAAAGAAAAAATTTTTGAAACCCTAAAATTTGGGGACACAGGAAGGCTTGAGAAAAGAAACGTGCAAACTCAAAAAAATTTTGATATAATAAAACATAAAGGCGAGTATGATTTTAATAGTAGGAAAGCTGAAGAGTCATCCCTCCAAAGGGGTAGCACGAGAGAAAGTTGAAAAGTTAACAATTTTGAAATTTTGAAAAATTCACGGCATAGGGAAACGTGCACCTACATTAGTAACTGACAGATAATGATGAGTTTAAGCTACAATTCCCTCCTCGCATTAATGGGTCGAAGCCGTGATTCCCCCTGTTTGATAGACGCAAGTCCATCAAAAGGAGAAATAAGGGTGGTTGTGGGGCCCATTTCTATAATATGTGCCATAGGGATAGGAAAACAACTGGACAGGTGGCACAGAATGGCAAGCTTAATACGAGCCCCTGAGAACACTATTTAAATGTCACATGATTTTTGCATGATGCAGTACGGACCCGCTAACCCACATGGGTAAGAACTGACCCCACCTCGGGCTTGTATCGGACAGACCTGGGCAGATTCAGCTGACCCTAGACCTTCCCTCGAGGTCTGGAGGGTCAAAAGCCCTTGGGATCTTCCATTGAATTATCTTTACAAGTAACACTCAAACCCGGACTCAGACAGAGCATTTAATGCAGCATTATGGCTGCCATGTGTGTTAGGTGAACTATCTCAATAGAGCAACAGACAAACACGATCTCGTCTCTTTTGGACGTGTACCAGAGGAAATCGTACAGTGCAAATCGAATGCGGCATCCGTTATCCACAATTTCTGGAGCAGATAATGATGGAAGGAGGTAATTGGTCCTGGAATTAGGAGCCACTAAGTTCCTGATTCCAGGATATAAATATGGTACATCGTCTTTGGTAAGAACAAGAATATAAATATATTCTCATCTATTCAGTTCCTTAGAAAATATATCTAACGTAAGCATCGGAGAGTCTTGCAAATGGCCACCCCTGTCTTCCCGTCCTGGACTGAAGTCAAAGACAAATTGAAGTAATAAGAACACGTGGATAGTTGGTGGAGATCACCTCAACAATAACTCATTGCTCTTACTAATAAAAAGACTAATCAAAGAAAAAGCTTCCAAAATTTTTTGGAAAAAATCAAACAGACTTATGATGAGAATGAGTATGTATGTTAAGCATTAACGCTAAGTCAACTCTTCCTCAAGCTGAAAGTGCTATAGAATTCTTGAAGTGCGTGGAATTGAATTTTATTTTTCTCATAAATCTAACCATAGAGTCACTTATGATGAATATAATCACCTTGAAAGTGACGGTAAATGTGGCATGCATGAAAATGTCAATGAGATGGTGACTGTACGTAGCTACGAAATCCAAAAGTTTGGAGGCCAATTAGATGGACGATTTTGTTGGGTTTTAATTAGGAAAAAAGACACTATGTACGATTTTTTAAAAAGTATTAACCAAAATACGATCTTTGAAAATAATAGGGAAGTAGTCCGACGGTATAAGGAAAAATAATCCCAAAATATACGATCTAAGACACGGTGGCAAAGTCAATATTTGTTTATCTTCGTTCAAAGTGTTTATTATTTAAAAAATAAGACATACAAATTTAAATATTTCAGGTTAAGTGGTTGGCTAATAAAAAATCTTCTCGGAGACTTCAGTTCAATCCTTTAGAGCATAACATCACTTTTCCTTTACTTTTTTTCTTTTCCCTCTCTTCCTTTTTTCCCCTTTTCTAACTTTTTTTTTACATTGAACCATATAAAAGAAAATGAATAAAAATAAATTAAAAATATCAAAAAACCTTCTTTGATTTGTGATTGAAATCCTTTTTTATTTTTTTTCCTGTTCTTAGTCTTTTTGAAATTTTATTTTCCTTTAATTCCCTTTCTAACTTTTTTTTACATTGAACCTACCACTTTTTATTTTCTGTGCTTAGTCTTTTTAAAATTCTTTTTCCTTTAATGTTAAAAAGAATTAGTTCTTTTTTTTTTCAAGAAACCAATTTGGTTACCAAAGAAACCAGCGATAGTAACAAAAGAAACCATCTATTTATCGAAAAAACCAATATGGTTTCCATTAGAAACTAATTTACACTACTACAAAACAGGGCAAAGCCGTCACTATATTCCACGTCGTTTTATAATGTCAGCGCAACGTGGAAAATAACTGGCCTTTAACGTCGCCAAAAAAATGACACGACGCCCTGCGTTGCTTAAAAAGCGACGAGAAAACACAGAAATGCGACGTCGTACGTCGCTGTTTTACGTCGATATTTAAGCAACAGGAAACGCGACATACGACGTCGCTAAAAAAGCGACATCGTATCTATACGACGTTGCTTTTCTAGCGACGGGGAAGCTAACCGTACGACGTCGCTGGAAAAGCGACGTCGTATCTAAATGACGTTGCTGGAAAAGCGACGTCATATCTAAACGAGGTCGCCGGAAAAGCGACGTCGTTTAGTTAGTTTCTAGTTTTAGGGTTCTGCACTTAGCAGAACCCGCTCGTTCGACACTACTACCCCTTACCGCCGCTCCTCTTCACCCCTCCTCTATTTTTTCCGGCCATTTGAGGTAATTTTAGCTTTATTAAGTCAATTTTTCCTATAAAATTTGTATATAATTGCATTAGACTTTGTTTTTATCTAATTATTTCATGTTTTAGTTTAGATTTTTACACTTCCCCAACCCAAGCTATAGCTGCCGCTCATGTTTGTCATTCCTCCATGTTTTTTGGCCACTTGAGGTAATTTTAATAATTTAAGTCACATTTTTCGCTAGAATTCATATATAATTGCATTGGGCTTTGTTTTTATCTGAATTTTACCTAATAATTTCATGTTTAGTTTAGGTTTTTACATTTAGCCATTTTAAACAATTTTCCTATATAGCCATTTGAATGTAGTTAAGAAGCATTGAGATTCATTAGTTATTAGATTAAAATAACAGCTTGATAATTTGTTTTATTTTTTATGTATTCTATAATTTCGGTTTTTAGTAATTGTTATTGAACTAGTATGAGTTTTTTTTTACTTTGATATATATATATATATTAGAGGTTTGGTGTTGATGATCACAAGAGAAAAGCATTATGATTTGTACAAATTTTGGTAATTATATGAGATAATTGTTCTCTAAATTGTTGTTTCTTGGTACTTATATTTATATTTTACTTTTTTTTTTGCTGAGTTTTAGTCTTTCATAATTTATATTTATTAATGCTTTTACTGTAGTAATGGTTGGTTTAATTATTTGATATATTTGTATTCTCTTGTTATTTTAATTCAAGATTGGTGTTAATCATTACATAAAGATTAGTGTTGATAATTAGTTCAACCTTGGTCTAGAAGCTTTTAATCATTTGAGGTATGTTCTCAAACTAATTTTCTTAATCACAATAAGATATGTATAATTGTTTATTTTATGTTTTAGAAAATCTTATATAGAGGAGATTAGGTTTTGGGAAATTGTGTGCTGTTATGATATAAGGATGAAATTATTGTGTGTGATTTGTTTTTCTGATTTTTTTTATTGTAAATTAAAACTTTGGTAGGATTTATAAATAGGGGAGACTCTGCCCAATTTTTATCAAGTTATTAATATATGTAGATTTAGAAATTAATTAATCTTAATTAGCTTTAATTTATGTCTATTTTTTCATTCTTAGTTTAATTAGAATAGATAAAAAGTGGATATTGGCCGATAGATTATATATTGAGTATAGAAATAGAGTTGAGATCTTTTTGGAGTTTATTATGGAGAATGCAAAAGATCCTAATGTCATCATGTACCCTTGTGTTAAGTGTGGAAATTTAAATAAGTTGAGTGTTAAGAAGATAAAAAAATACTTATTTTTTAATGGATTTGATCAAAGTTATAAGCAATGGATTTGGCATGGTGAAGAGTTTGAAAGGACCCCGTTTTCATCAGAAAAAAGTTTTAGAGATGATTACGACTTAGATATTGAGGATGATCTTTGCGGTATAATTGGTGATACATAATATGAAGCAAATATAGATCCTATAAAGTTTAAAGAGCTGCTTACTGATGCTGAAAAACCGATTTATCCGAATTGTACAAGATTTACAAAATTATCCGCTCTGCTTAGATTGTAATTTGAAAGCAAGGCATAGATGGAGCGATAAAAATTTTTTAGACTTCATTGCTTTACTAGGGGAGTTGTTGCCAAAAGACAATAAGATGCCACATTCATTTTATAAGGCCAAGAAAACTTTATGTTCTTTAGGCATGTAATATGAGAAAATTCATGCTTGCCCAATTATTAGTTGCTCCATAGAATCATGGGTAAGATTAAGAACTTACCTACTAATTACAAATTTCTTTTGATTTTATTAGTCTATGTAATAACTTATATATAGTCTTTGTTAATAACTGAATAATTAGGGAGCATTGTTATGTATTCTTTCTATTTGTATGTAGTGTCCTAGACAACCATCATATGTAGAATGCAGTTTTTATGTATGCAAATATATGAGTGAGATCATTGAACTAGCTAACATTCGATCATTTCTCATTACAAGGGTATATGCTAATTTTATGTACAAGTTCAATTTTAACATATAATATTACGCATTTTAAAATAAAGTTCCATATTCTAACAAACTTATTATTTTCTGAATGCATAGTTCCAAGTACAAACTTTCTACACGATGGATGATATAAATACGGTTCATGAAGAATGGGTTGAAGAGCTTATCGATTATATTGGTTGAGGTTATCCTTTATCTCACTTGATCATGACTTATCATAAATATGTCTATAGCTTTTAGCTTGTTCTTATTTTTAACTAAATTTATTAACTTAGATTATGCATGTGACTTGTTAGCTTGTTATTAGTAGTTAAATTTGTAACTAAACCTTAATTAGACTTTGTGCATTTACGAATGTGTATCTGGTATTATATGTACATTTTTATGACTTTGTAATTCTGTTTTTTGTAAATGAAATCCAGGGGGTCTGAATGAATTATAATTAAAAATCCTTTAGAAAATGTTTATCACGTCACCAGAAAAGCGAAGTGATATATACACTACGTCGCCAGAAAAGCGACATGGTAGACATACGACGTCACCAGAAAAGCGACATCGTATGTCTACGACGTCACCAAAAAAGCGACGTGGTAGACATACGACGTCGCTTTTCTGGTGACGTCGTATGTCTACCACGTCACTTTTCTGGCGACATGAAATCTAAGACTTTTAACGGCGCCTGGATAGACGTCGCTTCGTTGGGCGACGTCATATTCCTTTGACGTCACTAAAAAAGTGACGTGAAATCCTATTTTTCTTGTAGTGTTAGTTACTACTAATAATTAGAAACCAATATGGTCTCTACTAGAAACTAATTTGGTTTCCACTGATAATTAGAAACCAAGTTGGTTTCTACCAATAAATATAAACTAATTTGACTAATTTCATTATTAAAAACTAGAAATCAATTTAGTTTCTACTAATAATTGAAAATCAAATTAGTTTCCACTAGAAACCAGTATAGTTTCTACTAATAACTGGAAACCAAATTAGTTTCCACTAGTAACCATAAACTAAATTGATTAGTTTCATTACTACGAACTAAAAACTAACTAGTTTATATTTCAAATTTCTTCAAATAACCTTAGATTTTTTTTTTACTATTCATTTGTTTGATTCGAATAATAAAAAGGAAAAAAAGAAAAGAAAAGAAAAGAGTATAAATTGTAGAAATTATAGGGCATTCTACTAAAAGAAAACTATACTGGCTTCTTAGAAACCTTTGTGGTTTCTTGTATATACTTACACACATAGTATTCTGCTAAAAAGAAATCAAATTAGTTTCTAGGAAACCTTTCTGGTTTCCTATGATTTACTTACGTACATAACACTCCGCTAAAAGGAAACCAAACTAGTTTCCAAGAAACTTTTGTGGTTTCCTGTGATGGCATTCCGATAAAAGGAAACCAAACTGGTTTCAATGAAATCAAACTGATTTCCAGTAAACCTTTGTAGTTTCCTGTGATCAATTTTTTTTCAATAAAAGTTTCATGTAATTTACTTATGTACAGGACATTCCATTAATAAGAAACCGAATTGGTTTCTAAGAAACCACAATAGTTTCCTGTATAAAAAAAAAGACTTATTTACTGAAATGCCATCGCATTTTCTAACTCCCAAAGTATTTAGAAAAATGCCTTGAAAAGTCGTTCGAAATTTTTATTAATTTTGAAAGTTCATAAATTTGTTAATATTTTTTGAAAAATAGGCATAAGTGTCCAAAACCCTTTTAATTCCTACGTGGGCTTACATCGTTTTCTCTAATGGGGTAATGACAATTATATAATCTATAGGTTGTCTAATTAAGTGGGCCATTAAATGATCTAATTGTGGACTCAAGAAATTACCGACTAAGTATGAACTATGTAATGTGTGATTACACATTACTGATCCAATAAGGATTGATGAGATCTCTATTGGCTGTCAGTATATACATAACTATAAGGTTTTGATCCCCTAAGCCAAATCGAACATACGCTCTACTCCTCTGCCTCCATTAACAGAGAGAGTTCTCATTGAGCATACATAGAGTATTCTGGCTGTGGAAGACCTTTTACTCTTGTACTCTTAAGAATTCATCACTTCCACTCACGTGATCACAATATTTGCTATAAATTGTAATAGATTCAGGTTAGTCCCAATTTTCTCTCAACAAATTTTTTTCTGACAATTTGACATGATAAATTGTAGGATTGTATTTAGTTTATCAATCTATTAAGCATGTCTAACAGATTTTTCCAGTATACCATCTCGAATTCCTTATTGCCTCCTTAGTTTGAGCTATTTATATTTCCAACGTAACGCACCGTAGCACTAATAAAATACGTAGAAAGCCTTGAGTGAAAAAAGAAAAAGTGGAATGTAAATGGGTTAACTAGTATGCTTAAAAAAGAGAAGGCAAGACTTAATCAACAAGGAAACTATTTATTTTACCTCAAAACTAAATTGGGTTTTTTCCTCCTCTTCCCAAAGACAACTACTAATCTCTCTACCTCTCGACTTTCATTTACTAGGTTATGTATCTCGTTCTTTCATTTACTGGGTTATTAACTTGACAACCAGAAGGATGATCACTTCGAAATATTCATGAGGCTAATTTTGATGCCTCAAGGAGACTGCGGATTAAGAAAAAATTCGTGAAATTTGTACATAAATGTAAATTATATTCCAATATCGACATGAAGGTTCATGAATTCGTACTCATTTGTGGAAACATAAATTTTTGGTACCACGTATTGAAAACCTTGGTAATTAGTCCATTGAGATAAAATTTCGGGCATGCAACTAATGATCTTGATGAATTTAATTCACCAAAGTTCGACGAATAACTTAAATGTATATATTATCTTCACAATAAAGTAGAAGTATCAATTTATTATGCGTGTGTGTATTAACTTTCTCGGGTATTATTTAATTGGACCAATTAAGATAGGCGAGAAAAAGTTATCAAGTCATCATGTTCAAATGGGCCTAAAGACAAATGCTACTTGTCTAGATTCTTTTACTTGTATGTGGTTGTAGGTTTAATATAATCGTAGAATTTAAAATAAATAAATAAACAAAACAAAACAAAATACATATACCACACAAGCATATTAACCTAGGAAAGTTTAAATACCAATCACCCAATCTCACTCTTGATCAACTCTATATTCTTGGTCTCTTACGTTGTTTCGTGTTTATTTTTTTCCTTTCTTTTAAAACAAAGGCATAGCAAAGTTGTTCTAGTTAATTAGCTTAGAATATGGCCTTTGAACTAGCTTGCTAGATGGCCAAACCAGTACTATTTTTCCTTTTTAAAACAAGCAAGTATGTGAGACACATAATTAGAGGCTTAGCCAAAGACCTGTGGCCAGCTCTCTCTTTGTCAAGAATCTACGACACGAACTTTGGTCGATCCAAGAGAATCTGACCCAATATAGACGCAACAGAGCAAATTTTAAACAATATGGTCCCCAAAAAACAGCTATAAAGTTGAACTGTAACATTTTTAAGAGATTTTAACGAGTTGTGATCAAATCGAGGATATGGCCGAAGGCAAGAAGTAGGGTTTTCAGCACAGCTTGAAATAAAAAAGCAAAAGAGAGACCAAAAGGGGGCATCATCAACTCCCATGCCATTAACCACAGAATGTAATTGATGATTTCTCTCCTATGTGGGCCTCTTATTTGTTCACACTCCGGGCCCACTTTATTTTTTGAAAAAAAGAAACAAAAAAAAAAAGAAAAGAAAAATAACAAGTTTAAAACTTTTCACCAAATGAACTGTACCATTGATTATTAGCGATCCTTCAAATCTTAGCATTTGGACCCCATAAAAGCAGTACTTTATTCTACATTAATCTTGCTCAGTACAAAATAAACTTACCCTAGTGTGTGAGTGGCTATGAAAGTCTGGTTTTGGATCGAGGTCATGGTTTGCATGATTTCCTAGCCTGGAATAATTATGACTAACCTTATGGCTAGGTAACTAGCCACAGAAGATTAGGATTTTTGTTTTTTTTTGGAAAGAACAGAATATTAGGATTTGACCCCTCTTTCTTGTTGCAAACTTTTTATTAATGGCTAATTGACAAAAGTTTGAAGGAAAAACAATGGTAAATTAGAAGCTTAAAAAAATTATAAAAAAAAACTTTGAAATTTGGGTATTCTATAATTCAATTTTGAGATATAAATTATAAAATAATATTCTGAAATTAAAATGTTGTGTAAATCGATATCGTAAACTAATTTTTTGACTAATTTTAGTAATGAAAAGACAAAAATATCATTTATTAAAGCTAGGCTAGTCCTTATTCTTTTCCTTAATTTGAGATATTATTATTTTTTACTTATTAAAATTATTCAAAAAATCAACCCAAGGTACTAATTTCAAAAATTTCTTAATTTCATGGTATTATTTGTAGTTTTCAAACTTCAGTGTCAAGATTACAAAAAAATCCAAACTTCAAGGTATTTATTTCTAACTCACCCCAAATAAATATATATATATATATATGGTTCCCAATCCAATAGGTATTTCTTTTTTTAGCCATTGGATCATAATTTACGACTATCATAATTTGGATAGTTAGAAAAAAATATTAAAAATAAATACTCATTATTCAATATTTTTCTCTTTCCAACTTTTACCATAAAAATACGTGCGTGATGAATTTTAATTAGATAAAACAATACTTATAGATAGATAAAAAAAATACCTACTGAATTGGTGCCCTATATGTATATATATATATCATCTTTGTAGCATTTTAGATTACACTCTACAACTTCAAGGTCATGTGGTATATCATTCTTCCGGATGATTCTATTCATATATTGACACAAGTATATGTTTTAATAGGAAAAAAAAAATAGAGACAATAGTCACATTCTTCCTCTTGGTTTTCATCGCAAGCTTATGATTCTTTAACATAAAATAAAATAAACTTTGGATTTTGAATTCTCTTGCAAATTCTCACTTAGAGTGATCAAATTAGGTGAAAATAAAGGATTTTGCATATAAGATTTTTGAAGGAAATTACAAAATCCAAGAGAGGATTATTATGACCATGCAAGGGAGAATATTTTTGCAAGAAATTCCAAAACTAAACTACATTCTATGTACTGCCAGAGAATTTTAGCTCCTTATAGAAGCATTTATAATTACCACATAAGCGTCTATATAACAATCTAAATTCTCACTAATAAAAGCTAATATAAACACTTGAGAATGCCAAAAGAATTACTCCACAGCTAATTTGTTACAGTTCATGAGATTTTGAACTAGTAAGTAATGCATGAACAGAGGAACTAATCATTTTTCTATTAATTAGAGACAAGTATGAGTAGTCCATATGGGTGAGTGCATGAATCGTGTTAATGCCAAAAAAAAATCTCCAGCTGTGCGTGCACCATCTTTTAGTTATATCATCCAAATTTCTAATAGGGAAACATTCTCACGCTCCCTGACAGATACTGACCCTTGGATCAGATACAGGGAAAATCTATGTATGAATATATATAAATGTGTATATGAGATGTTTGTATACATATATATTACATATTTCCCTCTGCAGCGCCGATATAAGATACACCCTGTCTGTGGGCCCCACCCCTTTTGACCATAAGTCAAATCAGTCCTCTAACTAACATTCCCTTTGGCTTGGCTTCTTCATACTACAGTTTTAAGGTAGTGATTTAGTACTGAAAGATTTGATGAAGAACCGTATAAGTACATTCCCACCACCAACTTCGATCCAATTCCTCTCTTTTCTTTCTTTTCTTTTTCTTATTCCTTCCCACGTTCCCTCCTTTTTTCTCCTATTTTATAAAAACACAAAAAAGCAACCTCTTTTTCTAAAGCTCCCTCTCCTGCTTTGCCACAACAAAATTCTCATCATACTCCTCACCACTCTCTCACTCTAAAACTACATTCTCTCTCTCTCTCTCTCTCTCTCTCTCTCTGGACAATTTTCTAGCTTCCTGCAAACTTTGTTACATCAATGGAGAACAACCCACTTCAGCTTTTTCATCATCTTTCTCTAACACTTGTTTTCGTGGTGCTTGTTTCTTTTTCCACAGCCGAACAAGGAGTTCCCTCAGCCAAGACTGATGCCTTAGCTCTTATCAATTTCAAAAAGATGATACAAAATGACCCAAATGGAGTTTTGTCCGGTTGGCAGCTGAATAAGAATGTATGCAACTGGTATGGAGTTTCATGCTCTTTGGGGAGAGTAACTCAGCTCGATCTCAACGGTTCTAGTCTTACAGGGACAATCTCTTTCGACCCTTTGGCTTCCCTAAACATGTTATCTGTTCTAAAACTTAACTCAAATTCATTTAGTATAAATTCTACTTCTTTGCTTCAGCTTCCATATGATTTGCAACAGCTTGACCTCTCTTTGGCTGGACTTGTTGGTTCATTCCCAGAGAATCTCTTCTCCAAATGTCCAAATCTTGCTTCTGTGAACCTTGCTTTTAACAATCTAACTGGTTTTTTACCTGAAAATTTCTTGTTGAATGCTGATAATCTTCAGTCCCTTGACCTTTCTGAGAACAACGTAACAGGGTCAATCTCTGGTTGGAAAATCATGGGAAATTCTTGTAGCTCTTTGTTGGACATTAAATTGTCAGATAACCGGCTAATGGGTTCCATTCCTGCCTCACTTTCCAACTGTTCAAGTCTCCAATCAATCGACTTCTCAGCCAATTCTCTTACCGGGGAAATCCCAAAAGCTCTAGGGGAGCTTAAGAGTCTACAGAAATTAGATCTCTCTCAAAATCAAATCACTGGTTGGATCCCTCCAGAACTAGGAAAGGCCTGCAACTCGCTTCAAGAACTTAAGCTTGCGAATAACAACATTTCAGGCCTTATTCCTTCATCCTTCTCTTCATGTTCTTGGCTCCAAGTGCTTGACTTTTCGAACAACAACATATCAGGTCCCCTTCCTGATTCTTTGTTTGGGAATTTGGGCTTGTTGGAGAGTTTGATGTTGAGTAACAACATTATCTCTGGACCATTTCCCGCTTCCTTGTCTTCTTGCAAAAGCTTAAAGGTTATAGATTTCAGCTCTAACAAGATTTCTGGATCCATCCCAAAAGACTTATGTCCAGGAGCTGCCTCTCTGGAGGAACTACGAATGCCGGATAATCTCATTGTAGGAGAAATTCCGGCAGAACTTTCGAAATGCTCGCAGCTGACGAGGATTGATTTCAGTCTGAATTATCTGAATGGCTCAATTCCTGCAGAGCTGGGAGAGCTTGAGAATCTAGAGAAGTTAATAGCTTGGTTCAATGGCTTGGAGGGAAGTATTCCACCAGAGCTGGGGAAATGCAGGAACCTAAAGGATCTCATTCTCAACAACAACAAGCTAACTGGTGAAATTCCGCCTGAGCTGTTTAATTGTACTAATCTGGAATGGATATCACTTACAAGTAATGAACTGAGTGGTGAAATCCCACGTGAGTTTGGCCAATTGACAAGGCTAGCTGTTCTGCAGCTTGGGAACAATAGCTTTAGTGGCCAGATACCAGGAGAGCTAGCGAATTGCAGCAGTTTGGTATGGTTGGACCTGAACAGCAACAAGCTCACAGGTGAGATCCCGCCCCGGCTTGGAAGGCAGCAAGGAGCAAAAGCGCTGATGGGAATCCTTTCTGGCAACACTTTGGTGTTTGTTCGTAACGTGGGAAGCTCTTGTAGAGGAGCAGGAGGTTTGCTGGAATTCGCCGGTATCCGACCTGATAGACTTTTACAGGTACCTACACTGAAGACTTGTCAGTTCACAAGATTATATTCTGGGGCAGTTCTCAGCATGTTTACACAGTACCAGACTTTGGAATATCTTGATCTTTCTTACAATCAACTTCGTGGGAAGATACCAGAAGAGTTTGGAGACATGATCGCCTTACAAGTTCTAGAATTAGCCCACAACCAACTATCTGGTGAGATTCCCTTCTCACTTGGCAAGCTTAAGAACTTGGGTGTTTTTGATGCATCACATAATAGATTGCAAGGTCAAATCCCAGACTCATTCTCAAACCTGTCATTCTTAGTCGAAATAGATCTATCAAACAATGAATTAACAGGCGAAATTCCAACTAGAGGTCAGTTGAGTACACTTCCAGCTAGCCAGTATGCCAACAACCCTGGACTTTGCGGGGTGCCATTGCCCGTGTGCACGAACAACAACCAACCAACCCCCGCAGACGCAAGTGAAGATATGGGCAGAGGAGGCCGAAAGGCATCGACTGCTTCTTGGGCTAACAGCATTGTCTTGGGAATTCTCATTTCCATTGCTTCTGTCTGCATTCTGATTGTGTGGGCGATCGCAATGCGGGCAAGGCGAAAGGAAGCAGAAGAAGTCAAGATGCTTAGTAGCTTGCAGGCATGTCACGCAGCCACCACATGGAAGATTGAGAAAGAGAAAGAGCCCCTGAGCATCAATGTTGCTACTTTCCAGAGACAGCTAAGAAAGCTCAAGTTTTCCCAGCTCATTGAGGCCACCAATGGCTTCTCCGCGGCAAGCCTTATTGGTTCTGGAGGTTTCGGAGAAGTGTTCAAGGCAACGCTCAAAGATGGGTCCAGTGTTGCAATCAAGAAGCTCATACGATTGAGCTGCCAGGGTGATCGTGAATTCATGGCCGAGATGGAGACTTTGGGAAAGATCAAGCACAGAAATCTTGTACCACTATTGGGTTACTGCAAAGTTGGTGAAGAGAGACTCCTTGTTTACGAATTCATGCAGTATGGCAGCCTTGAAGAAATGCTCCATGGGAGAACCAAGACCACGGACAGGCAGATTTTAACGTGGGAAGAAAGGAAAAAAATTGCAAGAGGTGCAGCCAAGGGACTCTGCTTTCTCCACCACAATTGCATCCCTCACATTATCCACCGAGACATGAAGTCAAGCAATGTACTACTAGACCATGAAATGGAAGCAAGAGTATCCGATTTTGGTATGGCACGGCTCATAAGCGCACTCGACACGCATCTAAGCGTAAGCACCCTGGCCGGAACACCCGGCTACGTTCCTCCTGAGTACTACCAAAGCTTCAGGTGCACAGCCAAGGGAGATGTCTACTCCTTCGGGGTCATTTTATTGGAAATCCTTACAGGGAAACGCCCAACAGACAAAGAAGACTTTGGGGACACTAACTTGGTAGGATGGGTGAAAATAAAAGTGAGAGAAGGTAAACAAATGGAAGTAATAGACCCTGAGTTGCTATTGGTTACCAAAGGAACAGATGAAGCAGAAGCAGAAGAAGTTAAGGAGATGGTGAGGTACCTAGAGATAAGTCTTCAATGTGTTGATGACTTCCCTTCAAAAAGGCCCAGCATGTTGCAGGTGGTGGCTATGTTGAGAGAGTTGATGCCTGGTTCAACCTCTGGAAGCAGCAACAGTGCTTGAGACACCTGCAGTTTGCTTATGATCATTGTAAGAACATAATGTTTTTTGCTTCTTCTTCCTTTCAATTTTTTTTTTTTTAAATCTGTAAGTTTTGTTTCTCTGGTCTGAAAGATTTTCATGTACCTATTATGCAAATCTTTTGATCTTCTTGGTTATATATGTTACCATTATCTAACATACAAGGATAAATATCACATAACGTGGCTTGAAATTTACATGCAACAAAACTTGCAAATGCTTCAGGAACCATAAATGTGAAATACAAGGCTACAAGGCTGTGTTGAAGTACAGATTTATATATAGGTAGAGATTCAGAGTCTGTCGACATTTTATCGAACATATGGCATGCAAAACAATGAGTCCAACATAAGTAACATTGTGTTCTTTAAACTGAATCGGGTAAGAACTCGTAGCAGTGCGTGTCTCCGTTAAGGGTCTATTAGGATTAAAAGCTAGAAAAGAATTGTAACAACTTCCCCCACTCCTATTTTGTCCTTTTTCTTTTTTTTTTTTAATGAATTTAAGAACTCCCTAATGTTCGAGAAAATGGGCTTTGCTTGTAGAGTGTGATTACAGAACCCCTTTCTTTCTTTCTTTCTTTCTTTCTTTCTGGGATAATGATATAAAAATACTTGATTTTTTAACTTTTTTGCCAAAAAAAAAAAAAAAAAAAAACCGGCTTTTGAACTACTCTAAAATAATACTTTGACTCTTTTATTTTCTGTAAATTAATATTCTAAGTTTTTAAATTCTGTAAAATAATATCTTGACTTTTAAATTCTACAAATTAGTGTCTATCATATTTGAAATTTTTGTAAATTTATATTTATAAAATAATGCCTAATTGACTGATTTTAATAATAAAAAGAAAGCTGTATCATTTACTCAATAAAACTTATTAAACAATAACAAAATTTACTAAAAAATATTTTAAATTAGTTTATTTAATTTTTCGTTCAAGAGAAAAATTTATTAAAAAAATGGAATGAGGGGTAAAATGAGTTATTCGCAACTTTTAACTTATTCATAGTCTAAATTTGCAAAAAGAAAATAGGTCAAGGCATTGATTTACAAGAATTTTAAATGTGAGAATATTAATTAGCAAAAATCGAAAATAAGGGTGTTGATTTGCATAATCTAAAAAGTAAGGATATTATTTTGAAGAAGTTCAAAAATAAAGGTATATTTTACAAAAAAATTTAAGAGTCATGATATTTTTTATGTCATTATCCCCTTTCTTTTTCCTTTTCTTTTTTATATTTGGATCTATTATTTAACAGTGTAAAACTCAGACAATTAGTTGGCCCAAAGGATAGCTCAAGGTACCCTTAGTTGGGCCGAAACTATTGGAGTAGGCCTAAAGGTAGCCCAAACAGAAATGGACCCGATTCATACTAGTTTAGGGAAAAGATCATAATAACCATTTTCTTAAGCATATTTTCATAAATACCCTTTTTTATTTCATAAATAGCCTTTTTACAAAATCTTTTTGAAAAATATACACCACACGGATTTTATACATTTCATGAATAAAAATTATACCTAAAACTTTGTATATATTTCAAAATATATAAAATACATAAATTTACACTGCAAATGTAAATCATAGATAAAAATTTAAATTGTAAATCTATATTATACATATTTTACACATGAAATATAAACTTAAAAATGAGTATTTTTGAAAGAAAAATAAAAAATAAGTATTTTTAGAATATAAGGCGCAAAACGGGTACTGGGTATAAATATCTCATTGTTATGGAATAAAATGACTTTTTTACTATTCTTTTGTAGAATGACTTTATTAAGAGTGTCAAATGCAAGTCACAAGTGACCAATAGTTTGTCCCAAAAAAGTCATAATTTATGGTACTACTCATCGTTAATATTATGACACACATAAAAAAGTTATTTTGAAAAGTAGTCTTAGACAGAAACAAATAGAGATAATTGTGGTAGATGACCACTTTTTAAAATTGTTTTAAATAGGTGTCCAACTTTTAAATCTTATAGCTAAATGTTCATATCATTTAAAGTTGTGTTTTTATTTCCCTTCTTGTGCTTTCTCTTTTTGTACTAAGCTTTTTTTTGTTTGTCTCATTCTCTCTCTCCCTCGTTCTCTCTGCCGCTCACTCTCCTCCCCCCCCTCTCTCTCTCTCTCTCCCTCTCTCTCTTCTTTCATTTTGAATGAATTCGCTCTTTTATCTATGGAGGTATGTATTGTGTTGTTTAAATGAGTTTTGATTTTGATTTTGTTTTATTGTATTGTGTCTTATTTTGGGATTTTTTGTTTTTATTATAATTTGTTTTGTAACTACTATTAATTTCTTATATAATCATATGTTTTGTTATTAATTAATATTTATTTGTGTTATTTTGTATTTTTTTTCTTTTAATCATTTTTCATAATTAGTACTAGTTCATGAATATTTTGTCATAGTACATATGTTTTTTGTGGTGGTATATAGTATTACTGTTCGTTGGTTTTTTGTTGCTGAAAATATTCACTATTTTAGTTCAGTTTATGAATTCTTTGTCATGGTATATGTGTTTTTTGTATTGGTACATGGTGTTTCTATTCTCTGATTTTTATTTACAAACATGATAAGTATTTTCTTTTTTGGTTCATAAATTTTTGGACGTGGTATATAGAAATGTTAAGATGGTCTATGGTATATTAGTATTTTTTGGATATTGTATGTTATTTATTTGTTGTTTGGTTCATATCGTTTTAGTTATGGTATACGTGATTTTTATAATGGTCAATTTAAGGTCATGGTATATTGTTGAACATGTTTAGTACTTTGTGTTTAATTTCTACACTTTTTATTGTGGTTCATATGCTTATGAATTTTGTATGCATAATGATATATCTACTTTATTTTTTTGGGATAATGTGGTGGACCACTTTTTGTTGTGGTTCATGTGCTTATGTATCTTTTTTTTAGATTCATGTACCAAGTTTATTTTTTTATAGTTGGTTTTTTCATCCAGTTGGAAGTCAATTAATTGGTATTATTCATCGAGGGCATGTCGTTGTCCTATCTATTACTGAAAAAGCTAGTGCTGGTAGGCCAAAAAAGAGTGTTGGCAGGCTGAAAAAGAAACAAATCCTATATACTGATGAGTTCTAGAAGAAACAAATACAGTGCAGTCGATGCAAGCGATACGGCCACAATCAAAAAAATTACCAAGGATATGATTCATGTGGAATTCCATGTTTCAAAGAAGATGAAAACTCATGATCAATCATTAGGCTCTTGTTGTTAAGTTGTAGTATTTTTTTTTTTTTTGTTAAATAGCGTTCTATACTAATGTATTATCATTATAGTTTCCAGATTATTCTCAGTTGTTCATTATTTTTAACTATGATTTATTTGTTCTGATAAGTAGTATATTTGAATACAAACATATCTTGCAATATGTATTAAGAAGTATGCAATTAAGAGTTGTTCAAACAGAATAGTTCATATGTTTATGTACCTTATTTACTGATTCATGTACTTAGTCTATTTTTTTTCATGTGCACATAATATATGAACCACATGTAAATTTATGAACCACTCAAATGACCTTATGAACCTGATGTATGAACTTGTATATGCATTTGAAAAACAAAAAGTATGAACAATTAAAAAAAAAAGCATGAACCATTAAGGAAAAAGCATGAATGAGCAAGGAGAAAAAAAAAAAACTACTTAAACTCATATACCAACAAGGAAAAAGTATAAACCCATAAGTAAAAAATATAAACCAGTTTAACTCATATACCAACGAGTAAAAATTTTTGAACTTATGAACTACATATATAAAATTATGAACTGCATATATGCACTATACATATAAAATTATGAACCATATATATAAAAAATTTTAAAGCACACATATAAATATATGAACCATACATTTAAACTTATGAACAATATATATAAACTTATGAACTGCAAAGTTATAAGAGAACCAATAGAATTCAGATACGAACTAATAGATTAGAGCCCATAATATCATCATAACTCCATTAATAGGGCAAAAGACCCAAATTCAAAATTGAAGGACTATTTAGGCCCTTTTTTTTTTTTTTTTTTGCTTAAGAACCAAAGTGTAATATCTTAAAAAAAAATCACTGACCACTGGATCTAATTAGAAATAATTTATGAACTGAACAAATAATTTATGAATCACACATATAAATTTATGAACCACACACATAATCTTATGATTTTATAAACTGAGCAGAACCAAACAAGAATAATAATAATTGAAGTTAATAAAATACTCAATCACCTAATATCCATCATACATATTTATTTCCTTTTTTATATATTAAAAAAAAAGTATTTTGTGAAAACCAACAAAATTTCTCAAAAACAAAATTCAAAATTTGTTTTTTTTATATAAAAAAAGGGAAATTAATTATTTTAGTTTGTCTCCATATTTCCCTTCAAGACCCGTGGCTTTTGCTATGAATGACAATGAACTCGAGCTTTTCCTAGTGTTCTCACTAATTATGTCCTCTTATCATTTTTTTTAAATTCTATTTTCCTTAAAAATTCCTTTCTTTTCATGCTTCGATTGATATTCAACTTGCAAAAACTATATTTTTTGTGGATATCACTGATCTCCTCCACCTCCTCCTTCTTCAACGAATACAACCATTGCAACCACAACTGGATATACTCCTCTGAAGTTCCACGACAGTTCTCCGACTTTGTACAGCGATTCTGGCTTGCCTATAACTAGCATCTCCAGTCTTCCTCTCGCCAGATAGTTTCCTTCCTTCCATTCACACTGCCATCAAAAGAATCACTGTTGAGTTGGTTGAGGAAATTTAACGTGGTGGAGGGGTAGTTTTGGCATGAGATTTCAACGTATAAATAAGTTGAATCTTTAACTATAAATTATTGGGCTTAGACATATACCAAGTTTTGGCCAAAAAATTGGTCGTTATGCTATTCAGCCCAAAAAATAAGTAAACCAGAAAAAAAAAAAAAAAAAGGGTAAATCATTGCTTTATATTTTAGAATTATATATAATAAACAAATAAGTCGTTGGAATTGTTGATGTTATATTCTTGATCATCTAGTGGAAACACCACCTTTTTGTTGCCACCTCTCTCAAATGCTTGGAGTCCTAACAAGTAATTAACAAAGGAGATATAATCGTAGAGACTTAAATTGTGAGTAATCGAAGGACCACTAATATCTTTGCAGTCAGAGATTTTATGACTTTGGTTGAAAGACGGTGATAGAAAATGGTGACTTCTTCTCGAGTTTTTCACTCGATCAAAATCGAACATAATATTGGGAAGCAATTTTTTTCCTCTAATTTTCATTTTCAACCATGGTTGAATGCATGCGACCTTGGTCGAATATGTGTATTTAAGTGAGTTCGTATAAGTGACATGACAATTAAGACTCTTTTATGACAGTATTAAAAGCAAGGACATTTTATCATTAAAAAAGCTTCTTCTTTTTTTTTTTTTTTTTTAAGTTAAAGACTCTGGAATGTTTAAAGGAGCATTTGTTATCTTATCTGTTAATTATAGTAATAGTCCATAAATTATGCAATTATTATATCAATAGCTCATTTATTATAAATTGTTAGTTTTTTAACATAAAATAATCATGGATAGAGCATATAATTGGGTTTTATTTACTTCTATGAGTCAGAATCTCATTCTCAACTATAGTTATTGAAATATATACTTTGCACATAACTTATTTTTGTTAAAAATTAACATTTCGTGGAAAACAAAATAGTCATTGCTGCAATAATTGCGTAAATCTTGATAGTCTACTGTATAAGTTAAAAATTCAGAATCTTATTCTTGACTACATCTCATTGGTGCGCCATATTACGAAAGAAAAGTACTTTGAATAATGAAAACTACCTTTCAATACTACGGGATAAGTCGGGTTCATCGTACTTTGGAAGAGCTTATTTTGGGGTCGTGAGAGGGTGCTTAATGGTATGAAGTGGCAAGTTGATTCATATTTATGAAGACCCATGGTTACCTAGACCGGTGACTTTTAGGCTTATTTCTCTACCGTATCCGAATATTAATATGGTGATGGATTTGGTGCTGACCTTCGGTTTATGGAATGATTCCTTGATAATTCAAATTTTTTTTCCTATGTATAGTGAAGTCATACAAACTATTCCATTGAGTTTGGTTGACAGAGGGATTAGATTACTTAGCACTACGATCTAAAATGGAAGTATACGGTTAAGAGTACCATTTGCTCCTTAATGAACAATTTGTTCAAGGTAGCTCGAAATCCGGGTCTGTACTTATGGCCAGTTTGGTTTAGCTTCTTAATAAGTTAAAAGTACTTTTCGAATAATCTGTGAGCCTAAAGATGTTTGGTAAAAATCTGAAAATCAGATTATTCAATAATTTTTGACAAAGGTACAGCCAAAAGCCAAAACTGGCCTAAGGCAACTTTAGCTTTTAGATTATGCAAAAATCTATACTTATCTTTTATTAAATAAATCATAATAGCTAAAATACCCTAACTTAAAAGTAAAAATGCTACATATTTAATTGAATTTATTTTCATAACAATTATTTTAAAGGGGGATTATCAATTTTGACCCTCTTTTAATACATGTGATGAAAAAATGGACAACTTATAAACTATTTACAAAAGTAGGACTTTTATTGCTATGTCATTTAATAAATATTTCGGAGTTCCAAAATTACCCCTGACTTGACCCTAGTCGAAAATTTTGGACCAAGTCGAAAAAATCAAAAGTGACGAAGGTGATGCCGGGAAGACGGCCGGCTATGTTCGACTGGGCTCGAAATTTTTAATTACGATCGAACGCCGGTCGAAAATTTCGACTGGTGGCTTCGACCCCAGTCGAATTATTCGACTACGGTCGAACATTTTTGACTGGAGTCGAAATTTTCTAGCCACCGGTTAAAAAATGATCAGAACAACTGGGAGAGGTGGCTGGACAAGTTCGACCACGGTCAAAAATTTTCAACCCTAGTCGAGTGGAGGCGCCGCCGCCGGGGTCGGGATCAGGACCGGTGGTGGCGGGTAAAGTAGTTTGAAGTTTGTTGAAGAAATAGGGTATCCAAGTAATTTTATATGTGTGACATGGCAATTGGGATTAGTTTTGAAAATATTAGTGAGTGAGTCCTATTTTTCATCACAAGGATTTAGTAGATCCCCTAGGTGATTTTCATGTCATTCTTTTTAAAAAAATATGTACAAATATGCATAATTGTAAAAAATATTAATAAGCTCTTTCTATAAATATGTATAATTGTATATTGATATTTATTTTAGTTATTTTATATTTGTATAATAATTCAGTCATACAGTTACTAAATACTTTAATATAGCTTTTTCAAGTCACAGTACTTTAAAATTAAAGTTTACCAAATACTCTGCTACTTTACACTACAGCGGATTTTTCCTTCAGTACAGCTAAAACTATTTTTTTAAAATTTACAGCTCTACCAAACTGGCCCTTAATTGGTGGCAGTCTCTTTGAAAGTTGTATAAACCTAAGGTTCGTATCTCCTTATAGTGTGTATTCCATGACCAGTTGCCTTCTCATTCTAAAGTTGTAAGAAGTTGCATAAACCTAAGGTTCGTATCTCCTTATAGCGTGTATTCCATGACCAGTTGCCTTCTCATTCTAAAGTTGTAAGGTGAAAGTTATCTGAGCTATAATCATTGTTTCTTAGCTCGAGAATCATCTTCTTATGCTTTTTTTTAGTTATACCTCCAGCAAGGCAATATGGAAGAAGACAATTTTTTGGATATCATTAATGCAGTAATGCATGAATCGGCAATGAGGTGATATTGGGTGTTTTCTAGAAGAGAAATGCTAAGGACACTCTCTTAGACACTCTCTTTGACACTCTCCAGTCTCAATGTCTGACACGTGGATTCCACTATCCAGTTTAATATTTTAATAATACAACAAATCATAGTGGATTCCACGTGTCAAGCAGTGAGATTAGGAGAGTGCAAAAGAGAGTGTAAAAGAGAGTGTTGCTAGCATTCCTCTTTCTAGAAATTGCAGCAAGATGCTTTGAACTAAAAGATTTTTTTTTTTTTAGGTGTTACTAATTAATTAATTAATTAATTGCTTGATAAATTGATAATTAATTAATTATGTTGTAATACATATAATAAGTATTGCAATAACAAGTGTCGAGTGCTTATGTTGCAATAAAATAAGAAAGAAAATAAAGAACACAAGCGTTTTTAACATGGTTCGAATCTCTCTTACTTCACGAGGTCACGCCATGAGAATTAAACAATATTAGTAAAAGTAAAAGAATAGAAATACCAACTAAATTAAACAATAAAAGACTCCTTTTTTAAATTGTCACGAGGTCACACCCAGATAATTAAACAATATTAGTAAAAAATAAAGAACAAAAATACCAACTAAATTAAACAATAAAAGACTCCTTTTTTTTTAAATTGTCGTAACTTGTTGTATTCACTTCATTAATTTCATTTAGCAAGCTCCCCTTAATTTAGTTGATCTTTTACTTGTGAAATGTTAGGAAATTTTCCTATAAAGAAGTCTATTAGTTTGATATTTTGACAATGTTTATTATAATTTATTATCTCTTTTATGTTAAAAAATTCTATGTTATGAATTATGTTCATCTATGTCGCATTGATATGCATGTGATGTCTACGATTATATTATGCAAACATCTTAAAGATTCTATGACTAATAATGAGTAGTAAAGAATTGCTCATGTGATAAGTTCATATGTGCGAAACAAAATATTCTTTATTTTATTATGTCTAAATTATACTGTTCACATTCTGTATATAAAAGATGGAATACTTTATTACGCCATAGAATATAGTATTGTCTCTTTATATATGATTAATAAAGTTTCCAATCATCAAAGTATAATTTTGGATAAAAACACTAGTGTGTTATAAGAAAATTATAAGTATAATGAATAAGATCGAGTGAAATAAAATTTGAGGTTAAGTGCCATAACTTAACATTCTATTTTCAGTAATTTAATTAGTACTATTGCATGATTACCTTAATTCTAGTAATTAACGAACTTATTTTCATGTGTTTTATCGTTTTAAATTACTAAAGGACTAGTTGCAATCTTTGGTTCGAACTCCGGTATCTTGGAAGATAAGGTGTATGAATTGTTAAGAACATTCTTTCTAATGAACACCATGCACATAATATCACTTTCAGTTTTTTCAAGGACTTAGACAATATAATCCAGGGCCTCGGTATTTACTATGTAAATTTGACTATTTTAGAATGAGCAGATACGAACACCGTAGTCAGCTATTATCCATTAGATAAAAATGATAATTTAAAAATAAATATATACTAGATAGGTAATACAATAATTTCACCCTCCTAGTATGACATTGCATTAGAAGTAAGTATGCACATATAGTATATGCTAAATAGATCAAGCTAATTAATTATTAATAAGTTTCATAGAAAATAAATGATATTTAGTCCAAGAGTGCAATATTGGGCTCTACAATGGTATACCCCAATATTAATGGACAGAGCCCGATTATAATTAAGAGTTAGAGAAAATGACATAGATATGACTAACTTGAGCCACAATGACTTTTTTGTTCCTTTCTTCAAAAATAACATTTTTAGGAGTATCAACGATATTTTGGCATATAGTCAAGAACTTCTTGACTATGAAAAAGTTATAAATAGTGGTTTTTTTTATAGTTAAGAAGCTCTTGATCTGTGGTCAAGAAGTCCTTGACACTCCTAAAATTGTCAATTTTAGAAAAATGCACACAAAAAATCATTTTTGCCCAAGTTAGTCCTATCTATGTCATTTTTTCTAAGAGTCAATTATAATTTTAACTAATCGATTTATTGGAGTTTGGGCTTTATAGATCCATCTGGTCCCTTGTCTAGCTTTTATTAGAGTCTAATAGTCATTTAATGATTAATTGAGCCTAATAAGGTTAATAATTCTCTATATACTTAAGAGAAAAATGCCCCAGAAGCCATATTTAATTGTTACACATGAAATATTTTCCCTTCAAGAGTGCTACACGAAAATACAGAGAGGAAAAGAGTGAGAAAAATCGGCCAGCACCTGGGTTCTTTTTCCTTGGGTGTTTCGGCCATCTTGATGAAATCGAATCGAGGATATCGTATTCTTGTTCGTCTATGAATATCTCTCTGTTAGGAATCAACAAGTTGACTACACGCCAGATCAATCAAATAGCTCTCGAAAATAAGCAGGAAGACAAGAAGGTTATGGTGCGATTCTAAGTATTATTCTTGCCTAGATTCATGATATTTATGTTAGATCACGATCTGAAAATGTTTTATAAAGAAAAATTTTAAATGACCAATTCCATTGCATTCATAATTGTTACAAAGCTATGGTGTTGGAATCACTTTTAGAAAAAGAATTTTTCGGAATCACTTTTAAATAATACTAGCTTGAACTCGCTTCATAGCTATGGATTGATATTTTTTCGAAGATAAATTGTTCATTCTTTCGATGAACACGTGCACTCAAACAATGATTAGAAAACACATTAGCTCTCTAAGGCTCAAATGGCATTACAACGCACTCTAAGCCTTTCAATAAAAAGGCTCTCATACAATATATTTCTCTCTAAAGCGCTTGTCGAACTCTTAGGTTAGCTGAGCTTTTATAGATAAAATTCTAGCCTATTGGACAATCTTCTTCAGTGTGAAAAGGCTGAAAACATGAAGGAAAGAAATTGAGTCAGAATTAAAATCTTTCTTAAAATGTAATTTGTCAGAAATAATTAATTTGTCAAAAAATTATTTCAAGAATTTTTTGAACAGTTATACAAAAAACATCCAGATGTATGGACACTCCATGGACACGGTTTTGGCCAGCTAAAATCTATCGTTTAAACCTGCCAAACATTATTAATTAACTCAGAAAATTATTTCATCATTAACAATAATCAAACACTAAGATTTGAGGAAACCTTCCAATAATATCTGATTCTGTTGCAATAGATCATATTTGTCCAGTTAGGAATTCATATCAGTTCATCAATAAGATATCAGTTAATCAATGAGTAAATATTTAACACATTAAATGACAAAAATCCTCTTGAATATTCCTCAAAAACCTATCCAGATTCGTTAATCCAACATTGAATAACCAGGAAGGAAAAAATCATCAATATTGGAAACTAAAATAAGAAAAGAACCAATATTATATGGAAAATGTTAAAAGTAATTAATAGGATAAGTTTCCCATTCATATCAAGTAATAAAGAATGAAATTCCTTTTATATTTTAACTATATAATCATCAGAATCAATCAATATGACAAAAACCCAAAAGTTTCCATAAATGAAATGGTCACAGGTTTTGTTGAAACAACAGCAAAACTTGTTGTAACAACTTTTTCAGAAAACATGAACACTTGAATTCACAACAACTTACCATGGGTTGCCAAATTCTCGGACCTAACATGAACTATTTGCGATTATTCCATAGGCGATTTGATATGATCGGAATCACGTAATTCATGGGGTATGGCTCAAGATCCTTCCTTGTTTAATAATTTTTCTATTCATTTTATTTGGGGTAAAGGATAGCACCAAGGCTTGGAAAGGTATGTAAAACCTGTTGTCTTCTCCTCATTGTGTTGGGTGGCACGGCCTATTGGAGATATCAAACGCAATACTGATGCTTCAATTCAGGATGTTGTGGGCTGCATTGGTTTAGGAGGAGCTTTTTGTAATGCCTCCGGTTGTATCATGGTAGCTTTTTGTAGAAAATTCTTTTGCTCCTTTTAAGTGGAGAATTGCGAACTCTTTGCCATTTGGGAGGTACTCGACTTTGCTGCTTGTCGTGGCATTACGGTTAACTTTGTAGAGTGTGATGCTCTGCGTATTGTCCAGAGGGTCTCAAGTCCATTTCTCCTACAATTGACAATAATTTTCTCTTTTATGCTGTAAAGTTTTTTTTTTGATAACAACTAATGCTAATTGTGGTACGTGTTAATTTGTTTCTCGTATTAGAAATAAATTGGCCTATAAGTTAATTAGCTTTGCTTTTTCTATTCTTAGTAAGATTTATTGGGTTGATTATTGTCTTATCTTCCATTTTAGATGACTTGACTTGGCTTGAGGGGGAAACAAAATAAAAAATTAAAATAAACAAAAAAAACATGATTGTGTATATATGAGACAATTTGATACTTCAGGCACTGAGTGTGGGATATTTTAAATATAAAAATCTAAAACGATATTTACCCTAAATTTTGGCGACTCAATTTAAAAACAACTCCTTTTTTTTTCTGTTTTCAATTGAAAATTTCATAGGTTGAATGGTCACATTCCCTGCTCAGCTTAAGAATCAGTGCACAGATATTTGCACAAGATCTGTTAGTCGTTTCTTGCTCAACATTATCCACAAAACAAGACAACCCAAAGGCCATTACCAACTGCAAAATCTTTATCCAAGTTGGATTAGCAGAGGTGTTCAAACTCTAATGATGAGAAACTCAGTTCTATTTTGGTGTTAGATAATTTTACGCTACGAAAAACAAAAACGGAAACGAAACCAAAAAAACAAAAAAAAAAAAAAAAAAAACAACTTATGATATATTAGGAATGTAACGTCTCTTACACAAAGACTTGGGATGTATCCTGATTCCAGTTCCATCAGGATAGAACTGATTGATTTTTGTTTCATAAAGTTATATTTAAAAGAGAAACAATCACAAATTTTCTCTAACTATTTTCTTTTTTTTTTTTTTATCTTTCTTTATTTTTTCCAAAACAATAATGGATTGAGGTTTTAACCTCCGTTCGAAGTGAAAGTAACCCAATATGAAGCAATGACTATCGAGTTTGATATATAGCCCAAGGTTGGGGATAGGGGGTCCTAGGGGCCGTGGCCTATGTGCCTACTTTCTAGCCCTCTTGTGTGGGTTATTTGACCCAATTTCAAACCTATGATGTTGAGAAACAAAAGGCTATTGATGTACATATGGCCCCATCATCCACTATCGCTATGCTATTGTTAGGCAACCTGACGCAATTGCACTAATATCTAATAGCACCCAATTATGGGCCATGCCCAATTAACCTGATTCTTCGCTCGGTGGTGGATGGGTGGGGATTAGATATTAGGTCGAGAGTTCAATTTTCAGAGTGGATACGTTATTTTTGCTCAGTGGGTTAGTTCAATTAGTCCAAAATTTGAAAAATATATGTGTGAGTTTGGGAGAGTCATGAGTTCAAATTTTGGCAATGTGTGTATGTTATTTTTCTTTAAATTTATTGTAAATGGTGGTCAATAATTAAGCCCCACTTAAAAGAGGAAAAAAAAAAAAAAACCCTGGTCCTTCCGACTATTATAAACCTTCTATTTTCTGCAAACTGAGAAAGAATTAATTTCAAAAATAAAACTTAGCTTTCTTATTTTTCTATCTCAGTTTGATCACAAAAAAGAAAAAGAAAAAAAAAAGATCTTTTTAAAATGATGATTTTTTTAAGGCATAAAATGATGAGATGTCATAAGAAATTCATAATAAATATTTAAACTGGAAAATAAATGTTCAGATTTTAATGAAATGTCACTTTTTATTTTTTATTTTTTGTTTTGAAGTGCCCGAAAAAATAGAAGCAATCATTTATCCGATTTTTTGTCCTATTTTCTCTGCACCATTAGAATAGATACTAAAATATCCCGTATTTTGCAAATGATACAATCTCTTCTAAGGGATTTTCGTGAACTTTTGTCTATTTTTTCTTTGAATTGGCACAAGTGTCTTGGTAAACTATACCTAAATAGCACTCTTTACATAAATATTTTAAAGTTTACAAAAAATAATAAAAAAAGAAATGCAAAACATTTATGTAAAATATCATCAAAAGAAAAAAAAATCCAAAAAAGAAAAACAAAAAATGGTGTTTGTTTATAGGCTTAACAAGAATGACTTAGGGTATTAAGGCTATTTCACAATGTATTTTTGACTATATCTGATATAAGGAAGTGCATTTTACCTGATTTGCAAAACTAAGAGGATATTTTCGGTATTTCAAAGAATAGGAATTTTTTTTTTTAATAATGCAAAGAATAGGACTTAAGTAGGCATTTTTTTACAATCCAGATTAAATTTAGTATTTTCCTTATTTAATATCCTAACTTCTACAGTGATATCAGTGTTGACGGGACAATAAGAATAGTAACGGACTGGTTTTCGCTTTCTGAGCTCTGAAGTTAGTTGGTAGTTTTGACGTGATCATTGCGGAGCTACTTGCCATTCAGGAAGAGATCCATTTGGTGATTGATTTCGGATGTCCTTTAAATGTGATTGAATCAGATTCTTTATTGGTTGTTCACGCTATTAATCATCCTCCTCCTTGTTTTGTTGTAGCTTCTCTCGTCAAGGATATTAAGATTTTTATTGATTATGCTGGTTATGATTCTTGTCATCATATTCTCTGCTCTAAGAATATAGTATGCCTATGACTTAGCCTCTTTTGTAATTCATTCTCCAATGAATAGAGTATGAGGTGATTCATATCCATACTTTATTTCAAAAGATGTAATTACATATCTACAATAATAAAAAAATTCTAACTTCAAAAAAAAAATTCTTAACTTCTAAAACAATATCTTAATTATTGTAGCCTCAGATATTACAAAGGTATAGATAGAATATAAGCGCAATAAATCAGAGAGTTTTTTAAGGGGGAAAAAAATAATAAAAGAAAACCCCCTCAAGTAATTCATTCAACTGTCTATTTGGATACTTAAATTCAAAAAGAAAAAAAAAAAAAAAGAAAGTATTCTTTCTTTTAAGTGGTGTATAATATGATAGAATGACCACTGGAATGGAATGACAATTCCAGTGGAAACTTATTTTATTATTTAGTTTAACAAAAAAGCATAAGAATAATTATGCCATTGGAATTACTATTCCATCAAAATGCGTAAATTCTAATCCTAAACTAGACTAGTGGAATAGTTATTCCATTTTAACATCAAATTAAATAATTTGTTATATTCTAAATTTAACCTTTAATATTTAAACTACTTACCCTAATTTTAAACAATCTTATATAGTATTTTTTTCTTACCATTACTCTTACGCTTCAAAAAAGAGGCTATAAAGAGTCCATGAAGCTTTTTTATTTTTATTTTAAGCATAGTATATATGTAATATTAACGTGCAATATTACATTGAATTTTTCTAGATTGGGATCATAGAATATTTACATATATAAAAAATCACAAAAAAAGAAAAGGAAAATAGTGAAAGTAAACAAAACCTACATAGAAAAAATCTAATAGCACAAAACTACCATACAATAAATTTATGGCAGCAAGAAATTCACATAAATAGAAGGATTATTAGGAGAAAAAACTGAGAAAATTAAGGAAATCCTATAAGAGAAGAAGATCAAACTGACGAGATAGAAATCAAAATATAGAAAAATTCTGATGAGTAAGAATATGAGGTTTTTAGGGAGATATGAGTCAATAACTTAATATACGTACAGGGTACATAATCAACTGATTTCTAATATCTAGTCACTCATATAATAATTGATAATTATGATCGCGCAATAATTGTTTTTTTTTTTTTTTTTAAGAATAAGAACATTTTTTTGTTTAATAATTTTAAAAGATCAGCCATTCCCCGTGGTTTAAACAAGGCGAAGGTGTTCAATTGTACTCCCCAAGATTTTTATGAATGAATAACTATAGGCAAACAAGAGCCATTGTAATTGGTGATTGTCCTCTATCAGCTGGATTCGGGTGAGAGATTTTCAACCACACATCTCTATCAAACCTCGAACTTTTTCAAAACTCTCAAATAATCCAACGGCGATAATGATTTTTGTTTTTAAGATATTTGTCCCAGATTCTTGTGTCAATCCAATTAGGGAATGCCGACGAAATGATTGGTGATTGAATTTTGTTTCATTCATATTTATACTTCTGACCACTCGTAATTTTTATGGCAATAATAATACTTAATTTCATTATTATTTCCTAAAATAATACATACAATCGAACTCCTGATTTAATACCAATTCTCTCCTTATTACTTACTGAGCTAGTCTCAATAAGCTTATGAGAAAGTGGTTATTTAACAAATAAATCCATCTTAATAAGCATATTAAAAAGCATCAAAGAAATTACAATTTGATTTTCATTTTAAAAAAATTACAATTTGACTAAAATAATTATTGACAGTTAAGATATTGTATCCTTATAACTCGACGTTACTGGACTAACATCAAACATAAGAGTTACTTATTAAAAAAAAAAGACACAAATTGGAGTGTTCATGATGCAGCTTATTAGTTGAAAAACTAACTTATTTGGTTAATACTCCTAAGCGCCCCGAGTATATAATGCAAAACTGCCAGTTACGATCATACCATACCGCAATGTACAAGTCAGTTTGGGCTTCAAAGTTGTGGGCCTTCAAAAAAGATGGACCCATTTTGTTTCACTAAAACAGTAAAACTCAACTCATTTTATTTTATTTTATTTTATTTTTTTTGAAAGGCTCGATTAATTGCTTTGGAGCTTGTAAATTTTGTTACATTCCGGTATGACACTATGAGAGTACCTCAATACAGGCGAGATCGATACAATTAATAATTTTGTTAAAACTGAAAACACGACATGGAGAAGTGATATTGCAACTATTACACTTCTTAGACGGCACTAAGCGGCTTCTCCCTAGATTTTTGTGGCACGATTTTCTCTGGTCCAGCGCCCCTCCTCCTCCACTAGCAGGTGTTGTTCGTACTGAAAAAGGTGAAAGAGCTCCTTCTTCGGTATGGATTTTTTGTATTTTTTTCTTCAGTTTTTACTTTTGTGTTTTTTCTTCATTTTCCTTCTATTTATGAATATAGTTGTCCACCTAAATCTAGATTTATGGTGTTCTTTGTACACCAGATCTAGATCTGTGATATTTTAGGGTGTTTTTTTTTTATTTTTCTTTCTATTTCTAGTGTACACCCAAATTTAGATATATAGTGTTTTCTGTTATATTTTTACTTGTTATTCCTCTAGATCTGGGGTCTTCGAGTAGTAGATTTGGAAGATTTTAAGTGACGTTTACTGAAAGATGACATGAAGAAAATGATGTTTACTGATGGACACCATAACGAGAGTGGTGTTTACTGATGGATGCCGTATAGAGTTGGTGTTTACTGACGAGATCTATTTATCTCTAGAGGCGGTGGAATTTATTTTGTCTACTTTTGCAGGACTGAACCCATACACCTCACAGATATTTGTCTCATATTTTTAGTTGTGAGTTTTGATGTAGTTATTTTTCCTCTTAGGTAGGGTTTTCATGATCTTTTGTACGTACTCAATGTAATTGAAAAAACTGTTTTATTGGTTATTAATATAATCTCTCCAAGAAATTCATTCGGAAAAAAAAAAAAAAAAAAACGACACAGCACATCAAATCGTTTAATAAAATACGACCCCGTAAAATTAATACTAGATGAGCACCATATTTCATTTGGTATTTGTTTCGATATAAAATATGCCAAAATACCAAATGATAGGTGTATAAATTAATTTTGTATCGGGTCAAATATTCGGAAAAATAAACAAAGGTTAATTGCCCGATTATATTTGTTTTACAAAACTTAATTCGTGCATCAGATTTTTTTTATTTTCTTGAAAAGAAAAATCTCCTAAATACAAGGGATGAAGTTAGACGGTTTCCAAAAGATGTCAGAAGATTCACAACATGAAAGCATGAATTGACCCAACATAATTTTTTGCTAACAATAAGCAGTGTTATTATTTAGCTTCATATTTGTATTTTTCAGAATGTGAATTGAGGAACTCCAAGAGGATGGTGATATTTTTTATGCACTCGTACATATGCGCACATAGCAGTCCCTTTCTAAAGTGGGGTTGTCCTTCCATTTCTATCTCATTTTTGCCTAGCTTCCATTTGAAAATTTTTCTTCGATCTCTCTCTCTCTCTCTCCTTTTATTTTCTTTTTCCCTGTGCTTATGTTGACGAAGATTAGAACATAAAAGCTACTTTTTTCCGCCAAACTTTTGCAAGGAATAATTTATGTAAGTTTACTTTGTAAGATTTATGTTATCTGTGGGCAAAGGAATAGTGGCGCGTCACCTTTGGATGTCAAAAAGTACGTATAATTAGGTGAATAAGCCATATATCTATTAATTTCTTCGAAAGCAAGTATGGGCTTTTGTAAACACCGATGTCATTATTACAATACTATTTATTATTTGAACAATATTAACTGCAATTCCAAACTCGTATCTTCTTGGAGTAAGATACTGTGTTCATTATATTTTTCCATTAAAAAAGACGTACAATTTGAAAGTCATACTTAAGAAAAGAGAAAATAGTTTTTTTTAACACTACTATATCGAATTAGTAAGGAAAATTAAGCGTGATTATAATAAATTCATGTGATAGTGTAACTCTGGTCACTGATTCTCACATAAATATGAATAATCATTTTCTATCGTATGTTAAATACGTACAATGTAACTAAGTGAAAAACACTAGTTTGGAAATTGAAGCACCAAAGCTAGTAATAAATACAAGTGTTCCAAGCTGTGAAGTACCTATAAATCAATCACAATATGCATTCAAGAATAATATTATAACTTGACAGTATTATCACAATATCATATGTATAAGATTATTTTATTCATTTGAATACTCTATGAGTATGAAAAAAAATTACTGGTAGTGCCTTCTTTTAAATCGTCTCATTTTTCATCAAATTGTATTTTATTAATATAATCTGATATTCAAAAATGCTTGTGTCATGAAAAAAAAAAAACATATTTATAGTGAATAAAGACCATCTATGTTAGTCGATTAACGTTTAGAAATTTAGCTAATATGATACACAAGTTTTTGAAAGTCAAATAATTACATCATAAAAATTAAAATATAATTTTTTTGAAGGAGAAAATTTAAATATTAAACAGTACTATATGTAAATTTATACAATGGGATCTGTTAAAAAATTGATGCGTCAGAAACACAATCTATCTTTCAGATTATTGAGATATATTTTCAAGCCTTACAAGGTAGAGAATTCCTGTAATGAATAACATTGTTTGGTTGAATAAGGCTGAATCCCTCAATATATAGAAATATTGTTAGGAATCAGTAATAACAAGAAATAAATTAAAAGAAAACCCTATACCCACGTACCACCCCACCCGTAGCTATCCAAAGGACAAAAAAGGCGAGGCTGCATTAAAAGGTGGGGAAAGAGGTGCACGTGGTCCCAAACTAAGGAAAACCAAATATTGTAAAATGAAAAATAAAAAAAATAAAGTAGAAAAATGTGAACCCTTTTTAGTATCACCCTCAAGTCTCTGGCTTTGGCTTTTTGCTTTGGTTCAAAACGCGAAAGAAATAAAAATGAGTAAGCAAAGGAAGTCTAAGTTTTGTAAAATTTCTCAAAACACCAAAATGGGTCTTCCTTCAAACTTGTGTCCCTCTCATTTGTTCGCAAAATTAATGAAAAAGGTTTTGCTTCTGCTTACTCTTACTGACTCTTTCTGTACCCTTTTTTCTCTCTCTCCTCTCTCTCTTGATTCTGATAAAGTTAATAATAAGACTCTCTCTCTCTGTATCAGTTTGTGTGTTGTTTATGTTGAGAGGGACGAGACTCTGTCCATAACCATTCCAACTGTGGCACTGAAAAACATGGCGTTTTTATTATAAAAGCATTTAAAAGGAACACAAATGCAGTGAAAACGACATCCCATCTTTCTCTCTCTTTATTTCTTTCTTTTTATCTTCAATTGAATTTGGTCTCAAGTTTCTTTTTTTCCTTGGTCAGCACCTTTGGAAAAAACTTTTCTTATTATTTTCCCTTTTTCCCATAGCAGTGACATGGTCCTCGGTAGATATAGTTATATATATATTTGTTTGTGTAATGCTATCCAACAAGATTTGGCATATTAGTTTCTCAGGTGTCGTTTACGGTTTCTTGTAACATGTAAAATTTATTAGAATAAAAAGGAAAATAAATTAAGAGCCCTATACACTTTGATTTTTTTTTTTATTTCTTTAATCTTTCAAAATTAGAAAATTGAATTGAAATGTTACAAGTTCGAGAGAGGGAAGTGTAGAAATTATACGTAGATACAGTTATAGTCCAGATTAAGAAACGTTGTCTTGTACGCTATAAAAGTGAATGAGACAATTCTGATTTCCAAAAGATTTTGTTGTAATTTTGTTTTTGAATTTTTTTTTTCATATTAATATTGAAGCATTGAATTGAGAGATAAATGATTCATATTGGTGAAATAATAATTAGTACAAGTACTACTTCGTCTCTTACTTCAAGCTATTATGACAAAAATTGAGCTTTCAATCTTAGTTATTTCGTTTTGATTACTACTATAAATAGCAATAGTACAGTTGAAAATTAACATGGGAACTTCCTTCTTTTTGTATACGTACATGATTATACAAAACCCAGAAATTAATTACGTACTGTTTTTCTTTTTGCCAAACAATTTATGAAAAATATTTCAGAATATTGAATCAAATACAAAGGACGGACCCAGTTACAGAACACTTTATAATAAATTAACACTCCCCAACAATGGGCAGAAAAATAAAGACCTACAACGACACAGGAAAAAAAGGATCATAGCTGACGACAAGAGTAAAAGAACAAAGATCATTATGAGAGAGAGAGAGAGAGAGCGAGTTTTGTTTTCATTTCAAATATAAGGTTATAAAAAAAATTAAACAAAGAAAAAAAAAAAAAGCAAATATCCTCTCTTCTTTTGGGGGGTGAGTAACATGGTTGTATTATTACCATAACGTTTTTTTTTTTTTTTTTGGGTCACCACTAAAGTACTATACTACTCTCCTTCTCCTTCACCTTCCGTAGTGGCCGACGACATGTAACTCATTGCGAGCGACGTCGTTTCGTCCGGCGGGCCCCCGACAGCCGACGGTGTCGTTTGGAACTGTTGCTTACAAGATTGGCAAGTGATCTGCAAGATGGTTGAGCTGACTTTCTTGGTCGCTTGCTCTCTAAGCAACTGAGCCTTCTCTAGCTCAGCCTGAGCTTGCTGCCTGATCCTCTTGGCGTTCGTGAACTCCATCTCCGCCATCTCAATCTGCCGCTTCGCTTCTCGCCGAGCCTCCTCGGCGTAACTCTTCTCCGCCATCGCCAATTTCATCTCCTCGTTGGCGAAGTCTCTCACTCTCGACACCTCCAATGCGGCCACCGGCTCAGTAGCACTAACACCACCGTTGCTTATCCTCATTGTACCCGAATTAGGCTCGTTCGGTAACTCACTCTTTTCGGCGTCGAACGAGCCGATTGAGAGCTTCAAGTGAGTGGCGTAATTCTCTTCGGAAGAATTCTGCATTGACCGGCCGAGCGCCTCGGACGAGGGCAGCAGCTGAAGCTCCAGCAAATTTTGTTGGTGCTGATTAGTAGAAATATTAGTAATGGAGTGTTTACTAGTGCTAGCTCTCTCCGATGATGAGCTTAGAAACATATTCGCTTCGGTTGGTTTTGGCATATTTAGGACTACTCCAGCCGGGAATGGCGCAGCAATGTTGCCGAAATTGGCGTCGCTCGATGGGCTCGTGCTCGAAGCTGTCCGAGATGAGCAGGCGGCTGCGGTTGCGGCCGACTGAAGGGCTTGCAGCTCGGGCCGGACTTGACGGACGGTGCAACTGTCTTGGTGCTCAATGAAGCTCTCAACTCTAATTTAAAAAAAGAAAAAAAAAAGGGGGACAAGCGAATTAGAATATTATTAAACATGGTTTTGGAAGTAATGATTTCAGTGATTAGACTACAAATGGAGTTCATTATTAGCTTTTCTTGGTGTCTTTAACTATAGGGAAATTAAGTCAATAAGGAAACAAAGAATATACAAGAGCTTCTCTTCTTGTAGGGTTACCAACTAGCAAAAGAATAATTATACACCTATAATAAAATAGGAAGAAGGATCTCTAGTAGTATTAGATCTTTATTATAAACGATGTTTAGTTAACCAAAACAATAATTATATATTTTATATAAACACACACCAAAAACAAAAACAAAAACAAAAACAAAAAAAAGAGGAAAAGAAATGGAGTCTGTTCTCTAGTATACGAAAACACGATCTATTGGGAATAGAGATATTATTTGCAGTTATCTCCAACTTCCATTGGCTATCATAGATCACACCCAGGTACCAGTGTACGACCCAGAAATTGCTCCAACTCAAATTTAAATAAAAAAATAATCGAAAAAAAAATTAAGAAAAAGAGAAAAAGACCCATTTGTCTTTAGAAGAAACCCATTAATTGAAATCAAAAACGTATTAATTAAATGGAGATCATAGTTACATAAATAATGAAACAATAATGGTGGAGATATTAATTTGAGTAGTAATAAGAATAAATTAACGTCATTAATAACCTGGAAAAGACACGACCACAGTCGCAAGAATGGCCTCGGGTACCGCAGGTCTTGAGGTGGGCCTTGTAATCGGACTGAACGGCGTAGGCTTTGGAGCACTTATCACAGACCCACTGCTTGTGGTTACTGTGCTTTCGGCGAAAGTGCTTCTTGATCCCAACCAAGTCCCCCAAGGCGTGGCACGGGTCGTGGTGGAGGCAACTGGGCTCAGGGCACACGAACACTCGCTTCTTCACCTCTTGGGTCTCCCTCTTCAGCAGCTTCCACGGCACCTTGTGCCGCCTCCGGTGCATCTGGAGGTTCTGGTCCCGTTGGAACCCTTGGTTACAGATCTCGCACACGTACCGGTCCGACTCCAATAGGGTCTTCGGTGACAGAGATACCACTTCCGCGTCTGGATCTGTAGTACTTGTACACGTTATATATATATATATATATATAACCCAAAATTATTCAATCTTTTTTTTTTTTTCTCAAATAGATTTTTGACCTAAAAACAATGATAATTTGCCCAGAAGTTGAAAATTGTTGCAAAGTAATAAAATTTAGGTTTGGTTTGGTTTGGTTATATCTTCAAAGGGAGACAAGGAAGGGTTGCCCAGAAGATGAAAATCACCGAAAACGAGTATAGTGATTGAGAGAATAACATATATATTAAAACTGAAGACTGCCCAGAAGTTGAAAACTACAGAAAAATGATTGATAGAAGAATATGTACATAAAAAGAAAATTAAAGAAGAACACCGGCCCAGAAGTTGAAAATCACAAAAAATTGAAAATTTTAGTGTGATTAGTAATTCAAGGGCGAAATCGAAACTTGCCCAGATTGAAAAGCGTATAAAAAACGGGAAAAATGATTGAGAGAATAATATAAACTTAATATACATAAAGTTACAGTTTTGGAAGAATGNTACCTGGAGTTCCTGCTGGTCTTCGTTTCCTTTTGCTGTTGCAGTTGTTGTTGTCGTTAGAATTGGTATTGACCCCATTTTCACAAGAGTTGTTAGGAAAAGCATAGTGGTTTTGATGATGGTGATTATGATCAGAAGAAGAGGATGGATCAGCAGCACCAGAAGAAGAAGCAGTATTGTTGTTTTTTTCTAGCATGGAGTGTGAGAAAATTCCTTTTTTTTTTTTTTTCCTTTTAGGTATTTGTGTGTGTTTTAAGTGGAGACTATAACAAAAATTTGTACAGCTGGTGAAGTTGGAATAGTGGGATTTCAGCTTTACTCATAGAGAAAGGAAAGAAAGAAAGAGAGAGGAAAAAGAGAGAAGGCAAAAGCTCTTGCTTTCTGCAATCAACTTTCTTTCAACTTTAAGGCTTTTTTAAACTTTTTTTTTTCTCTCTCTTCTCTTTTTTTTTGGTTTTTTTTTTTTTCTATCTTTATTTCATTGACCCCTCACCTTGAGCAGGTAAGGTTGAGGCAAGTCTTGTATATAAAGCTCCCTGTACAGGAAATGAAATGGAATAGATAGAAAGAGAGAGAGAGAGGAAGTGGGGGCTGAGACTGACCCAATCACATTGCTTGAAAATTTGAGCCCCACAACACAGAATTTGGACAGAAACCAAAAAACATCCTCCCCATAAGAAAACAAACAGTCATTATTCATATCACACTGTAATTTGCATGAATAAATGCCAGGCCAGAGAACCTCTATTACACGTGAGTTCACGTCTTCCTCACGTGACAACACCACCCCGGCCTCCCTTTTCTCTATCTTTTTACTCTTTTTTTTTTTTTTTTATAATCTGTCTTGATGTGCTTTCTAAAAAAGCAAGAAAAGAGAAAAGGGAAAAATGAGAAAATAAAAACAAAAAATTAAAACTGGGGTTACAAAACAAACTTACAAGGAAGTGTCTTTCGTTTTTAGAACCCAAAGTAACTGTTACTTAATTGGTAGAGAGCTAAAAGAACCAGAAGATTAGTGTTTTCTAGGAAGCAGCTTCTGAAAAAAAAAGGTGGAAAGGAAGCACGATTAGTCACTTTCATGAGGGCAGTCATGATCATTTTTTTTCTCTAAGAACATCTTTTTTCCCATTGAAAGCCAAAAAAAAAAAAAATTCCTTGTGTTCTTTTTTAAGTTGATCTATCTATATATATGTGTAAATATGTTTATAGAAAAACAATATACGTACGGTCTTCAAATTCAAGGTGTTTAATTTATGCTACAGTAAAGTCACAATCCAAGAGGTAAAACTTTTAACGGGAGAATTAATTTCACCAACACTTTTTCATTTTACATTTGGTTTTCTTTTTTAGAGAAATTATTCTAACATCCCACAATGATTTCTATCAAAATTATAGTAAGACCCGTTAGATTAAAAAAAAAAAATTGCACTGACACCCCCTTTAGAGCTGTTAATTGTCCGCTTTTATTTTTTAAAGATCATTACAAATATATCTCTTGTGAATGCATTCATAGAAACTATATTTCTCTCTTAGGCTATGTTTGGTAGGAAGGAAAAATGAGAGGAAGAAAAAAATTTGATAGAAAAGTGGAAGAAAATTGAAAAATTGGGTTGTTTGATAAGAGGGAAAAGGGAAGGGAAAGGAAAAGAAGAGAAAAAAGTGGAAGAAAAAAAATAATAGGGCCCACACAAATTTTTTCCACTCAAAAATGGAGAGAAAATAAGAAGAAAAATGTTTTGTTAGTATATTAGTAAGTTAAATCACAAAACTACCCTTGTACTTAACTTTAAATAATAGTAATATTAGGGGTAAAGTTGTCATCTAAAATTAAATTAAATTTCTTTCCTCCCTACATATCAAACAATTATGAGGGAAAAACATTTTCATTTCCATCTTACATATTTTCTTTCCCTCCTATTTTCTTTCCTCTCTACCAAACATAGCCTTAAGATTGAAGCATAAAATTAGTTCAAATTGATGAAACACCCTCCTCCCCTTAGCATTTTGAAACATAAATAATTTCCAAACATATTATAATTTAATAGAAAATGGGTCATTTGATTTCAAATTTTAAGTTTTTCAATAATAATTTTCTATTAATTTAAGAGTTATTTGGAAATAATTTTTGTTTCAAAGTACCGGAGATGAGTGTATTTCGTTAATTAAAAGTTTTTCCCAAAATTCGATCAGATGTGAAATTGATATCTTAAGTTGCAATGAAATGTAGTTTCAAGAATGTATATCAAGTTGAATTTCAAAAACTGGAAACTACTGTAGATATAGTTATAATTGAGCGTTCTTTGAAAAAGAAAAGATAAAGGGGATTATATTCAAACCCTAAGTTCAATAAAAGCACCCGTTTAGTCAGTAAACGACTATATAGGACAATTACTCAATCCCAAATTGTACACTCTATTTTGATTGTCTTATTTAATTTGAAACTACTTCGCGTCTTCTCCTGCGTCTTTTACACAATTTTTCTGCTCTCTATTCCCTATACTCTTTTTATTGTCTTACTATTCCCTATTATCATGGCCATAGCCAACTGGGGTTAGCTCAGTTGGTCCAAGGTTTGAGGGTTGTGTGTGTGTTTGGGAGGGGTCAGGGGTTCAAACCTTGATAGTGTGTGTGTGTATGTGACATTTTCCTTTAATTTGTAGTAAGTGGTGGTCATTAGTTAAGCCCCACTTTAAAAAAAAAAAAAAATTATCATGGCCATTTCATTTCTATTTTTTATTTTCAGTTTTTCTTTTTGTCAAGGTTTACTCCATTTTCATAATGGTAGATTTCTTTTTCTTTTAATGAGTTTCATATTACAAGAATGATATTTTCATATACCAAATGAAAGCAATTAATAAGATAACAAAGAGATAGCAAAATAACTTAAAATAGCAATAAAAATAGCAAAAGAAAGAAAACTAAAAATTTAAATTGAAAACCAATTTTTTAAATGACAAAAATATATACCATATTATCGTGTATGTACTTGACATTTCAATTTAAACACATGATAAAGTTATTTTAATAATTTTGTCATGCGTTACATGACACAATTATTACCTATTGCATAACTAAACTATCATGAACTACAAGTCCTTAGTGCCTTTGGTCTTTTCATTAATCTACCTTTTTAGAGGGGGAAAAAATGAAGAGACTACTTTTAAATTCAGGCCAAACAAAGAAATTATTTTTATATAAAAGAAACTATGAAATTCTAAATATTTAGACATCTTATTTTATTAATTTAAAACATTAATTGCTGCTATATATAATATGAAAAAATAAGTTTATCACTAAATAAAAACTTAATAGTCAAAAGTAAAACTTTTATCAAATTTAACTAGTTAAGGGGAGGTCTATATTTAAAAATAAATAAATAAATAAAAATAAAAGTTCAACAGACGTAACATAAATATATAATTTTGGCTCGTTAAGTGTCATCTTAATTTTTTTTTAAGTGGAGCCTTAGTAGACAAGTGTCATCTTAATTCTTGGCATAAGTTTATCTAAAAAAATTCGAAATTTAATTTGGCTTAGGTCTTCCGACTTCCATTGGTAGTTTTTTTTTTTTTCCTTTTTCTTTTTAAAGAAAAATGGGATGAGTTCGTGAGTACAATATGGTTTGTGTTCTCTCCTTTTTTTTTTTAGGGGAGTCTTATAACAAAATGACAAAATTTTAAGACTATTTAATGTAAATGTCTATTTTTTAAATACTGTAGTAAAATTACTAGCATATCCGTGTATATAAAAGAGTGAAATATTTATTATATAAATTAATACCTTAATATTTAAAATCTTTGCAAAAGTGTACATTGTGATGCCCAAATAACATTATAATAGAATAAAGGTGGTAGACTAACTTAAAAAATATATATTATACATTAATATAATTTCTGAATTTTCTTTCTAATTAGTTTATTTAACTTTTTCATTCAAAAAATGAGAATAAAAAAATTAGAAAATCAAAAACAAGAGGTAAAAGTACCAAATGTCGTTTACTATTTAAACGTTTTTTAAGTGAGTGAAGGTAAGAGTCTTTTAACTCGCTCAGGACGCTACACATCTGCAAGAATTTTAAATACTAAGATTTATAGACTTCAAAATTTCGGTTAATTTTTACCAAAAAAAAAAAAGTTAGAAATCATTGTATTTTTATTTTATATATCCCTTGAAAAAAAATAGAAAGAAATAGAGGTATCAGTCTTTGGTCTTTTTATTTTCTTTCTAAAGTTGTTAGAACAATCAAGGGTTCGAGTAATGGACAATTCTGGGAGGTTTTTTTGGGAGTATTTAGGTCATTTTTCACACTTCAATATTCTCTTTTTCATTTTTATCCAATTTATCAATTCTTTCACCAGGTATATCAACCATTTCAATAGATTAAATGTCAGTAAACCAGTTTAACACTAATATATTAGTTCTTTTAATAAGTATACATGATATCCAATATATTAAAACTAATATACATAAATATTTTGCAATTGATATACTCCATCATTTCACTAATAAAAATGAAATGATCGATTATATGTATTATATATTTGTATATCAGATTTTTGTAAATTAATTTTTATATTAACTTATATCAGTTCTTAATTATACAGACTATGGCTTCTTCTGGGATTGATTCTAGATTTTGCTTTTAACTTTTAAAAATGGTTAGAGGAAAAAGAGAGAAGGTATATTTGATAAGTTGCTACTTTTGGTCAACAGATTTAAAAGGTATTGTGTATCTACTATTTTAAGCAGAATTTGAGAAGTAATATAAAGGTTGTTTTTCAAAGCTGATTCTGCACTCGTAATACAAATTATCTAAAATAATGTTTGACTGTATACACAATCTATAATTCACCAAACACTAAATGCTACTTGTAAAAGCACAACAATTTAGTAAATTATAAATTTACCAAATACGTAGATTTCTTTTTCTCAAAACTAGTTTACTCACAGCACAGCTGAAGTACAACATAGCAATACCAAAGTGGCCCATATCTCATATAGTAAAACTAATACACATATTTTGGAACTGATGAACTTGCCATTTTGTTATAAAACAAAAAATATGGACATTTAAAACGAACGGTGAAAAATGAACATTTTGCAAATAACCACTATTCTGGTGTGACTATTTTTAGGATATTTTCAAGGACTACTCATAAACGTTTATGACATTTGGGCATGACCTATTTTCCGTCACAATGAGGTCATGACTCACAAACTATTACAATTTTCATCACATCGGGATTTGGACCCGATTACGAGTAATTTAGGCTGAAAAACTTTTTTATAACTACTTTCTAAGATGACTTTTTTGGAGTATGAAAGTTGTGACCTTTTACGACGGTCACAGGACCCAAAAGAGATCACAACTCAAGATAGGTCATAACTATTAAGATTAGTTCTAAAACAAATCATCTTAAAAAGTGGTAAAAAAAATGTCACTTCGACCCACAATAACTTCTAAATGCACACAAAATGTTCATGGTGCTTTTATTTCTAATGTGGAATTTGAAAAAAAAAAAAAAACCCGAAAAGAAAAACAAAATGTTTTTACTGTAGTTTTCCAATATATATACATATATGAACCACAAATACATAAATTGCAACTATTAATGTATATTTTTCGTACATATGAAATTGTTAAATTTTTTTCTTCCTCTCCGCAATGGAAATATTAAAGCTACGTTACTTAACCAGGTCTAGTATTATCGCGATCATTGTTGGGTAGTGCCTAGCTAGAGCCTTGGAAATTTATAATATTATATTGCTCGCTATGAAGGGGGAAAAAAATGAAAACAAATAGTATTTACGATATTTCTAAAATGATCTTGATAGATTTATATGATATTTCTGCCGAAAATGTCACCTCGACCAAAAAGTAATTGTTGTCAAATAGCTGATATTAATCGTTAGAACATCATACTCCTAAAAACTCATACAAAATGCTTTGAATCACACATTTTTTATAGTGGATCCAAATTTTTAGTAGGGACATACAATAATGTTTTGTTTGTATGCCTCCCGGGGAAAAAAAAAAAAAAGCCACACTTGTAATTAGTGAATTTAATATTTGGTTCATGGTGTTCCTTATATTACTCATCATTAATTCTACCCCGATTTTCCAGTACTATTATTCTTATTTTCTCTTTCAAATTATAGCTTCAACTTTTTGGTGAAATGGCCGACGTTAATTAATAAATTAATCATAAGAAAAATAAAATTGAAAATCATTAACCTCCTGAGAAGAGGAAACTCGAGGATTAAGAGATATCAAGACATTTATTTATCAATATTCGCCTAAAAAGTGTGTATATATATATATATTGATTAGGCTAATGTGGGGTTCATCATCTTAAATTTAAGGTCATCTATTTTCTTTTTATATAGCAAAAAAAAAAAAAAAAAAGGTCATCTATCTTCTTTTAATGTTTGCCAATTTGCAAGATACATGTCATGCTGTTATAAAACTCATATAAAATGGTTGTTTGGAATCTAATACATATATACCATTTCCATCATCTTAACATCGTAAAGTGCCACCACCACAAAAGTCTCAGTTCCACTAACACTAACATACCTCTTTGTTGGTTTATGTCCCTATATGTGTATGCTCCATTATTTCTCCATATATATTCTCTTAAACTTTCATCCCGCCTTCATGTTAATTTATCCACCAACTACGTGGTCTTCGTTATGCAGACTAATTAAAATGTATTAATTATTATGTATATTTTTTCATACTTCGTAAATTAATTAGATGCTGAAAGAAGAAGGGCTTTTTTTTTTTTTTTTTTTTGCACACATCTCAATTAAATTGACTACATATACGCTTCATCTGACATGCTATGTTCCATAAGAAATCCTCAACCTATAAATAGGACTCGAATAGAAAGATTTGCAAACTCATGGCTTGAACATGAGATTGTAATTTAGATAATTAAAATTTGATTAAATGATTTGGAAGAAGGATACTACAATATTTATTTTTTGTTTGTTAACTGTATGAGAAGTGCAGTATTGACTATAAAGTCAACTACATCGAAAGGGGTTGGAGCTTATGTGGTAAAGAAATGTACATATACGCAGAACTTTTTACGCCATATTATATATATTTGGAATCGAATAATATAAGCCATAATTTTTGATGAGATAGAAGAAGAGAAAAAGGGACGGAGAGAGAATCGAAGAGAGAGAGGAAAATCGGAGAGAGTGAGGAATGAGCAGAGACAGGGGAAGAAAGGGGGATTCGACCCAAATTAAGTACATATACACCTTATTGTGATGAAATATGTCATTACAATACCTGCAACGACAATATTTAATTTAGTTATGAAAATTACTTGAAATTTGGGCAGCATTGCTTTTAATGGAAGCTCTATTGTGACGACACATCGTCGTAATAAAGTAAAAATTATGCAATTAACATTATAATTTTTTTACTAAACGTTTAAAAGAACGTAAATACCTATTATATATGATGACGCAGATCGCAGTAGTAGGTGTAGGTGTTTTTTTGTTGCCGAATGTAGGGGTGCCAATATTTACTGTTATATTAATAACGACGACAAATTTTATATTTCTTAGTATGTGATACTCGTGCCAAAATTTGCTGGAACAATGTAAAAATGATACGTACATGTTATCACGATAGCAATATCTACTGCAACAGCAATTGTCGTCGTAGATAGCTTTTCATTGATATTTGTAATGCGACAATTGGGCCTTATGACGATAATTGTCATCCAAATTATTCATTGACCTTTTAAAATACCGCAATCCTTATTATAATGTAGTGTCGTCGCAATAGAAGTAACCACTAGCAATGATATTTCTTGTAGTGATAAAATAATTCTTTTAGAAAATAGGATAAAGGTTTGATAGTTCAAAAATGATACTCACCAGTGGCCTGTTGCTGACTTTTTCCTCATCTGGAATCCTCCTTTATTTTGGGATTTTGTTCAATTCTGTACCAACGCGTTTCTTTTAAAAGCATAAGTATTTGTGACCACTACCATAAACAAGTATTTTAACGGCAGTTTTTAACCTTTGTTGTAGAGCTTTAAACCGCGATTAAGAACCGCGTTAATAAAGGTGTCTTTTTCAACGACACCTTTAATACTAAATTAATAAAGTTAGCAACTTATCATCTTCCTAGTTTTGTTAACGGTTATTTTTTTCAAGTAAAGATTATAAATTACATAAATTCAAATAACTATCTAAAATTAGTAAACTATATAATCTCAAATCAATAACAATATACATTACACATTACACGTATATAGTAAAATCACATAACATTAAGTAATCCATAACAATGTGGTTAAATTAACAAGGTATAATTATTAATATCTATCACCAAAACAACATAAAGTCATCCAACAATTAATATAAATTTTATTTGAATTTCTAAAATTAAATCAATTTCGATTTATTAAAGTAGTAAAAAAAAAATTCTCTCAAATGAGCAATATTTCTATACTCCAAATTTGATACAAAACTTGACATACCCGTTCAAACTGAAACCTAAATCAACCAAAAATGAACAAAAAATAATAAAATTATATATTTATTGGGAATTGCAATGGTTAATTATAAAAATTTCTAAACTAATTCTAGGTTAAATATAATTATTAAATGCAAACAAATTTCAAAAACTTTAAATATAGGGAGTTTACCCACGTCGAATAAAGTTATTTGAGCCAAATGGAGGTAATTTTGGTGGCAAAAATTGCTGGAATGGAATTGTTGTATGTGCGCAAGGATGACAAAAGAAAGGGAATTTTGGCGGGTGTTTATAGGAGGTGGAGAAGAAGAATAAGGGCGAAGGTAGCCTTGACCCTCTTTTAAAGATCTTTCAATAGCGGTTTCATTGAACCGCCATTAAAAACTATTATTTATTTATTACCCTTTCTCAGTGGCTCTGCTACAACTGCTGAGAAAGGCTTTTGAGTAAAAATTCTATTTTCTCGACGGTTGTAGCAGAACAGCTGAAAAATCTTTAATTTGAATTTTAACAGCGATTTTAGCAGAACTGTCGTTAAATAGGCTTTTGTTTTGTAGTGGACAAGTGAATATAAACACGTAGGGAGAGGTCCGCTTTTTTATAGTGATTTAAGGTATTTTATTTGTAATTATGATTTGTTTTGAGTTTGAGATTTACTGTAAGGTAGTATCTCAGTCGTATAATATATATATATATATATATATATATATATACACACAACACTATTATTTTGTATCCCACAATTATCTTAGTTCAAGAAGATAAAGTAAGATTATAAGGAAAACAAGGAATGAGATAAAGTAGAATTCCTCTATAGTAGCCTGAATTTAGAGACGAAATTAGATATTTTTGTCGGTCAGGACTCAAATTCTAATGAAAGAAAATAATAATAACTATTAGATTTTTTTTTGGACAAACAGAGGAATAGAATTAATGAACCAATCAGCATAAACAACATTACAAGCAGCATTAAGAAGGCTACATTCATCCTCTGAGATAGACAACTCTAAATCCAGACCAATTAAAGTGAGAGTGTGGGGCTAGCCATATTCCTACGTCGAGAAATATAAGAATACATACCACCTTCCACTAAAAAAAAAAGATCAATAATATTCTGGATAATAATACTATCAATAGACTCAACAGCAGAAGAATTAACAGCATAAACAATGTTAAAAGCATCACACTCAACAAAAGACAACAACAAATTACTAGAAACAGCTAACTCTAAGCCAGATCTTAAAGCCATTAACTCTGCTTGACGGCTCGAGAGAGCACCAAAGAAACGGCCAACAGAGAACGAAACAGCCTGACTAACAACATTTCAAATAATAGCATCGTATCCCACCAAACCAGAAGAAGTTGAAAAAGAAGCATCTGTATTAAGTTTCAATCCATACGATAGAGGAGGAACCTATCTTTCGTTCTCTACAGCTAAAGAAAGAGCCATTCTAGACTTAGGCTCAAAACTCATGTAACTGGCAAGAAAACGATGCGTACTGTCAATAATATCTTTGGCAGAAAACCTTTTATTTGCAAAAACCAGTTGGTTTTGAGCAAACCAAAGGCTCCAAACAATACTACAAAAAACTGCAAGCTGCTCATAAGATGGGGACTGAACAATGAAAGACAGAAACCATCAAAAGTCAAGCTAAAAAATCCTGAAAGGGACAGTCAGATTGAGCTAAAAAGTCACACATTAGCCCCAGCTTCACACAACTAGAAAATATGAAAAATATATTCTATCCCCTCGTTAAAATCAAACAAGTTAAGGGATAACGAATATTTCTCTTTACCAAATTTCACCGAGTAAGAATTATATTCAGAATAATATGCTAAATACAAATACGCACTTTACTCAGGATTTTTAACTTTCATTAATTGCACCATCAATGAAAGTCTAAACCCAACCCTGATTGCGAACATTCATCAACAAGCGACATCGCTAGCTTATAACTAGATTTCACCGAGTAACTACCCGAGGAGTTATAATGCTAGATGAGGACATCTTCTTGGTTAAAATGACTTAAAGAAATGCATTTGATAACATCCACATCAATCTAGTAGAAAATTTACTCAAGAAAAGAGATGTTCCAACCATTCTCATAAATAAAATTAGAAACATACCAAGGATGAGAATCCACAAAAGACGGAGAAATAGGTCGAAACAACACTGGCCTGGGAATCCATGGATCACCAAATAATCGGATTCTAAAACCATCACTAACTCGCCATCAAACACCATTCCTGACATGTTCCATTCCCCAGCAAATACTTTACCAAACAAAAGATACTGTCAGCCCCGGTTTCATCTCTAAAGCAGCAGAATTTCGAAACTATTTTGCTTTAAGAACTCGAGCCATAAGAGAGGAAAGATATCGGACAAGTCGCCAAGCTTGATTTACAACCAAAGCTTAATTGAAAGCATTGAGATCACGGAAACCTATACTTCCTAAATATACTTAGGCTGGCACATACATCTCCAACTCATCTAATGAATACATAAGCTCACCTCCTTACCTCCCCACCAAAATTTGGCCACTATAGCCTCCAATTCTCTACAGAGCAGAAACAGAAGTTTAAAAATACTCATAGTGTAAGTTGGGTTTGATTGGCCCACAGCCTTAATAAGAATTTCCTTCCTGCCAATAGAGAATAAGCATCCTTCCCATCCTTGAATCTTACTCCAAACTCTCTCTCTAATACCATTAAAGGTACTTTTTTTATTCTTCCCAACTAAAGTAGGAAGCCCAAGATACATATCATGAGATTGACTAACTTCTAGGCCCAGAACATTCAGAATGTTATTACAAAGATTCGGAGAAACAATGGGACTAAAAGTATCGCAGATTTCGCTAGGTTGAACTTCTATCTTGAGACTGCTTCATAAAGCCCCAAAATTCTTTTTATCTCCACACAGTCTGACACAAAAGCCTTACAAAAGACAAGATTATCATCTACAAAAAATAGATGGCTTAACAAAAGGCCAGGGCAGGAGCAAGCAAAGCCATGAAAAGAACTAGATTCCATGGCATGATAAAGTAAAGTAGATAAACCTTCTATACAAAGAAGAAAAAAATACGGAGAGAGGGGGCATCCTTGACAAATACCACAACTAGGCTCGACCATTTCACGAGAGCTACCATTGATGATAAAAGAAAAATTAGATGTTTCTATACAATTATGAATCACCGCAATCCAACTCTCATTAAGACTAATTCTTCGCATGATAGAAATCAAAAAGCACCACTCGATCCTATCATAAGTTTTACTCATACCAAGCTTAAAGGCTGCAAAACTAACTTTTCTACCTGTCTTTCACCTAAGCGAATACATAGCCCCATAAGCCATAATTACATTATCTGAAATTAAATAGCCTAGAATAAACGCACTCTGCTCTTCTGAGATAACTACTGGGAGAACTCTTTTAACACGATTAGCTATGGTTTTTGTAATTATCTTATAGACCATACTTCATAAACTAATAGAACGAAAGTCAACAACTTTTCAAGGAGAGTTTATCTTAGGAATAAGAAAAATATGAGTCTTACTGAAACACTCCAAGAAAAGTCTTCCTGAAAGGACTCGTAAGCAGGCAGCTACCACATCATTACCAACAATGTCCCAATATTTCTAGAAGAAAATAGGCTGGAAACCATCCAGACCAGGCGACTTGTTCAGACACATGTCAAAAAGAGCCTCCTTCATATCGTCCCGAGAAAAAAGACTATTCAAACAGTCTTGTGTTGAGAGATAAAAGAGGTAACCTCTTCTAACTATTCAAGTCTCGGACTTGCGAAGTAAAAAGCCCCGAAAAATAATTTGAAATAACCTAGGAAATCTTCACTACATCCTTGTACCAAAAACCAGCTAAATCTTTAATACCCACTAAAGTATTCTGATGCTGCCTCTGAGATACTTTAGCATGGAAGAATTTAGTATTCTGATCACCCTTCTTAAGCTAATCGACTTTAGCCCATTGATGCCAATAATACTCCTCCAAAGCATATACGAACATGCTAGAAACAATCAGTCCATCCTTGTTTAGTCTCTCAATATCTCATTGAATCACCTTTATTTTCTTTGGAAGTCTGCCATAAGTCTATTGACGCCATTTCTTGAGTGTCCTAGCCACATTGTTAAGTTTGTTAAGTAAAGAAAGACCATCACCAATCACCGAATCCCTATTCCAACCTTTTAATAATCTCAAGGCAAGATCCATCCAGAAGCCACATTGGCTCAAACATAAAATGACGTTCTCTACGAAAGACACTCGAATTATGTTGAGTAATATCTAAAATGAGTTGGAGTGCCCTATGATCAGAAATCCAAAAAGCACCATGGAACACCTAAGTATTGGGAAACAAACCAATCCACTTAACCATATAGAGAACACGATCAAGTCTTTCATTATCAGGCTTGACCTTCTTGACTATTTAACCTGGTCACCGTCTCACCAATATATCCTAGGTCAGCAAGGAGGTAATCATTGGTCACATTTCTGAAATCCTGTATCCCATCAAAATCAAACTCCTTACAACCAGATTTTTCATGCATATAGAAAACAGCATTAAAATCACCACGAATATATCAAGGAATTTGAGATAAAGAACTTAACCTTCGTAAAAGCTCCTAAGAATGTTTACGGTCAGAACGAGATGAATCATCATAAAAACAGGTAAATCTCCACTCTAAATCATAACAATCATAGACTAAGATATCTATATACCACTTCGAAAAAATCTACAACTAAATATCCTAGTCATCTTTCCAGAGAAGAATCAAACCACCACTTCTACCAATATTGTCAACAAACATACACTTTGGAAAACCAACCTTAGAACTAACACTACATGTAGAAACACCTGAGAGTTTGGTTTCAATGAGAAAAACTAAACTAGGGGAAGTACTACGAATCAAATCCCGTAGTTTATCTATTGCCCAAGGATTCTCTAAACCCCTCTATAATAAGCAACTCATTATTCCTAGTTAGGTGCCGAAGAAGTACCTGCCAATCCTAGTGAGTTAGTTAAGTCATAAAAAATCGACACTGCTTAGCATCACCATCCGAAATCACTTGTTCTTTCCTCTTAGTAGCTAACCGAGTAACTGGACTGCCCTCTAAACTTGTACCAGACCTTCTTGCTTTTTTCTTCCATAAACGACATTTACCCCAACCAACAGTAGGAGCAAAGGACGATGAAACTAACAAGCATTAAAAGTAATCAAACTCGACTTAACAACAAAATTTGTGGCAATCAAATCAGTAACATTATTTTATACAAGAAGAACATGTAGACATAAGAACTTATCCCCACCCACACTTTTATCGACATCTTGTAAATGATCAAAAGAAACTGGAACATTTTTTAAGACTCACCCATAACAGAACTAGAAATAGCATTATTATCAATAGTAAGCAAAGCATTAGAAACCTATTTTGCCGAGTTGGAATGAGTTTTGTCTTGCCCACTTCGACTCCTACCAGCCCTTGCTATTACTTTTAACCAATTTCTGAAACAATAATTTTAGGGAATTTTTCCATCCAGGCTTAACCTCCAAACAACAATCACTATAGTATAACTAATATAATCATAAATAAAACAAAAATTGGCAGTCTTTCGTACCTCAAATCAATCCAGAAGAATTCTGAATTTTTTCGAGAACGGACCTTAATGCAACACTTCAATGGACAAGTAATATTGAGACAGATATGAACATAAGCAAAACGACCTAGCAATGACCACTCTTATCTGCTTCAACCTCCAAAACAGTGCCAATTCTTTCCCATAAAAACTCCATAATCGGTTTTGTCATACTATAAAGAGGAGGATAATATATTTGAATATAAAAGGATGCAAATCTAAAATTAAGATCAACCCTACTATCATAATTCTCCATTGTCATAAGAATTAGGAGTGCTTTATCAAACACCTAAGGTTCCCATGGTAAAATGGTGTCACGATCAATTTCCAGTCCAAACGAGAAAGCATATGTATCTCTAGCAATCTCATGAATAGAAAAACCAAGACTAAGTTTCCCTAAGTCTTCAATAACTTAGCGAAAGATCCTTTTGTTATACAGACGATTAATCAACAGCTTCTCTACAAGGCCCATAACCGAATCTTGTTTTCTTTTCAGAACCAAAGAATCATCAAGACAAACCTCACCATCATCTTCAGAAGAAATCGGAAGATTATTATCAAGCATAGTCGAACTCTCATCTATAGAATGATGGAATCAAAGAGATAATCAGGAAAAAAACTGATCAAACAACAAAGAAAACTAAAAAATCCTAGAGGCCGAACCCTAGGTTTCACCTGCTAAAGAGAAAACACTCGCTCTTAGGAGTACCTATCATATGTGTTCTATTGGTATCATAAATATTACATTAATAATGGCACTATTAGATACTATAATTGTCTCTTAAAAATTTTTGTGCTTTGAAAACATTGTATAAAAATCTCATTGTCAAGGCCAATAAAAATCTCTTTATCAATAAATACAAGTAAATTATCATTCATTGATTGAATACCTACTCGATTTTTTTTTTTTACAATTCAAGACTTTAGTTAAATTGGATAAATTTGAGTTTTAAGGTGATAGTGGCCCATCAAAATTTTGATTTTTTTGGCTTTTTTAATCCAACTTAACTAAATTCAACCTAATTTAACAAAAAATAAGAAAAAAAAATCTACTTTTTTTTTCGAAAAGATAAAAATCTTCACTGATGTTTGTTAATTAGTTATAGGGAAGTTCTAAATCTATCACTATTTGGACTACGTATATTCAATTTCTTTTTATATCACAAAAATAATTTTAAATGATCATGTTTTTTGCTTTGTATATTTCTAAAATATCTTTTTTTGTACATTTACTCTTTTCATTTTTATGTCTAATTTCCAAGGTAAAAGGAACTAAAAAAATAAAAAAAATGACATATAATCATTTAGAGAGCTAGAGATTATAGAATAAAAGAAATGAAGAGAATTCTATCAGATATACTTTTTTTTTTTAAGGGAGATTTGTTAAATGACAGGATGCATAACCTTTCACAATTGACGTTAAATTGCCGAACTATTTCAAATTGAATTGAATTGTTAAGAATCAAAATGGGTTAGCCATAGCGTTAAATCTGTCATGCAAACTACTACTGCAAATTTTCTCTTAGGAGGTATTTAGTTGAGTGGAATGGGTGTTAGAATGGAATGACCATTCTACTAAATTACCCATTCCAATGTTTGGTTTAAAAAGTGAAATTAGAATTCTCATTCCAATTGAAACTTATTTCCATCAATTAGTGTAATTTTGTTTCCATTGCTTGAACTAAGGAATTGTCATTTCATTTCTTAAGTCATAATTAAATTAACATTATTTCTCTTTTTGCCCACAAAATGTAAACTTTCTTACATGTATTTAAGAATTTTAATAGTAGTAATATTCATTATTTCTCATTTTGCACACATATAGAAATACTATTTTCCAGATTTTCAATATACAACTATATTTTTGTTACTTTTTAAGATTAAGTTACTCACACATATTTAAAAATAATTTATCATTTTTTAAAATCATAATAGTAATAATTACCAAATTGGAAATAAATTTTTGTAGTTTATTTTATTCCGATATTACTAATTAATTATATAAAATAATGAACTTTTTAAGTTGAAATAATAACTTTTTATCAAATAAATTTTAGTAGTTGAAAAATATATAAAATTCAGAAAAAGAGTGTTATTGTTATAGTCAATACAACACTTATTCCATTCCATTCCACTATTAACCAAACACAGTAATTCTTATTCCACTAATGATTTCAATTTTCAACCAAACAATGGAATAAAGTTTGCATTCCCATTCTCATTCCATTCCATTACAATTCCCATTACGATTCTAATTCTATTTCACGAACCAAACACCACCTTACATTATCTTTTAAAGCAAGCAACAATGATAAAAAATAAACAAAGAAAATATGGATTTTTATCAACATATAATAGGAGTGATTTTTTTTTGTTGTTGTTGCACGGTATATTTCTTTTTTTCTTTTCTTTTATTTTTCCTAATTATATTCAGCAACAATGATACAATAATAAACAAAGACAATATGGATTCTGATCAATAGATATATAACAGAAGTGACTGTTTCTTTTTTTCGTTCCACGGTGTGTAATCTTTTCTTCTTTTTTTTTAAAAAAAGAATAAAAAATAAAATTCCTTTAATTCTATGTTTATACAAATGTATATAAATGTTATGTTTTGGATGTTTCTTGCTCCACTATTAATGTCGTTTTTGGGTGATTTTAAAGAATGAAAAGGTGAATTTCCGGATTTTTTTCCCCCCCTTGAAAATGAAAGTTTTAAATCCATTATCATTTAAACTATGCATATTTAAAACTCCTTTTTAATAATTTTAATTATGGGTAAATTTGTAATTAAAATTATGAATGTACATAATCTAAATAGTGATAGATTTAGAACTTCCTTAGTTATATTTGTAGGAGTAATAAGATTTTGAATAGGAGCTTATTTACAAGTTTTTTTCTTTTTGAAGGATTTTTTTTAAGAAAACAAAATATATTATGTATATAAATCTTTCGTGTGTGTCAAGTGTTACTCTTCGAGCAATATTGTATTTTTCATTGTAAATTGTTGTTATTTGAAGTTTGAAGTAAAGCACTCATTTATAATATATTTTGTCCAAACTTATATAAAAATAAGATGCCATTAATAAAAGCTAACTTTAACAAAATCATGTTTCCTACTAATGATAACAATAATAATAATTTCTAAAAAAACCAATAATATATTAATTATATTAAGAACAATGATGGTAATAAGTATTAATAATAATAGAAATATTAATATACAAAAAATTAGCAATTATAATTAAAGTAAGTGACGTTCTTTTTTTCTTTTCTTTTTTTTTTTTTTGGAAACCCATGCTGTCCTAATTAATCCCTGCAAGAGAAATACTAAATACACTCTCTTTCTTACCCTCTTTTATACTCTCTAATCTCACTGTCTGATATGTAAATTCCAGCACCCAGTATGATATTTTAATAATATAATAAATCATATTAATAAATCCACATATCAAGCAGTAAAATTGACAGAGTAAAAGAGAGTGTTGCTAGCATTCTTCTTGATCATTTTGAACTATGTATCAAACATATATATTTAATACAATTACCAAGCGGGTTTTGACTAAAAGTTGTTAAGTTTTATCTCATTTATTTATAAGGAGCTTATATTTACTTTTGAAAACGAAAATTATCAAACTTTCTTCAAATTTTGAAACTGTCAAAAGTTTTTCTTTTCTACCTATACTGAAAAAAAATTCTGAACATATATATTACTTTCCATACGAATATATACTAGAGTATGCTTCAAGTGAATCCTCCATGCCTTCATTATTACCGATTGTTTTAAATACTTACTTGAATTTCTGAATTAATGTGACAAACACGAAATATAATTCCCTGTAGTTCGACGTACTTTCTTATCCCTACAGCGCCGTAATCCTACTTCAAATCATGTATACATACATGTATTACTTATCTAATTACCTATCTAACGAAACGTGTGTAATAACTTTTCTCCCCCAAAAAAAAGCGTAGAATTAACTATTATCTATATAGCATAATGAGAACCGTATTTTATCATCATATACGCGTTGTCTATTGTTATATGGTACAGTCATTGAAAATATGGCACTTGGTCACAAGATCACGGCGTTATACTTACATAGTCATACATGTGTGTGTATATATATATCATGAAATAAAGATATTAATTCTAAATCCAATTTTTGGGTATTCATTTAGTAATGGAAGCAAGCATTATATCTAGGGCCGAATATATCTTTATTAATGTTTGGTTAGTTCTTCTTTCTGGCAGCTTCCTTGTGTCAACAAAGTACATATTATATACACCTATATATAGATATTCTTCATGTGTACATGTAAAATTTTTATGAAATTCCCATAAAAAAATTATGAAATTCTTCATATATATCTTTTGCTTTTGAGAGAGAGAGAGAGAGAGAGATGGTTTTGGAGATAAATTATGAGATAGAGTTGGTTTTGAAATGAATAACTAAAATTAATTTTAAAAAAAAAGAAATGAACAAAAAGTGAAAGATGCTTATAGTTCATGTCTAGTTGGAAAGAATGGGAAGATGATGGGAGAAAGGATTCTCGTCACATGCTGCCTCCAAAAAAGAGAGAAGCAAGCAATCATCCCTCCCAAGTGTCTTAGATTCCAAATCTAATGCACTTTTCTTAAACTAATCCATAAATAAAAGGTTGGCACAATCCATGCAATGCTTTAAAAAAATCTGTTGACTTGAGCCAAAAAGTCCAATTAAGTAGATGTTAAAAATATATATTAATTTTTGCGCTCTTACTTTTTCAGATTGATCCATACACAAAATGCACTAGTCCCACGCCATTATTGACAATGGGATTTAACTATTATTATAATAAATGTTCTTGTTTACCGGCAAAAAAGTGTTAAAGAAAGCATCTTCCTTTTAATCATTTTAAGCAACAATGTTTTTATTTTTTATTTTTTACTTTTTATTTTGGATTAATTTCTTTTGTTTTTTTTTTTGCCCTTTTCTTTTAGGGAAGTTAATTTCGTTTGGTTTGTGAAGCCGGAGAATACGATATATCTGAATATATGCCAAAGTTAGAATCCCCATATACATGCATAACAAGCATACTCATCCCATGCATATTAGCCACACAAAAAAAAAAAAAAAAAAAAAAACTTGTACTGCGCAGCCTATTTAAACATACATCCGCACTGTGTTGTTTGCGTGTGATTAAGTGATTTGTTTAGCGCCAACGTAACTTAACTAGTTGGTTGCCAACTGGGGTTAGCTCAGTTGGTCCAAGGTTTGAGGGTTGTGTGTGTGTTTGAGGGGGTCAGGGGTTCAAACCTTGGTAGTAGTGTGTGTGTGTCATTTTCCTTTAATTTGTAGTAAGTGGTGGTCATTAGTTAAGCCCCACTTTTCAAAAAAAAAAACTACTTAGTTAGGATGCTTCTAGTTGATTCTAATGTGACTCTCTTAGATAGAAATCTACTATTCTATAAGAAATAGACACATGTATATGTTACGAACACTACATTTTCGTAAAGAAATCGGAACTAGTACTATACGTATAAAAATGCTGAACCTGATTACAATTATTACTTGAATTAATTAAGGAAAAAAATTTCAAATAAACACTAAGAAACAAGGTATTAAATGCATGTATATGAACACTTAAGAAATGTACCCAGAAAAAAAAAAACCTGAAATATATACTTTCTGCAATTTAAACTATATATTTCGGCATTTGAAAAATTATACTTCTAAATTTCAAATTTCTAAAAATTTATACCATGTATAATTTTAAGTGATTTATAGTTTTGAAGTCAAAATTGTCCCTCATATTCTTGTTACCAAATAACAAAATAAATAAATAATTAGTTGTACCAAAAAATTTGAAAGAAAATTAAAACAAAATCATATTATATTAAACTAAAGGTTCTAATTGTTTTTATGGAAAGGTTTAATTGTTTTATTAAATTTTTAATATAACTTATATGTTTAGAAATAATAATCAGCAAATCTCAATTCAATTTGAGTGTTAAATGAGGGATAATTTCGTCCACTTCATGCACGAATGTACGAATTTTTGAAAATTTGAAATCTAGAGGTATAATTTTGCAGAACTCAAAATATAAAATTAAAATTGCAGAAATTGCATACATCAGATTTTTTTTATTTTTTATATTTAACCCTATAACAAATAACAAAATTGTAATTCACCCACAATAAACATATATATAGGAAAATGCTAATTACCGGCCATATATAGCAACTTTTTGTTCAATTCGTGACCTAAAATGATATTTGGTTTCATTTTAGGTGGTAATTAATAATAGAAAAAAAAATCACACATTGTCATGAACTTTAAGCTTTTTCTTGTAATAATAATAACAAATTACATGAAATTATGTCAGTTTCTTTCTTTTCTTTTTTTTTTTTGATGATTTGTCCAAATATGTAGCATTATTTATAGACAAATAACTTGTAGCTTTATGCAGTATGGAACACTTGTTAGACACAGATCAAATCTAATACATTTCCTATTATTGGTAAGTGGTATATTGTTTTATATATATTTTAGGCAAAATTGCTTATATTTTGAACATTGCATTCTCCCATACAATTATAGCTATGCTTGAAACCTAGCTATATATATGAGTATACAGACAACTTGTGGCAATCAATAGTTGACAAGAAACGTACAAAATTAAATTTATCTAGGTATAGATATAGATATAATTGCACTCTGATCTCCCCAATCTGAAAATTCCACATACCAATCAATGGATAATCCAGCAAAAGATATCTCTGCAGAAAACCATTTTAGTAGCTTAGTGTGCATGAGTTTCATCAATAATTTCATGATGGCCGAAGAGGCAAGCAAAGCCATGGCCCCCTGCCCGCTGCAGCAATATTGCCTGAGAGTTTTTGTCTGTTTTAGTTTTGTTGGCATTCTAAGGAATTAGCTGAATTGGCATTTTTTTTTACACACCCCTTATTCTTTAATCACAATCAAACTTAAAAACCAAAAAGACAACCCAAAAAGAAAAAAATTAATTAAATAGGAGAAATACTAGAATAGAGAAGATAGTTTTTTCATCTAACAAAATTCTTATATTTCGATAAAAAAAAAATGCTAAATACAATCTGTGTGGTACTTATTAAGTTCATATGTAAATTTAATAGTGAATCTCACGTCTCTACTAGACTATAGTACTTAACATTAAATATACCCAAATTAACATGGCTCTTTAGTCAATTAACACTTAAGAAAATGAACTTCGTATTTTTCTCTGTAACCTTATTCTTTTTTACGCGATGGCACTGAAAACCAAAACGACAACGAAAAAAAAAAAAAAACATACAAATGTGAATATAGTTAGAATCCAAAACACTAGCTAGCTATAGGGTTGGCCGTGTCAACATATCCCATCATCGAAATCTCACACCCCTCAAAACGCACAATTCCATCTACACTAACTCGCTTTAAAGGCATAGAGAAGATTTGTTTGTTTGTTTCAGATTGTTTGTTTTCTCTCACCTTCATGGAACTTTCATTTTTGTTTTCTTGGGAAAGTTTTGTGTAGAGAGAGACAGAGAGAGAAAAGTTGTTTGGTGGGTAATGTCAGCAAATGTCTGAAAAGCCAACCTGCCTTGAGTAATAATAATAAAAACAAGGGGAAAAAAGAAAAGTTACCCAAAAGGAAGGGGAAAATTTAAAAAAAAAAAAAAAGTTAAAGGAAGGGAACAATCGCATAAGGGGGGAAAAAGGAAGAAAACTAAAGTGAAAAGATAGAGAGGAAATTAATTACGGAGTGAGTGAGTTTCGATAAAGTCAATAAAGTGGTCTTGGAAGTTTGGCCCCAAACAGAGACAAATATACCTACACAACTAGATCCCTTCATGTTTAAGCACTGTTAGTTTTTTCTTCATCTTCTCTAGAGGGGTGGAAAAAAAAAAAGTGTCGTGAGATTTTTGGAAAAAAGAAAAAACTAGGTAAGTATCCTGTATTAAAAAATTAAAAAAAATAAAATGTTTCATCTCTTAAAGACATTGAAAAATACGGCGAAATAAACTATGTGGCCTGATATTATCGACATAAATTACTTGATTACGAGTCATTCACTAGGAGACAAAAATAAAAAAAAAAATGTAAAACAAATGAACTTCATTTAATAAATTTACTTCCTCATAACAGTCTGTAATCTCAAATTTTCACCAAAAAAAAAAAAAAAGAACAGTATGAGCCTATGAGGTTTTTCACCCGGCCTCTTTTACGTACTACTCTTCATGATATATCAGCTACATGTTTACATATTTATGAGGGTAAATGGGGGTAATCAATTAATTCAAAGTCCTTTGAATCTTCTTTTTCTGATCTGGGATATGATCTCTCTTCAGGGCTATAGATCCTATGCTATGATTATTGATAGGGCAGGATCCAACATTTATATTAAGCCATGGATTATTATTTTCTTTATTTTGTTTTTACTTTTATTTTTAGGGTTCATTTTTCTGACCCTTTTTTTTCTGTGAATTTAATTACAACTCCTGGATGCTTTATTGGATCCTTTGATTTTCATCCATAAAATTTATTGCTCCATAATTTCCAAAATGTTTTAAGTACAAAAGCAAGGAGCGCATGCAACAAGAATAGGACTCAAATTATGGCAAAACTGATCTAATACATGTCTGTGAATGAATAGCTTTGGAGAATAGAGATTCCAGTTATTTAAACTAACTAAAGTAGATGAGATTTTTCAGACTATATCTAGAGTAGGGTTTTCCGCAACATGAAAATCAATGCTCTTAGCTTTATCTTTCTATTTTTAGTTCATTAAAAAAAATGCCACGTATAAAATTAGAGAGATTGGCTAATTAATAAGCTGTGTACTTGTTTCCATCTATTTGTTATTTTCACCGAGAGAGAGAGAGAGAGAGAGAGAGAGAGAGAGAGAGAGAGAGAGAGAGAGAGCACCAATTCAAACTAGACATAATTTTGTTTTTACAGTTTGATGGTAGTGATCTTTTAGAATATATGGAAGAAAAAAAATAAAAGGTGCTTTGGTGGTATATATTCATATACATTTGATCTCTTAATTAATTACATTGTGCCGAAAATTTTTTTAAGCGAATTATATAAACTAAGCTAGTTATTACACATGTAGAATGTTGGAGTTTTACCGCTTTGATAATGAAATATCAGCTTAGCGGTCTAGCTAGAACATAACTACAGATGCGCATCAAGGTACCTAGTTATATATATATGGTTGCCAATTCAGTAGGTTTTTTTTTTATATCTATGTGTAGGTATTTTTTTTTTAGCCGTTGGATCATCATCTAATGGTGATCTAACGGCTATAATAAAGTGTATGAAAAGACGTACATCATTAATGCTATTTCTTTTTTTTACTTTTTAATATAAAAAAATATGTAAAAAAATTTTTATTGATCAAATTAATACTTATGCATAGGTAAAAAAAAAATACATACTAGATTGGTGCCTTATATATATATATATGGAGGAGGTTTCAATGGTTACGTCTCCATGAGTAACTATCATTAAAATACGTGTAATAATAAATTTATTATTTAAATTAGGATACTACTAAGTTGACTTTCTAAAAAAGTTTTATAATATCAATGCCAATTAATTACAATAAATTTTGCTGCCCAATTACCAATGTAATTAAAACCGTTAGATTTTCATCCAACGGCTAAAAAAACAGTAACTATCGATGGGTAAATATAGCAGTAACCATTGAAACCTCACCCATATATATATATATATATGGTTATAAAAATATTTACCCATAGATGGTTACAATGGTTTAAGCCATTAGATCTATATCCTACGGTGGTGATTAGTTTGGTGGTTGGCCAAAAATATTTAATACTGGCCAAAAAAATTTAATGCCATCACTACTTTTTTTAAGTACCCATCCATGGTCACAAAAAAATTGTAACCATTGAGAAGTCCTCCATATATATATCATATTATTTATTCACAAACTTCATGCATGCGCACACGCACATATATATGTAGATAATGTAGACACACAGTCACAGACCCATATTGATATCCAAATCCTAATGACATGAACTCACTTCATTTCAGCAGCTAATATTTGGTGAAGAAGAGCTTTCACTATGTCATTTTTCAAGTGATGATGGAATCGAAAACAAGTGGGCACAAATTTCCAATTTGATAGAAACTAAAAAGTACTACTAAAACAGACCCTTGTAGCTCAAGGCATCTTTCTTTTTTCAAGCTTAACAACAACCGAAAAAAACCAACATATTTTTATAAGTTGGGTGGTAATCTTCAACGATTAATGTTTAACTTTACATGTGACAGTTTTATGCCCTCAACTTTATGTGACATCTTTGCTTCATAATTTTAGCCCGACATATTTGTTAAGCTGTCACCTTTTAAAAAATAATAATAATAATAATAATAATAATAATAATAATAATAAATCGTTTAATTTACTGATAGGATTTTGTTTCCATCGGTAGGGAAATTTATCGAACATTCGATGTCACATCTATTTGTCGGGTAATTAATTAAATTTAGGTTGAACATTGAATTCATTAATTTCATAATTACGACAAAATAATTGTTCTAGCAGGGATAATAAGGTTATAATACGCTAATTATGTAATATACGAAGTATATTGGCAAAGCCTAGCTCGATGCTACCTGAAAAATTCTGAACTATACTTTTGCTACTGATTGAAAGTACGTGTTCTCCCAGTCGTGCAAATTATTTTGCTTATGACCATGTATGTGTTAATTAATTAACATTTAATTATATGCCAGTTACACATATTAATTTTGCCGTTGACATTAAGACAGATTTGAGACCCAGTTGATCAAGTTCCCTATCGGTAAAAAATGACAGATTGGCTGGGACAATTTGCAGTTGGGCCTTAAAAAGCTACTACTGTAAAAGCCATGGAATTTGGGCTATACACATTTGGGTCTCTCCATCTAAGTACATAAAAGCGAACCAATCCAATATAGGGGAAATTAGGCTTTGTACGGCATTTTTAGATAAACAATTTTAAAAAATACGATGTGTTTTTTAAGATTTGATATGGTTTTTATTATAAAAATGCCATTTTAAAAAAAATATTTAGAAAATATCATTTTTTATAATAGTAACAAATAACTTGTAACCAGTAATTAGTTTTCAAAAATTTGTAACTAGTAACGAAAGGTATTTATAAATGGTATATAATTGGTAACTAGTAACCATTTTTCAAAAACTGAAAACTAGTAACCATTTTAAAAATGATATTTTTCTAAAGACTTTTTAAACAATAATATTTTTCTAATAAAACCGTACAAAAATTATAAAAAAAAAATTACCCTAACCTCTGTATTTTTGTAATTCTTTGGGGTTTTTATAGGTAAAAGTGTTAAAAACCCTCCAATATATCAAGCGGTCCAAGCCTAACCCAACAGAAAAATAATTTGATTAAACTAAAAGCAATTTGGCTAGGGCTAGCAATTGGTGTTATCGTGTTATATTTGGATCGACACAATTACTACACGACATGATTAATAGACGTATTAAAAACTTAAATCCAAACACGACACGATTAATACATATGTAATAAGACATGATACGTTAACCTATTTAATGAATATATCACATATCATATTATGATTTATTTGACACGATTACTCAACTTTAATACGATTATCTACTAATTAATTTAACTAAACACATCTAATTATGTTCAGAATTAATCAAAAATACATTTAAAATATTAAAATGTTAATAAATATGTCGTGTACACGGATTATTTTTGGGTTAAGTGGGTTGACCCAAAATCTATCCTTTTATTATTTCTGTTACACATGTCGACCTAAACTTAATATGAAAATTAAATAGGTCACTTAAATATATTTATTCAGTATCATTTTTGAGTTATATCGCCGTGTGTGTAAAAAATTGTTAGCCGTAAACTTGGCCATATTTAGATTAAAAAAGTTGACAATCATGAGAGATAATATTGATCCAATTCCAATTTGACAAACTAAGAAAATACATTTTATATTTCTAAAAACAGGAGATGATAATTGTTATTATGCAAAATCATAGGTGATTGTGGCATTTCTTTCAAAAAAAGAGAAAAAAGAATAGGTGAGTGGTATTTTTTTTTTTTTTTTTTAAGTTCAAGTTCAAAAAAGAAGTGATATTATTTTGAGGGAAAAAAATCCCAATATGCAAATGTATGAATATATATAACAATTAACTACTATAAAAGTAATGATGATAGAATACGATAGGTAAATAGAAATGATGCCTTCTTTTATTTTATTTTATACATATATCCATGCACTTTTTTTTCATGCTTGATATTTTCAAGGTAATGATTTAACATTGTAAACTTGTCCAAGAGAAATTCACAAGAAATTAGGAAATAAAAGTTCAGTAAGATAAAGAGTTCAAGATAAAGAAGAAGTGTATTAATTTTTTTTAAAAAAAGTACAAAAATGATAATATATACATTTTTTAATACGAATGACAATATATGCGGGATAATAACATATGGAATCCCCAACCTTTCCCTAATGTATCACTTAGATCCTCAATCTTCTTTTTTTTTTTTGTAGCTTTTAACTCCCTAGTCTTGTTATTTTGTAATACTTGAGTCCTAAAATTCCTTTTTTTGTCATGTTTTCTATTAAATTTGCACATATTCCTCACGTGAAATATTTTAAAGGCCATTCTGGAAATTTTAATAACAAAGGTCCTATCTTTCTTCAGTGTATACAGATATCCTTAGATACTCTGTTTTAAAGCTAGAAAAATAGAGCAAAGTATGAATTTTTTTTGCTCCTGAAAACTCCCAGAGAGGGGGAAAAAACTAGAAAAGAAAGTCATACAAAAAGAGTTCTAAGGGAACTATTCAGCATTATTCTTCAGTATATCAAAAGGGACATCACTATAATTAATCAATCCTAAGGTAAAAGAGAGATCAGCCCACTTAGTAACATTGTGAGAAGGAAAATTAATGGCTCTTGGAATATTAATGGCCGCCCAGTAGGAGAGACTAGTTAATTTTGTCCTTACTTTGTAAATGCAATCAGCAATGTTCCACATAGAAATAGGGTCGAAGGAATTCAGCTATGAGATAACCACTTATAAGTCTCCTTTAAAGAGGCAACAAATCTAGCCCTCATCTATAGCATAATCAACTGCCATGTTCACAGCTAACACCTTTCCAAGTGTGGGGTCTGTTAATGAGAGCTTTCCAGTTTTGATGAAGAGGATATCGCTAGAAGTATTACAGGCTACTATTGAAATAATTAGGTGGGAGTCACAGATAAGTGGTGTCAAAGTTAATCTTGACCCAACCTGGCAGAGGAAGGGACCAGCACTTGTTCAAGGGAGAAGGATCACTTGGATGCTGTAAAATGGAATTGTAGAATTCCTTCCATCTACTGAGGATGCCTTATATTATAGTTGTTAAGTTTGGTTATATACCTTCATGAACTAACTGGTTGCGAGTCCACCAAATGCTTTTAATGAGTATCGAAGCAAAGAGAATCAACCCCCTTTTTGGATGTGGTAGAACAAAGGGAAAGAGTCATTTCTTAAAGCTTCGCACCATTCCTTCATAGTTTCAAACATCACTTGGTCTAATCTAATAGCCCAAGGCGAGTTAAACCAAATAGCTCTAGCAAATAGGTAGCTCCAAAAGAAGGTGTATTGAGATTTTAGTTTCAAGATCACCAAGCGGGCAACGGTCATTATTAATAAACGAAAAACGAGAGAGGAAAGTTCTAGTAGGCAAGATATTAGAAATAATAGACCACCATGGTAACTTATGCCTGTGATGAAGTTTTAAAGACCATAGCCATTTCTAAAACTCTAGAGTAGCTATGGCACTCGAAGTGAACCGATTTTTTAATCTAACAAGTAAGCAGATTTAATAGAGAAGGTACCTGAGAGGGAAGGAGCCCAAATCCAACTGTCTACGGAAGAGTTTGAGATCAGTGGTGGCATCTAAAGGATGGCTTTTAACTGTGCTAGAATTGAGCATCCTATTTACCTAAAGAGGAGTAAAGATCTGTAACTGATAGGTTTTGGTTTCTAAGTCCTCTGAGAGGATATGGAATAAAGCCTTCCAAGTAGGGAATCCAGGGGATTCTCCAGATGTCTACTAAAGAGGAATTATATACCTTTACGCACAGGCCTTTTTGAATAATGTCACAGGATTTCAGGATGCCTTTTCAAACCCAGGAATCAGAGATTTTCGGTAGCACCTTTAGGAAATCAGTGTTCCTTAGATACTTTGCTTTCACAATGTGTGGCCATAAAGAGTTGTTCGAAGTGATAAGCAGCCTATCTCATCTCACAAGAAAGGCTCTATTTACATCATTCATTTTTCTCACGCCTAGGCCTCCACAAGATTTAGGGAAGCATATTGCATCCCAGGCTTTCTAATAGCCCTATTGCCGATTACTTCCATATTTATTCCACCAAAATTCCCTTAGGTAGGCATTAATTTCAGAGCAGGTTCTCTTAGAGAGGGGAAGTGATGTCATGATATATGCTGGGATGGAGGCAGCAACAAACTTTAACAATTATTGATAAAAGGAGATAGATCTTCCAAGAACAGAAGCCAACTTCATCTGGTCTAAGTGAAATAATTGATGCCTTTATTCGTACCAAAAGAGTACTTAAACAATAAGAAAACTAAATACTTCTAGGCTTTTGGCAAAATTAGAAAATTAATGCTAGTTCATACCAACTTAACTTATAAACTTAAATTAACAACTTGCTAAAGTAAAGAAAATAACTAATGTCGCATTAAGGATCTTAGACACGTTGAGGAAGCTAACTTGGGCTGGGTTTTCAAAGTAAATATTGTTATGTTAACTCTTGATTAATATCATTTTTTCCTAATTAATTATATATCTTCACAGGACATTCAAGAGCAAGTCCGTTCTAGACTTCAAAGTCGATCAAACCACAAATTAAGAAAAGTGATATAAAATACAAACAAAAACTAAACCTCACTAAACATTTATGATCCAATTTTTTTTCCAAATTTTAAAGTTGGAGACAATTCCAATTTTAAAAACTCTGTTTTTCTGTTCTTGCTTTTTTTTTTTTTTCCAAGCCACGTATTGTTTGAATGGCCAGAAAATCAGAGCTTTTCACAAAATAATTTTTTTAATTATTGCCTCTCTTTCTATGATTCTATGAAATTTCTCAAGTTTTTCCTTTTTTGAAGTTACAAAAATAGTTTGGTTTGGCTGTCCCTACATTCTGATTAAGAAAAAAAAAATCATAGAAACTAAAAACTCATTTCAATCCATTACTTTTTGCTCCATGTTAATTGAATACTTTAATTTTCTAAGCTGTGTATAATTAATGGATGGGTAAGAAGGTTGTTATACTGCTCTAGTGCCAATTTGTTGATGAACCATTGATTGATACTCTTAGATCGAACATAGTGGTGGCAATGAGAGAGAAAAGAAGAGAACTGATGAAAGATTCTTTTTTTTTCGTTGCAATTTCCACAAATTCACTTTAAATTACTCAGTGAGAGGCATGTGCCTATTTAACAGCAAAATTGACAAAAAAACATTTTTTGAGACTTGAGTGTTACAAAACGACAAGATTGGGAAGTTAAAAGCTACAAAGTAAAGTTTGAGGATCTAAGTGATACGTGCAGGGACGGAGCTGCATAGGGGCCAATAGGGGCAATTGCCCCCACTGAACTTTTGCCAATTTTTTTTTTATGTATTATATATAGTATTATATAATATGATATATATACATACAAACTTATTTTGTTAAATTTGTTATAAAATGTTATATTAAGTTAGTCTTAAACTTCTTCTAAAGACCATTACTTTGGGGCCCTTTTTCCCTAATCAAAGCCCATTTTTTTCAAATATAGTTATTTTATAAAAATATCACACATGAAAATAACAAATACATGAAAATAAAACCAAATAGATGAAAAAAAAAATGTAGTAGATAAACAAATAAAAAAAGAAAGAAGAAAGATAATATGAAGAAAGGTGTCGAGAGTGACAAAAGAAAAGAGAAGCACATGAGAGTTAGAGGATCAAAAAACCAATGATATTTAAGCAATAAACTTATTTTCTTCATTTTGTTTCTTATTAGATAAAATTTCAATTTATTTTATTAGGTTAAAAAATTGAAAATATGATTCTAAAAATTAAGGGTTCTTAAAATCACCCAATTCAAAAATTGAACATTAAAATTAACCCTATTTGTAACTAATTGGACATGTAAAATTTCAAAAAAAAAAAAAAAAACCAATTTTTGTTGTAAGATAAATAAATTATATCATTTAATTTATATTTATTTTAGGTTTTCAATTTTTATTAGTTATAAATGATAGCTAAGTTATTAAATAATTTTTATGTTTTCAAAACGTCATTAATTAAATACTTTTCTGATCTATAAAAGTCATTAAATTAAATACTTTCTTAAATTTTTTACTAGTTGCATTCTACGTGTAACAGTTATAGAGAGTCAGTTCAAACAAAAATTCTCATTCTATTAAAGAAAATAATGGTAGAAAGAAATCAAGTAGTATAGAACTTGATGTTGCACAACTTCTTTTAGATCTGGACTTAGAATGTCAATTATAAATTATAATATCAGTGTTTGATATTAAGCTCTCAATTAAGTCATGCCCCCACTGGATTTTAATCCTGACTCCGTCCTTGGATACGTGGGAGAAAGGTTGGGGATCCTAAGTGATATCAACCCCAATATATGCTTATGTATGAATATATATATATATATATATATATATGTACATATACCCTATATCTATGCACTACGACAAAAATAATAATAAAATACAATAGGTAAATTAGAGATAATGCCTTATTATTATTATTATTATTTGAACTATTGATGTATGACTGGCTGGGAGCTATATAAACTACAAAGTTAGCTAACAAAAGTACGTAGATATCTTATGCTACCAATTACGTTGTAACAATCATCGTACTTTATTTATATCAATTGCTTTTCTATTCGTGCTCAGTACATAAAAAGTGCTATAAAGACATACAAACTGACCATAAAATTTAAAGACTTATATATAAAAGGCTTAATGATTAGTTTCATTTGCCTCATTACGGAAGAAAATTAGGTAACAAGACGATCTCTTGCTCGCATCAACTAAAAATAAACACACGAGGCATATCTTCACTATTTGAAATACCAACACACCGAGTATGCTGCCAAATCTCACAAATGTCATACGCAACCCTCGTTTCTCCATCATCCTCTTTGGCCCCACAAGGACAATCCATAACACTTTCTTTATTAATATTAACATCATTATTATTATGACTCAAACCACATAATCCATAGAAGTACTCATAATTAATAATATCACTATTATTATTACAATAATCTTTGATACTGATACTTCTCTCAAAAACTAGCTTTTGACCAACTTCAAAAACCACCCCAAGGGCCAAATCGGTTCTCTTTAAGACCAAATTATGAATAGAATCCACAATTAAGCCCCTCAAGCCCTAGTAGATCTCTTTAAAGTTCTTTGCCACTTCTAGCTTCATCTTATCGAATATGGCATTGTTTTTCACAGTTACAAACTTATAAGGAGGCAATAACATTAGCTTGTTGACCGAGTTGACTAAATTACCTTCATCATGTTGACCATTTCATTCAAATTTCCTTCCAACCCAAATTATGAATAGAATCCACAACTAAGCCCCTCAAGCCCCAGTAGATCTTTTTAAAGTTACTTGCCACTTCTAGCTTCATCTCATTGACTGTAGCATTGTTTTTCACTATTACAAACTTACAAGAAGGCAATAACATTGGCTCGTTGACCGAGTTGACTAAATTACCTTCTTCATGTTGACCATTTCATTGACTGTTTTTTAACACTAGTGTACAATACAGATTCGACCTTCCTTCCAAATCTAACTCTAATATTGTGGGAAAATCTACGCGGTACTCTTTGATAAAGTACTTGGAATCAAGAACAATCCATATAGTGACCGAAATCACCGAAAGAATATTTCCTCCATTTGAGCTGATTAGATTATGAACTTTGAGAATGTACTTGTACAAAAGAATCATGTCCTTCATCAACGGAAACCGTGTGATTTTGTACCTCAAGTACTTCATTTTCGAGCCATTAGCTATAAAATTATTACCTTTGTGATGATGTAAAACATGTTTGAAATGCGTTCTAAACAATACTCAAGAACTTTTATGACCAGATTCAAGCTTTGTCTCACCAAAAATTCCCCACAATTTGATTCCTAAGTGATTTAAGCACAAAATTTAATAAATCTATATCTCCAATATAATTACGAGCCATATCCCTAACTTGTTGCCTCGAAACCTACCTAAATTGAGCTCTTTTAAGGGCTTCGATGATAACCTTGGTAGCCGTTTCAACTCTTTTGGGTGACCAACAATATGACATTTGGATTAAGATTCTAAGGTTGTAAGACTTTATATTGGAAGTGTCATTTGGGAGGTGGGACTTGAGCTCAACATGAAATGGAATAAGTCACATAGGGTGGTCAAAGATTTGTCCGAAAATGTATGGTACTTTAAAAAGATGAGGGGCAAGTCCTAGTTTGAAGGGCATAAATAGTGGATAAGAAGAGTTAAGGGCATGCCCCGTAGGGCTTCAATAGCTCTTTGGTACATGTTTTAGGTGACGCAATAGGTTCCCTACCTGAACTTGTCGCCCCATTAGTCGAATCACAGCTTATCGTATGCCATACTATGGATTAGCCTCAGGTCGATGCCTCTCTTCTGGGAAATGTCACTTAGACTCACTTTTCTACTAACACATACATTTATATTACCTGTTAATGTACTAGAGGTTATATATATACATATATTTTTAATATCTCATATTAAGTTATAGTAAAATAAGAATATGTAAACATATCAATCGCCGATAGGGATGATCACCACAATTACTATGACAATATATACATCTCACATATGCAAGACTTAGTACTCTTATTTCTTGTATGATTAATAGTCATTAATAAGGCCAATGTTCTCTTAGATTTTTTCCCATCTTTAGCTATCATAAATTTATAATTCTTGGATATTTATTTGTTATGTTTTTTACCTTTTTCAAGCTAAATAAACACTTCAAGTGGGAAAGGCCAACTAATAAAATAAAGAGATAGTCAGAACTCAAAAGAAGGCCCAAACTTTTTTTTTCCTTGTTGTATGTGATTTTTTTTATTAACTTGTTGTATGTGATTTTACTTCATTTATTTAAATCTAAACTACATTAAATGTGTGTTCCTCTGAACACAACCAAAAATTAAAAAGAAAAATATGTCTAAAATTTTTGAAAGCTAACCTTATTCGTAAGTTGGTGCACAAGCGATCCCAAAACTCAAGGATGTGGCATCCTGCCGAGTCCGAACCAATTTCTAGCCCATTGACACACAGCAAATGGCCAAATTTGTTAGAAGAAATACACCATGCATGACGTGGCCCTGTGATTCTACAAAAATGTTCGACTTATTGTAATTCCTTGAGTCCCCCACCACTCGAACACTACCAGCTCCTTTGCTGTTCAAACAAGCTGCCACTATTGAATCCTTGAAAGGTAGCAAAAAATAATACTTCTTATTGCAAATCATGTGGTGCCCCTAACCTTTAATATAAGTCACAACACCATGAGATTCATAAAAATAGAAAATAAGAAAAAGGTCTTTCAGTATACTTCTAAGTTCTAAGTATTGTTCTAGGATAAGATAGGACTCATATTAGCAATATATGTTTCAAAGGGTGCGTCTACAGTAGGGGCACTCCTACGTAGGGCTCTGTCTATTCACCGTTGGATGAGAATCTGTATATAAATAGATTCTTCACAGATTCCCGTTATTCTCCACAGATTTCCATCCAACGATAATTAAGGCATGACCCTACGTAGGGACGCCTCTACCGTAGCTATCCCCTGTTTCAAAAGGAAAATTAGAAGAAAGATATGACTTAAGTATGAATTTTATTGTACTTTACTGACGTATTGGCATTGCCAGCAAGGATGATTAATAGTTACATCAATCGACTCTTCGACGATGACAAGCAAGACATGAACAAGAGGATGACGATGGACTTCAAGTTGAAAGGACCAGCAGGGCATTCCAATACCCAAATTACTCTCCAAATGCCCAAATTCAAGCAATGCCTTCACATTTTCCCAGAATGCCCCCACGAATTCAACCAAGTACCGATGCTCTCTAGAGCTCTTGAACGGTTGAACCTAAAGACCTTTTCTCCTCTCTTCCTCTTCTTGCATCCGGTTAGGTCCAAGTGCGACATAGCTCTTTGGCGACAAAAAATGAGGAGAAAGGAAGACAAATTAGGGACTACAATATATTTAATGAGGAAGCAAATCCAAACTTGTTAGGGGATACTATAATAATCTAAGATATAGTAGTACTGCATTTATTTTTCGGTCCTACACAATTTGTGGCACAAATTAACATTGGTAAAATTGGGATGAGAACCAAAAGAGCTTTTATACTTAAGCTAATAGGCGAGCTCACTATATGCATGATTTGTTTCAAAAATGGGGTAATATGCAAATCTTTCGGGTATCATACGCAATAAGTTGGTGTTTTAGAGTAAATTATTAGACCATGCAACTATTCTCCCACCATTAGAATTGGGCATCCCTTTGTGCTCCACCAATTTATATGGTCAGTTAGGATTTGCTTTTGTTTTATTTTATAAGGAATAAGCCTAGAACGCAACACACGTTGGCTAACTACCCTCTTGGGAATATGTCTATTTCTACTACTCTGTTTTATTTTTTAAAGGGTTATTTACTTGGAAAGGTGACATATATATTCTAGAATGGCTTTTTGGTACCATCTTGGTCTCAAAAGTTTTTTTTTTCAATGACACTTTCAAAGCCAAAATGTTATTGTGGAGTAATAATTTAGTCTTTTTATCCAAAGTCTCTATTAACCCATCATGTGGATCTCATGTGGAATTTTTGAAAGGGATATCAGAAGGAATAAAACTAAAGTCTACAATTCGTGACTTTCTTCTTCACTTGCACTGTAAGAATAATGTCGATGAACAACGGATAAATCCATTGATGTGTTATTAAAAGTAGAGAAAATTTGATTTTTTATGATAAATCCCAGATTTTAAATTTTTTTGAAAAATCCTGGAACTATTTAGAAAAATACCATTTTTAAAAATATTCACAAAAATATTATTTTTCACTAATTGATGAGGTACTTGAGGTAATTGGTCAAGCTACATGAGGTAACTTAAGGTAATTATACTAGTTACCTCAATTAACTCGATTACTCTAAGTAAATTGACAGGTTATCTCGAAAACCTTAAAGAAATACCAATTTTCAAAAAAATGGTATTTTCTAAATTTTATTAAAAGAGTGATATTTTTTAAACAAATCCGAGTTTCTTAAAAGTTTCAACTCATCCAGGATTTTTTAATTTTTTAGACTATGGCCTGGATTTATGTAAAAAAAAACCTTAAAAGTAAGTAAATTGACAAGTTGACAACAGTTAATAATCTTATCCTTTCAAAAAAAAAAGTTAATAATCGTAATTGTTTGCCTAAAAAGGACTAAAAAAGCCGTTGTTATTTGTAAATGCAGCATTCAGAACTACAAATAACAGAACACAATGCCCAATGCTCTATGTAATAAAAACGTTGTCAAATAATATAGACAAGATGTTTATATTCTTTTAGGTAAAAACCACTTTTAGAATACAAATTTAAAATACTAACTTAATAGCCGTGGTGATCCCTTCGTTGATATATAAGTTTAGACTGCGCTTTAGGTAGTAACCGCAGAAAGGTCCAGATATTGGTGAAGCCTAATACAGTGATTCTAGGACTAACTAAGAGAAATTTACACCTTGTACACGTTTTTGTGCCTTATAATTCAAAACCATCCATTTTTATTTTTCTTTCAAAAATAATCATTTTCAGGTTTACATTTCAATTTTCATGTGTAAAGTATATATGGTATACATGTACATTGTAAATTTATATCTATGCTATACATTTTTAAATGTATACAAATTTTTAGGTATAATTTTTATTCATAAAATGTATACCGTGATATACATTTTCTGTATAAAATCCGTATACTTTTATAATGTAAATTTTTACCTATGGTTTATATTTACCGTATAAATTTATACATGTGGTATACATTTCATATATGTTGAAGTGTATATTAATTTTTAGGTATAATTTTTATTCATGAAAATGTATACGTACTACGGTATACATTTCATGTATAAATTATGTATGGCATATATTTCTCAAAAAAGGCATAAAAATGGATATTTATGAAATAAAAATAAGTATTTATAAAAATATGCTTAAGAAAATGGGTATTTATAAACGTTTCCCTGGACTAATGGAAGTTCAAATCAGCATGGCCTTTGGGAAAGAACAAGAATTTTTAGGGGGATTTGAGCAAAATACCCAAATGTTTGGCCCCTCTTCAGTGAGTGTTCCCTTTTTTCAAACACTATGGAGATATAGTTGGGTATATCAATATTAGAAATAAAATATATTAGATATATACTCAGAGAAAAAAAATACAAATGTACTTAGTATAAAAACTAATATAATGTTACATAAAAAAATTTGATGTATTGATAAATGACCACTTATCAAAAAGAGGGGGGGTGGCGGGGAGGCCATTATTACAATGAAACGTTTAAAACGACTAATTATAAAAGCACTTTTTTTCTCCCCGCTGCTGAAGAAAAGGAAATTGAAAGTAACTAGGAAGTTCAACCTAACCTAGAAGTATTTATACATTTTCTTTTCCTTGAACTAGAAGTTTATATATTCTTCTTTTTCTTTTTTCTTTCTTTCTTGAACTAAGTCTAAAGTATTTATATTCAACACTGCAAAAGGTTATACATAACAAGCATTTGAGTCTTGAATATAATGTTTATCGGCTAGAACATAATAGTACGTAAGCTCAATAAAATTGGGAAATTTTTATAACAGTTCTAAAATCCAAATTTTGTCATATATCAGCTACCTATATATATTTTAAAATATAATAGTCTATAACCTGCTATGTTTATAAACACAACTACTTAGTCAAGAGAATCTCAACCAATTAATTGACTAAAGTCAACAGTCAATATACAAATCTCAATCTATTAGGCAAAAAAAAGTCAACCAATTAGTAGATAAACCTCAACCTGTCAGAGAAAATTAGAATGCAAATTTGGAACTTTACCAAAAAAAAAAACGTTTATAGCTTACGATCAAAACTATTATGCAAAAATATATACTATTAATGGTAGGAACTTAGACTCATGTGCAGCTGTGCCTAATTTCTTCCAATAAAACCATAATATTGTAGTCTTCATGAAGTTGGGCTATGCTTTCATTTTTAAAAGGGCTTTCTTACAAAGAGAAAATTATTGACATGGATAGGACTAACTTGGGCTAAAATGACTTTTTTGTGCATTTTCTAAAAATGACATTATTAGGAGTGTCAAGAACTTCTTGACCATAGGTCAATAGCTTCTTGATTATATAAAAATTATTATTTAGGACTTTTTCATAGTCAAGAAGATTTTGATCATAAGTCAAGATGTCGCTGACACTCCTAAAACTGTCATTTAGAAAAACAAAAAAAAAAAAGGAAATTAGGCCTTATACATCATTTTTAGAAAAATAAAAATATTGATAAATACAGTGGGAGGTGTCTTTTGTAGATTTGGTACATTTTACTAGAAAAATGTCATTTAAAAAAAATTAGAAAAATACCATTTTTAAAATAGTAATTAATGACCAGTAACTAATTTTTAGAAACTGGTAACTAGTAAACAAAGGTATTTATAACTAATATATAACTGGTAATTGGTAACCAGTAACTAGTTTTCAGAAATTGGTAACTATTAACCATTTTAAAAATGATATTTTCCTAAAAAAATTTTAAAAAGTGATATTTTTCTAATAAAAATCGTATGGAAATTTTTTTAAAAAAAAAGATCGACCTCCATATTTTTGTAATTCTTTTAGGTTTTTATTGGTAAAAGTGTTAAAAACTTAAAAAAATGTACAAAAAAGGTCATTTGGCCCAAATTAGTCCTACCTATGTCCTTTTATCTTCTTACAAAAAGCTAGGCTTGAAAAGTCGAAAAATTTCGGATGGGTTGAACTTTTTAAAAAAATCAGATTTATTTAGAAATATATCATTTTTAAAAAGTTTATTTAAAAATATATTTAGAAAATACCACTTTTTCTTTAAAATTAGTATTTTTCAAAGATACTCAATGTCACCAGACTCTTTATATCAAATAACTTGACCGATCATCTCAATAACCTTATCAATTTTACACCTCCAGTGGCTTGACTAGCTGGTTACATCAATTACCTTATCAATTTGTAAAAGTGGTAATTTTTTTAAATAAATCTGGAATTTTTTAGGAAAAAAATTAAAATGTAAGGTTATTTAAAAAATTTGAAATCTTACTATATAAAATAATATTTTCCCTTTTTCAAACACGTCTATGAAATAATTAGGATTTTTTTATGAGAACTGTCCCTTTTTCACCTCATTTTGATAAATGGTCTTTTTTTTTTAATCCTTTTTTCACTTCATTTTGATAAATGGTCCTTTTTTTTTAATCCTTTTTTCACTTCATTTTGATAAATGGTCTCTCTTTTTTTTTAATCCTTTTTTCACTTCATTTTGATAAATGGTCTTTTTTTTTTTTAATCATTTTGCCAAAGGGACGCATCTTTTTTGTTAGGAAGTTTTAAATTCATCAATAATTGGACTATGTACATTCATTTTTTTTCTAAATTACAAAAGATTTGTTTTATTCTTTTGTTTTTTTTTTTTTGGTTATATTCATTATATTCCAAAATTACCTTTGTTTACTTTGGACATTTCTTATTTTGTTATAATAATTATGGAAACAATATATATGAGCTTGAAGCCATTATTAATTAAACTTTATTGTGCTTAAATAATGTTGATTTTTTTTAATTCAAGTTCTTTTTTATTTTTTTAATCATCCACTAGTTTTATTATATATTGTTGCCTTCACATTTTCACGTTTTCTTTTTTTTTTTTTTTTCAAAAAGATGAGTATGAAAATTTTGATCAAAATAATATGTTATATAAAAGAAAACAAAATCTAAAATGATATTTATCTTTCTCTTTTATTTCTTTTATTTTATTTTGGCTATCTCAAAAACTCATAATCATAATCATAATATACTTTTTTTCCCTCTTCTCCAGTCGCACAGTCTCAATTTGGATAAGCGTTTATGCTCTCTAATATGTTCTACTATATATATACAAATATTTGTTAACACACCGTGTCTAATATATAAATTAAGAATTTCATTTCCATTAAAAAAAGAATATCATTGCAAAAAGATTTTTTATAATTTTTTTCTTATAGATATATATATCATCGCGACATTTTCTTCTAATTTGTTTTAAAAATTGTATATTTGTGGATCTAGTTTTCTTTCTTTCTTGTATATTTGATAATTAATTTCCTTATAGGGTATAAGCAATTTCATAAGTTTTTTTTTTTTCTTAGATAAAACTGGCGATTCACTTTTATGTAACCATAATGAGTGCATTGAATTCTTAGATTGTCTTTTTTGGCAATTCTAATAATAGGTAAATTTGTAACTAAAAAAATAAATGTACATAGTCAAATTATTGATGGATTTTAGAACCTCTCTTTTTGTTTGGTAAATGACTATTTATCAATATATCAATTTTATATCAATTATATCAATTTTTATATATCAATATATATGTTAATTTTGATACTAAGTACATCAATATATCTCTCTTTTTTTAATTGTTTTGATATAATGATATACAATATACAGAAACTGATATACCCAACTATTTTACAAAATTTTTTAATATATCCTGTGATTTGCTATATAGTGTTTGAAAAAAGGATATTTATTGAACAATGACAAAAAAAATTCAGTTATTTTGCTAAGAATCCTAATAATTAATACGTGACTTCCTTACCAAGTCCAGACAAAGCCCATGTGTACAAATTATAAATAAGTTTTGGGCGCGTCTACAGTAGGGGCGCCCCTACGTAGGGCCCTGTCTATTCACCGTTGGATGGGAATTTGTATATAAATAGATTCTCCACAGATTCCCGTTATTCCCCACAGATTCCCATCCAACGATAATTAAGGCATGACCCTACGTAGGGACGCCCCTACCGTAGCTATCCCCATAAGTTTTTGGTCTACTTTTGTGTAATTTTATTTATTTTTTTCTTTTTCCAGTTGAGAGTCGATATCTATATGTTAGAATTCATTAAGATTGGATTAAGGTTTCCAATGTTTCAGTTTAAAATTTCTTTAGTTGGTTTTCCTTTTT